>JAGSMU010000009.1:1200000-1615000 GCA_029286865.1 Teinopalpus imperialis | reverse complement strand
ATATATATATATATTCATATATATATATATATATCTATATATATATATAATGTTTCTTTCTATTATTGTCGGTGAATAAAACCATGTGTTGCTCTGTAATCAAAGAAACGACATTTAACGTTTGTTATTCACAATACTAATAAAACTTATACCGCCATCTGTCGACCGAGCCCGAGTCCACACTTTACCAACGGAGTGAGTCACGGCTAAATTCAAATTAAAGAATTGTTCTATAATAACTATTTCTTTATATATATATAATGTTTCTTTCTATTATTGTCGGTGAATAAAACCATGTGTTGCTCTGTAATCAAAGAAACGACATTTAACGTTTGTTATTCACAATACTAATAAAACTTATACCGCCATCTGTCGACCGAGCCCGAGTCCACACTTTACCAACGGAGTGAGTCACGGCTAAATTCAAATTAAAGAATTGTTCTATAATAACTATTTCTTTATATATATATAATGTTTCTTTCTATTATTGTCGGTGAATAAAACCATGTGTTGCTCTGTAATCAAAGAAACGACATTTAACGTTTGTTATTCACAATACTAATAAAACTTATACCGCCATCTGTCGACCGAGCCCGAGTCCACACTTTACCAACGGAGTGAGTCACGGCTAAATTCAAATTAAAGAATTGTTCTATAATAACTATTTCTTTATATATATATATATATTCATATATATATATATATTATATATATATATATATATTCATATATATATATAATGTTTCTTTCTATTATTGTCGGTGAATAAAACCATGTGTTGCTCTGTAATCAAAGAAACGACATTTAACGTTTGTTATTCACAATACTAATAAAACTTATACCGCCATCTGTCGACCGAGCCCGAGTCCACACTTTACCAACGGAGTGAGTCACGGCTAAATTCAAATTAAAGAATTGTTCTATAATAACTATTTCTTTATATATATATATATCTATATATATATATATATATATATATCTATATATATATATATCTATATATATATATATATGTAATATCCTTTCACTGGTGGATACGGATCGTCCTCAGAATTTGACATTATGATGTTTGGGCTGCATATTTGAGAAATGCATTTTGAGAAAATGGTAGAATCGTGTGCCCACTAGTTTTTTTTTGTTTTCTTATGGAATAGGTTACAAACAAGCAAGCAGCTCTACTGATGGTAAGTGATTACTGCATCTCATGAACATTCGCAACACCAGAGGAGTCGCAAAGCGCTACCCGCCTTTAAAATTAGCAATATTTAGTTATCTTTATTTCCATATATAAAATAAATAAATGGCTAGTACATTATATTCACATTATAATACGTTATTTATAATTAAAAATATAATCAAATAATTGTTTAATCCTACAGGTCTTTCAACATTACTTTCACGCTACCAAGAATATAACCACAGATTATGAAAGTTGTTGATTATTACGCGGTAGAATTTTGAGGTTATCTTAAAGATTTAATTATCTCCCATTACGCAAATTTATATTGAATGCGAATGCACAAGCGAACTGATAGACTTATCTATAAATCTGAAATTCAAACGTTATTACCTCAATGCAAGTTGGAATTTTAATTTTGTTTTAAGTTTAAATCCAAGCATATTTGTCTGACAAATATTCTGATAAAGAATAGTAAGATATTTTGATTAATTGGTTTTGACCAAAATTTTAAATCTGTATTCATATGCGAATTATGTAATAGCACACTAAGTAATATTATATATATATATCTATATATATATATATATATATCTATATATATATATATCTATATATATATATATATATATATCTATATATATATATATATATATATCTATATATATATATATATCTATATATATATATATATATCTATATATATATATATCTATATATATATATATCTATATATATATATATCTATATATATAAATTATATATATATGTAATATCCTTTCACTGGTGGATACGGATCTTAGTCCTCAGAATTTGACATTATGATGTTTGGGCTGCATATTTGAGAAATGCATTTTGAGAAAATGGTAGAATCGTGTGCCCACTAGTTTTTTTTGTTTTCTTATGGAATAGATGGCAAACGAGCAAGCAGCTCTACTGATGGTAAGTGATTACTGCATCTCATGAACATTCGCAACACCAGAGGAGTCGCAAAGCGCTACCCGCCTTTAAAATTAGCAATATTTAGTTATCTTTATTTCCATATATAAAATAAATAAATGGCTAGTAAATTTAATCCTACAGGTCTTTCAACATTACTTTCACGCTACCAAGAATATAACCACAGATTATGAAAGTTGTTGATTATTACGCGGTAGAATTTTGAGGTTATCTTAAAGATTTAATTATCTCCCATTACGCAAATTTATATTGAATGCGAATGCACAAGCGAACTGATAGACTTATCTATAAATCTGAAATTCAAACGTTATTACCTCAATGCAAGTTGGAATTTTAATTTTGTTTTAAGTTTAAATCCAAGCATATTTGTCTGACAAATATTCTGATAAAGAGTAGTAAGATATTTTGATTAATTGGTTTTGATCAAAATTTTAAATCTGTATTCATATGCGAATTATGTAATAGCACACTAAGTAATATTATATATAATTGTATTATTTAGACTATTATTATATAATTCACTCTAGAATCTATTTCACTCTAAAATCTAATTAAATTTCGTATTACTCGTAGAATTTTATACTTATTTACTTGAAATGTACAGGTAATAAATAACAATATCTATAATGAGATTATGCAGAGGCAAGAGGGATGTGTTTCATCATACGTTCCTAGTTGCAGTCTCATTACACGGATATGAATACAGGTTTAAAATTTTAGTTAAAAACCAATTATTCAAAAAAAATTAAAACTATAAATAATAAATAGTAACCATTGGACATGTATTTTTGTGGTGCTACGTTGCGGACATATCGACAAAATAACTTTACTGTTCATTTAATATAACGTCTTATGTATTTATTTGCTTTTTAATTAATGTTAACTACACTTATGATTCTTGGCTGATAACTTTTCGGGTCTGTTTTACGGTGATTATTTTATCTTAATTAATGTCATACTAACGTCGTATCTTTAAAACATAACACATCTCACATGTGTTTGTAATGTGAAAACTTTAATCAGTCCTGAATCAGCGTTCACGTTGATATCACGTTGTGGCAATGTTACATCACTGGTTTTCGGTGTAATTAAGAAATGTACGTACATACGTTTTTTCTGTTATTCGATATCTTAATTGAGAAAGAAGGTAACATTTTGATATTTCGTAGGTTGGAACATTTGCGTAACCGAATCAAATAAATGAAAAAACACTTACACCCAAAAACCAACTGTGTTTTGTGTAGCTGATGGCCACTCTTAGCGCGAGAGCTTTTACAGTTTCACCGGGTTGAAAAGTGACCGAGCGCATAGGACACTCAGCAAAAACTTTTATTAAGAGGTAACCTGCACAAGATTTCCCGAGAGGGAGCCTCGGCCCTGTTGCGCAAAAGCGACTGACTCAAAAAGGTCCTGAGAGGTTACTTCTGACAGATTAAGACTAACTGCAGTGTGATCCACGGACATTAAATTTTCAAGTGGGAAGTAATTTTTAACGATACTATGAAGTGAAAATCTAGCACACAGTTGACCGGCGTGATAACCTAGTCCTCGACAGTCAATTATTATACAGATGGGTTATCACCTCCAAGGACTAAAATAGAATGTCTCGACACCATTAGTAAGGTCTCAAATTTATTTCATTCACCAAACACAACAGTACCCGAGGTTGAGTGGACCTATTTTTGCTACTGCTTGATTATAACTCCGCCGTTGTAATAAATGCTCTGAAGAGTAGGCTATGCGCTGGCTTCACCAGTTATATAGTATACCTAGATCTTACTATTTAGTTAGGCCATTAGTTACTTGAACCTTAGAACCTGTTCCATTCCACACTACACTTTTTGTGTGTTTGTTCTATCCTAAACCCTGTATTAATAATGTTGCACCATGCTTTTTATAGACGGTCTTATTATTGACTTGTTCGACGCACAAGTTTTAACAAAACCTACAAGTTTTTTTTATAGAATAGTCGGCAAACGAGCATACCCCCCCCCCCACCCCCGCCCCCGGATGGTAAGTGATCACCGCCGCCCATGAACATCGGCAACACCAGAGGAGTCGCAAATGCGTTGCCGGCCTTTAAGGAAGGTGTAGGCTCTTTTCTTTTAGGTCCCTAAGTCGTATCGGTACAGTTGTCCGTTGGTGGCTGTTCAGTAGTCAGCTGATTCCACAGAGTAGTTGTGCGTGGCAGGAAATTTCGCGTGAAGCGCGCAGTGGTGGATTGCCAACCATCGAGATGATGAGGATGAAATTTTGAATTCTGTCGTGAATTGCCTTATAAAGTACAGTAATATACAGAAACTAAATAAAAAGAAGTTAAAATTTTGTTAATCAAGGTATATAGGTTTTTAAGCCTAGACAGAGAATCGCATTCCAAGACAAAGACAAAATATCTGTCTCTAGAATTTACCAGATGAGTAAATGCACTACGCTCATTCTTATTATCATCATGTCAAATTTATATACTCTATAAAAATCTGCATATAAAATCTATAATACGCGACTGGTTCTATCCTGCCACGCCACGCCAATGTGTGCATGCGTTTATAATAACCACTAATATAAAAAAGCCGACATTTTAAATCTGATGATTTTTTTTTAATAGTTGTCATACATGATTATGATAAAATAAACAGAAGAACATTTAACAATACACATCATATAACATTGTCCTACATAACGTACGCGTTTCATCTAAAACATCCGACACACTACCTGGCGGTATCTTGCATAGAGATCCATTTTGCTTCTACCATATTTTTTATGTTGCTCGCCGTACTTTCTCTGCTTTCGACGCGAAACCGTTTGTAATTAACCGGACTTAGATAATTGACTGCGCAAAATGACCACACCTGTTGCACCGTGTTTATTATTGCTTAGAAAGAAACATGTTGTTTTTTGTAAACTATAACTATAATTTTATATGTACCGTATATAAGCAGATTATTTTATACACATGATTATGTGTAACGTGCTGCTTGAAAAACCAATATCTGGTATCAATCTTTTACACACCTACCGCCCATAGTTATTACTACACAATATATAAAAAAATGTATTGATCCTTAGGGCGGAAGCATGGATCTTCTGTTATTTATTAATTAGTTGGATTATATTACATAGGACACACTGAAGTATCTGGAAATTGCCACTTACAATAAAAAAAATTACGGAATTCGAAAGTGGAACTCTTTGGGAACATGTTATTTTTGCTGCGATTACAGAGTCTAATATTGACACCGTCTGCCAACTAATTGAAACTAACAAAAATTTTTTCAACAATTTCGTACTGTATTAGATATTGAAATGATCCAAGTCCAAAACAATTTGCATGTGCATCTGGAGGTGCGGAAGCTTAACACTTGATGGATATCGCATGATTTATAGGAAGACCAGAAACGACTGAGGGTAAGGTGGTACCGTAAAATGATAAAAAAATTTAATGTAAGACAGTCATTGGCTGCCTATCATATCGTGATACGAGATGTATACTGGATGTGGCAGATTATTACGAAAATAATTGCTTGCCCAGAGTGCTATGGCTAAAAGTTTGCTAAAAGCGTCATCGCAGCAATGTCTTTTTCACCACGATAACGCGTTTACATTCCGCTAAGATAACGATGGTCTCAAATGTCTAAATGATGACATAACCGCATACAGCCCGGACCTCGCAACTTTGCGACTTCTTTTTATTACCGAAAAGTTAAAGATAAAGGTTTACGATATAAAAGCCCGGAAGCGGTGGTGAGTGCATTCCACAAAGCCATTTAAAAGGTACGTACTGATTGATTCCACTACAAATACCTCGAACCCGAACGAAGACGCTTTGCTTCCTCTCATTATTCGTACAGCAGAGGACTGGAATAGTTTGCCCTCGTCTGTTTTTCCCTCCGATTACAATTTGGGTGTTTACAAGAGTAGAGTGAATAGGCATTTACTGTGCTAGCGCGCCTTACCATTCAGGACTGCATTTCCACTTAACATCAGATGGAATCGTGGTCAAGGACTTGATTAGAAAGTTTAAAAAAAAATTCAACGCCGGCGAGAAAAAACATTTATATGTACACATATACAGATACACTGACAACCGACAAAACATAGTTAACTATGGTCCTGAAGTAAAGTGGCAGTCGACGGTATCGTTCTTTTTTATACATTTTGTATATAACTATTTTGTCGTAGAATATAGATTATACCGATATGCATCTCCCTGCGACATATATACGAAATATGTGGTATGTCGTTCCGGTATGCGCTTTGATTGACACACAGTTTTCCCGCGATTTCCCTTGCAGCGCGACTCTAACACTCGCGCACCACCGGCAGTACGAGTGCTCGATCTGCCGCGTGCATTTCGCACTGTATAATTAAAAAAATAATGCATTTTGACATTAAAAAATCGTTCCGTTCAAAAGTATTATAATTGATTTATTATTTTTCGTGAAAAAGTGTAATTGTGATGTGGATGTTGTTATAATCTTAATAATCAATTATGTCGCTGGATATCATGTTTTTAACAAATGACAATTTGCACCGTACGCGCAAAGGGTCTTCGGTGCTTGGGCTCCGATATCGGGTATACAGGTTTTATTTTTGAAACTTTATTATTTTAAGTTATATATAAATATATTTTTTATGGCAAGCTACAAACAACTGAGCACAGGCGTGACCGACCGTTAAACGACAACGCTGTTATTTACATAGAAAATAATGTATAAATAAATATAAAAAACTAGTTATTAAGCATGGAGTCTAAACACCGAATCGATACTCATAATAGATACTCATTTTAATTCAATTAATAATAAATTATTATTAATTGAATTCAATTTCCACCCATTCTTTCATACAGTACCCAACATACAGATCTTAGACTTTTTACATAAATGTGTATAATTTTAAATCCTAACATTTTATTCTAATACATATGGACTAGTTCTTTGTTTCGTATAACACGGATGCGGATTACATAGAATTTTTTTTGGGATGTAACTATCGTTTATACGGGGGTTACCTGTATATATATATATATATATATATATAGTATATTGCACTTGCTATCCACTTCCGTAGTTCGATTTAAATCATTGGCAATAAACCAGAGGAAGCTTCAGATGCAGTGTATAAGGAAATACAACACTCCAAGAACCCGAAAACAATCAATTTTCAAAAGAAAAGTCAAAAAAAAAACAAAATTCTAAAGCCGCGGAAAATAATTGTGTATTACGAAAATTATTCTTTAAGGCCAGGTACTTACTCTAACTATTACACCGCTGCCGTAAATCAAAAGTATGTATAAATAATATAACTTTCATAGAAATATTAGCATGAACCCAAATTTCAAAAAAATAAATGACTTTTTTTTAATGAATCAAATAATAACTTGCGATTAAGAAGGAGAAACAATTTAAGCATGTTCCACATTAACCCACAGTAACAAATGGCATAGTCGTGACAAAAAAAATATTATTATATATATTTTGGGGAATTATTTAAGACAATGTTTCTTATCTTGTGCTTTTTATTTTTACTTCTATCGAAATAGCAGTCACTCTTATTAGCCAAACAGAATTCCAAAACTAAAACACGTATTAAACACAATCTGTTATAACCATGGAATTTCTGTATAATACTTTATTACCCATACAGAGGTGAGAACAAAAATAGTTAACATTAAATAGATTATTTAGTTCCGCTGATTTTACGTTTAATATCATTGTGAAATTACAATTCGCATCGGTTACATTTCGAACAATTTTGCCAAGTAATGTAATTTAATTTATAGCCGAGAAATATATTTTCGTGTACATTTCTAATATGCTTCAGAGAGGATGTTCGTTATGCGCTGAAAAATCCGCGAATATTAATTGGGTATTTGCATGCAATGTTCTTGATTCGTTCAAAAATACCCGGAAAGAACACAACGTGCTGTCATTGTCTATCACGTTAGAACTGTAATATATTAGTTTAATCTAGTACTTTCAGCGGAATTTCAGACAACCAGACTTGAACATGATTCATGATGAGATTAGCCAAACACCGGGACTAAGGACCTGTCGCTTTAATCACTGACTGCAACTAAAAAATGGAAAATATTTCTGTGTAACTATTTTATAGTTCATCGAATATAACTGAAGTCATGTGAAAGCTGTCAACGTAATCATGTCCTATAAGTCAGATCAGAGTCCTATCAGTATTTTGTATCTGACTTTATTGGTAGTCGAAACGGGAAGATTCTCGAGTTATCTTATAAGATATCGATCTATCAAATATATTATATATGTGGGTGTTCGAATATTATTATATATTTATTTAATATATAAAGTCTTCAAAGTAAAATGTCTAATCGTTGCTCATCTCGTTGACATCAACAGGATTTGTGTCTTATTGCCTACATATGTTAAAATCTGTTAAAATAAAACGGAGTCCCACGAAGATATAAATTTTTCGTATGATCAATTGCAATCAGACATTACACAGAACGGTCTTTCACAACAAATAAAATTACATTATAGACCGATACATGTTACGCCTTCGTTCTTATTCTTTATTCGTTTTAATGCTTTGTTGCCCTCTATGTTACATGTGATGCACTTATCTCACTTAAGTTATTATAAGTAACCTCGCGAAAGTCCTTCGTTAGAATTTATTTTGATTGTATCTAAATTTTAAAAAATAATTGTATGATTAGAATACTTGGAATAATCGTCAACAAAAGGCATATGTTTAAAAATAATTCAAGAAATTAGTCGCAAGCAGATCCGAACTTAGATGTTAAGTCTTTACTATTAGACTTTTATATCTTAAGTTGTTCAATAGATCATAGTTATATGATCAATGCCAGAGCTTTGAGGTGGAAGAATGGAGCTGATAATAGTTTGCTTTAATCTTCAGTTTTTCTCGCTTTTTAGCGCCATAAATACAATGATAAACAAAAGATTAATTTAAGTAATAGCTTAAACTCGTTAAACACTAGAATGTCAGACAAGGAAAAGGTCTAAAAGTATATTGGGATACAGATTTAAGAGCAATGTTCGTGTTCGAGTTTTCGTATTCGACTAGATGTAAGTAATAATAACGATAAGTCTCGGCTTAAAATTAATCACCAATTTTGGTACGATCAATGAATTGAATGAATTGAGGATAAAAAAATTTTTTTTATGTAAATTAAGGTAACAAACGTATGGGCACGCCTTCCACCACCATGTAATCTCCTTTGAAGACAATAACGGAATGCGTCGTTATCTAGTAAGTAATGCACCGGTTCACATCACTCACTAAACGAAACATGACATCTAGTCCTGTGGGTGGCGCAAGAAGCGATACCCTTAGTTTTCATAAAATCTGACTAAAAATATTTATATTGAAAAGATGAAAATTATATAATGTAAAAAATAAATGGTGGCCAACGTGTCCGTCAAACATTGCAATTGCAGCAAGTATCCCAGTTTTCAGCATCGGACCAATTAAAGCCAGATGTGATGGAGAATATAGGTGATCCGGTGTATGCTGAAGCATTGATATAAGTGGTTACATCGTTGTCTTAATACGTATTAATGAATCTGTGTGCATTAACTGTGGATATGTTTATCTTACTGTATTGATGTTATTCTAACATTGCAGGGTCTGTCTAACGGCGTGGAAAACGATCAGAACACGGCGAATCAACTTCAGCCGAGCGACTTAACGCACAACCGTCTATCGATCAGTTCCACTACATCCAATCAGAGTTACGATTCGGGAAACGTAGACTATGCCGTACCCAAGCACACTTACAACCAACGTATACCATACAAGCCGACCGATGAGACAAACGAAAAATCACACAGTCAAACGAAAGTATCAAATCCACTATTTGGTGTAAACGCCGCCACACACTACGCCCCCACACCTGTTAATGTCACGCAGGATGCGAATGAGAAATTCGATAGGCCAAACTTGCCCAATGGCGTTCGTAAAGCACCCGAGGGCCAAGACAATGAAGCATTCAAAACGGAAGACGCTATTGATGGTAGGAAAGAGGTGCTTGTGAGCCCGCATCAAATCGCGCTAACAGATGGCGGCACTGCGACCTACACCACTGACAATAATGGTAAAATCAATGTTCATGTCACCGTCATGATTAACGCAGGTAATTATATATGCATCCTTACCAACATCTCCCTTTCACAACAGCACTTTGCGTTGGAATATTGTAATATGTATATCATAATGATTTTAGTATTTAATGTTTTATTGTTCACTATTTTATTTTTTTATTTTTTTATTTATTTATAAACTTTTGTACAACTAACATATGCACAAAGGCGGACTTAATGCCTAAGGCATTATCTACCAGTCAACATTGGGAGGGTTCAGAGAAATCAAGTTAGGGACAGAAGAATAATAATAAAGAAAAAAGAGACATACAGTACATCTAAATGCTTATACAATTATATATACATATCATTATATATTATCTTAGGAATTTATAATACTAAGTAAAATAATAGATATTTATATACATGTACATAAACTATAAAACAAAAAATAAACATATTATAAATCAAACATAGCTAAAAGTAAATATATATATAAATATATACATAATTATTATCGATGTAGTTAATCTGCTGACGCTACTTCCAACAAATGCTTTCGAATTTTTCGTTTAAACTCTAAGCTACTTTTAGCCATTCTGATTTGGAAAGGTAGCGCATTCCACAGGAGAATAGATTGAACAAAGAATGATGAGTGAATGATATCAGTACGATGAGAAGGACATAAGAGAAGACGATTTTTTCTTATTTACAATGTTACAATGGATACGGGTTGACTGGTAGAGAATGCCTTACGGCATTAAGTCCGCCCTTTGTAACCCTTTTGTAAGGTGTGTACCAATAAAGTTTAAAATAAATAAATAAAAATAAATATTTCAATTATTTTCGTTACTTAATTGCCTAATGAGGATATCTAAATGTAACTTAAATAAATTTGGATATTTGAAAGTAACCTTCTTGATGTGAAAATGAAACATTGTTTTGCAAATCATAGTTTTTAAATTATTTTTGTAATAAAACGTACAATATTAAATTTATTATTATATACAATTTTGTAACAAAATTCCTGCATTCGCTATATGTAAAATTAATGGCAATTTGTTTAACAATTAATTCGTACAGATTATCTAACAGTTTTGCACAGTGACGGTTAATAAACTTAAATTGAAGTTTCGGAAATGGGGATCGTGAAGTAAATCACGAGGATGCATATGGAGGCAAGCAATCTGGTTCTTAGCTGGCATGCGATTTGTTTTTTATTTATTGTAACGTTATCTTTGTACGTACATCAGTTGGCATAGTCTGTAGATGTTTCTCTCTGGTATGCTCTTACCAGATTTTTATCTGTTTTATTCTTCGTGGTCTATTTTATTTTTACTTGATTTTCGAATTTGTAGTTAGTGTCTTGTGTACATGTTCATTGTTGCGATTGTTGCTTCATTTATTGCTTTTCCTAGTTGTGTTTCTTTTATTGATGCTCATGTTTTTATAACAATAATAAAAGATGTCGTGCTTGCATACAAAATAAGACAGAATTCTGTTCTTGTTGACTTTTATACTGAATTATTTCTTTGCAAAGAGGCCTAAACTAATGTTACGACCATATAGCTTACAAGACAGAAACAGAACTGCTAACACAAAAGTGTAACGTTGTCCATTCGCCGATTAAACACACTCACTGCTTATGATAAGTTAATTGGGATGCTATTTGTTATGCCCTGACATCTTGTCAATGTTTCTTTTTATAGAAAAATAATAACAAGATATATACGATCAATTTTTTCTGATTTATAACTTCTGCATGTATGCGTGGAAACTTTGGGCTTATCTTTTAAATGTACTATAGGGCATAATTAAGGCATTCAAAAATACCCTTTATCAATTTTCTGATAATAATTGCCATAAAAATAGGTTGAGAATTATTCGCATAAAAGTAACTTTTAAAAATTCAGTCGCCTTGATTACGCCCCGGAATCTATGTCATTTGCAAAGTATATTTCATGGGATTAAACTACAACCAAAATTATAATATTTTTTCAGGAACCCTAGCAGATCTAAAGAAGCAACGGGCACAGATAAGAACAAATGGTAGTCCAGTTGAAAACAGTGTGAATTCCACGAACAACCACAGTCTGAATTCACTATCAGATGGAGTTACAAAGCAAGAGGCGTCAACACAAATGACCCAACCCATTCAGTCACCGAACTCCACGGTACCAAGATTTTCTGGACACACCAGTGAAGTCGTTGGTGACACGAAATCGCATCGGTGCTGTATTATAATGTAATTAACTTTTTACTACCTACCCTCAAAACGTGAATTAAGAGGAAAGATATATTGTGTTGTGTACAAGTCTGATTGTCATTCCAAAAAGTATTTTTAAACTTAAGATCCAGAATGATGTTGATTATTTGTTGACGGAGCCTAAAATGCCACCTTGTTGAATGATTGAGGAATAAATTCTGTATATTGCCATTTTGCCTCGTGAAGCAACGGCTTGCCAACTTCGAAGAAACAGTGTGATAATGTTGTAAGAGCTCAAGTTATATCGGTTAGAGGTAAGAGATTTAATATGGTTGCTATTATGTTATATGTGCGCGAAGTAATGTAGGAAAGTATATAGTTAATAATAATTGTATTATTGTAACACGTTCTTTGTCCTACCATTTATTCCTAAATATACATTCCATTATTTTACTAAATATTTATGTTAGAAATAATATTTTGTGTTACATTGCTGTTTATAAATATTATTGCATTTGATTATAAATATAAAATTTATGTACCGTACCATACATGATTGCTACTTTTACAAATATTAAATAAATAGTTGAACTCAAAATAACTGTTAGGTATAGGTAATATTTAAATAACTTGCACAAATAGATTTATTTTTCACTCTATTTTAATTATTGCCTATGTTTGTAGCGGCCAAATTATAAAACAGTTCCTTTGAAACGTAATATAGAATATCTATCAAAAAAATCTGTGGACTTATATATGATTTTAATAATGAATTGAGTAATAAATTTATTCGGTGGATGAGGGATTTTGTTCTCATTGAATTTATCCAATTTCGAATAATACACGATATAACTGACCTGAGGCTAATTCCTAATAGTTTGCGGCTCATTTTGCTTATCGCCGTAAACTGACGAAAAGCCTAAAACAAGCAATTGACAGACACGTGTACTCGATTGCGTGCGTAGCGAGTACTGTCAATTTTCTTTTTCACTGTAGTTAAATGACCAATTTTCAATGTTGCCGTACGTAAATCATCCTCAAATAGTAGAAAAGCAAATGGTCTCATGATAACATTAAACTTTGGCAGTTCAGCGTATGTAAGTTTGCGTACCACATTGAGAAAGCTGGCGGAAACCTTAAACTAATCATCCTATATGGAGAAGGAATACCTTATTCCTCTATTATAACATTGTAGAGCATATCGTCAAAAATATTTATCAACTCTTCACTCCCTGTCAGTGTTCAGCGATCCCTTGCAATAGTTTGGTAAGCTATAATAAAAAGAAATTTTTACTACAACCGGTTTATAAATCAAATAGTTTTAGAGATTTTAATAGTAAAAATATTGTATTTTAAATAATCACGTTAATTCTTGGGTCCAAACTTGATTATACCTCTTTCGAATGCGTAATGTACAACAATTAATATTTACGATATATATTTTAGGTATCATTATTTTATTTCAGAATTGTCAATGATATCTAGCAAATAAACTGAAATCATAACATTAAGATAATAAAGACTGGAATTGTTATTTGGATAAATAGTTCGCACATTCAAATTAGCTTATCGAGAATGAATTGTTAAGATTTTACGTTCTTCTCTATTATGATACTTTTTAAAATATTAGCTCAAGTGAATCACTTACAGTAATAACAAAAAAAATTGAAACCATTGCATAAACTTAACTTAGTCAAAAATATGTTACGTAATAATATTTCGTAAAAAAAATAATTGAACGTGCGTACTGTTTGTTGCTTTATTTCATAATGCATGAGATTGATATCATCAGGTGATTTTTTAAACTTTTAAATGATTAATATATTAATTAAACTAAATTAAAAAATATATATGACTAAATATTAAAACGAATATACTGAATATTGAAACGTATTTCGCAATTTGTTATCTAATTTATTTTAAATACATGATTCGTATACATCTGAAGTAAAATTAAAAAATATATATAATACGCACTCAAAGTTTTCTTAATCATTAATTTCAAGATATGAAAATAATCAGTCCGATGTTAGACAACCCTCCAAAAATATAATAATTTTCATCAATCGCCACTCGGGGATTGTCGATGGTATGGTACTCATATCTATGATCTATTACTGCAAAATATAGAGCAAGCAATCACGTACGTCACCTCTAATTGACCTTAATTTATTACTTGAAGACCATTAGTTGGGTTAATAGATGTATACACATAAAATGTTTTTATGCACTGAAAATCACTATTTTGTTGAAGAACTTCAAATAATCAATGTGACATATAATCGTTAAAATCTATTTAAACAATGGAATATTAGAATATAAAAATAAATAAGGCAAGATTGATTAGTTAAAATCTATTTAAGATTTGAAATAATGCTAAACTAAATTAATACTCAATCTAAAATGGTCTATTAAACTGTCTCTCGTATTATGTATATTATATATTTCGTAATATAACGTTCTATTCTATAATTCGTAAAAAACGTATTAGCCATTCTTTTTTAATTTATATTTCCAAGTATTTAAAGTAATTTGAGCATAAATACTCTCGTGGTACTTATGTCGTACTATCCTTATACTTTAGTTGATTTATTGTGATTCAATTCCTATCATTATAAGAATCAATCATTGTAAGAATGTATAAAACGATATGACGTAAATTTATAGAAAATAGTATGCTGAACCCTGGATAGTGTTTACTACTAAATATTTAAATTCGTACTAATATTATTTATTATTATTCTTTAAATGTATAAAAGTAGAAGTTGAATTTTACTATATATATACTTGAAGCAAATTTAAAAAAAAATTGTCTATAATTCCAAATTTAAAAAGAATCCAGTGTTTCAGTGTCTGTGGTATACATATTAATGGAAAAAAAGCATTCTGTTTGTTGGGTGTGTTTTACCAAGTTAGTGTTTACGTATTTAAGCATTTGGGTGTATATTAATTCTTAGACTTCATTAAATACCATCCGATAGTAATTCATTCGTCCATGTCATAGTCACTAGTGTTAGTTACGGTAGAACTGCTATATTTTCAGTACTTATAAAGTACTTAACATTTTTGCATTAATAACGTATAGTAATGTAAATTAATTATCTAAAAATCGTAATATAAACACATGTTACTACATATAAAGCAATATTCTAAGGCCTTATAGGGTAAGATTGAGAGCACAATACTTTTCGATTTTTATCTTAAGGTTGAAACTTTATGACATTTTACTGACACCGTTTTATAATACTTACTATGAATTAATATAATTCTTTACATAATCCAAATGAGGTTTAGTCTGAGCGTACTTAATTTCAATCTTATGATAATCTTGTAGCAATCAATAAGATTCTTATAATCGATGTGTACTTTTAAAACTAAATTATCTTTAAACTAATAGACGATAATTCTGAGTTACTACTTCTGTCTGGCTACTTTTTTAATTTGGCCTTCATGCGTCGTGCATTTATAGTATTGCTTTGAAATTGGTATCTGTTTAACTATTCTTTAAATTTTTCTTATTTGCAAAACTCACGAAAACGTACGTTTTGACAAGAAAATATATAAATTGACGTGCCTAGTTTCAATCTTGCCTCAGGAAAAAATGTTACGTTATTTGATTTCTCTAATTAGATATAAAGGATATTAAATGTTACTTTTATACATTATACATCTCATTAAGCCCGATTGATAATTGTTAAAATAAAACGTAAAAAAGGCAAAATTTAAAGCAACTCGCCGAGAGCTGCCAATTTTTTGCAAGTCTAACAATGATTCATAATGGTGAGCCTAAACAAATAATTATTCGTCTTACTTATTTATGCAAATCAAGAACAAAATATTGTTATTATATAAAAAGAGTTCTAAATAAAATAACTTTATATATTTGTAAACTAAATATAAGTAAATTGCATTATATGGAAACAAAGAATGTATAGTTAAAAGTTGAGTTAAACATTTACAGATAGTACATAGATTTTGTTATACATTGCCAACGTTGAAAGACTGTTGCTCGTCGTGTAAACTCCTATTAACATGTACAGATGCCTTTTCTTTCAACTTCCTATGCCGTACAGGTACACAAAATTGTATTGTTCGCTATGACGGTACTTGAATCTTTGCAGCAAAACTTTTAGTCAACAGAAAGCATACGCGTATTTAATTCCATCTTTGCTGGCAGCTATTATACTCGAAGATATCTTATACTCTATAACATTTTGTATTCTACATAAGCTATCATCAATACCAAAATTATTAGATAAAAAGTCAAAAAACGTTAATGTAATTAAATTTATAGATGGTGTTTTTATTTAAAATCTACTCGAGCAGCATATAAATGAAAACAAGTGATCAAATACAAAATTGCATTGATCTTGCCATTTTATATCTTGCCTTGTCTCGGACCACAGGACCATATCTGTCAACAAATTTGATGTCGTATACGCCTTATGCATCATTAAGGTATTCTAATTGTACATTATTGATGTAAGACTGTATATTTTGTATAATATATGTGATTTTAGGAACATAAACAAAAAGCTAAACGCCTAGTAGTAATTTTAATATCAATTAAAGATTTTATCGCGTCGTTTGAAATAATAAAAAACATGGAAGATTTTGTCGACAAAACCCCGGTTGTAACAGATATTGTATCCAATTTATTATAGAGCGTAAGGTATAACCCCTATCTTAGCGTGATATATCACAAAGGTAGACCCTACTGTGATTTGATATAATTTTATCTGTGACGTTTTTCAGAGAAACTATTAGAAGAAATTTTAATCGTATTAATTGCATTTATATATCAATTTATATTACATGACACTACTGCTTAAATGTCAAAACGTGGTACAAATCATATTAACCTATAAAATCAGCGTATTGATTTAAAAATGCAAATATGTCTGTTGTATATTGCGCTTTAATTTATTTTATCTTACTTATAACTTATTGTATAAAAAAATCTTTAAAAATAAATTGGCTTTTAAGCAGTAATGTTTTAGTAGTTGAAATTGTCCAGAAACTTTAAAAAAATAAATAATTTGTATAAATCAGTTATCTTTTATTTTTGTTCCTTCCTATGTACTGTGGTTAAAAAATAAAACGGAGACCTGGGAGGCATCTATCTCTGTTGTGTACCCAGGTACATATATTTTGGTATACCTCTCACATATAAGAATATTAACTAACACACCACAACTTTTAGGTTTTTGCTCCTCGGTGTCTTTGTGTTTACATTTAATTACGAAAGGCAACAATCAACGAGTACTGAAGAATACCTCGGAGTTTATTTAAGACTAAGCATGCCAACAAGTGTACAATTCACCTGATGGTAAGTGTTACCTGTGGCTTTGTCATTTTTTTCGTAAATATTTCTACATTATGCTCACTTAATTGGAAATTCCCACCAACTGCAGTTGTCTGGTCTTGGATCATTTTTAGGTAATAGAATTTTTTTTTCATTCATTAATGTAATTTAAAAACTCGAAATAGGTGTATTATTTATTTAAATAAACATCAACATTTTACTAAATCTACACAATCTAACAAAATTACTAAATCTGTACATACGACCAGCTTAATCCGCAGATCTCTCTATTTTATCATGCCCAAGAGCGGTATAACCATCGCTTAAAATTTTTAACATGTAGTAAGATTGGTTAGGAGTTTAAAACGACTAGTTTTTAATTTGTTCATACTGAATATGTAATGTAGCTTGTCACATCCAACATATTTAATTTAGTTAGTTATGATCTTGTATAATTTTCTCTTGATTGATAACTTGCCTTTATTTATTTGTGTAATAGAAACATTAAACTAAATTAAATACGCATTTTTTGAATATAAAAGTAAATATTATAATTAGATAGTAATCCTCCATAGTGGTATAAAAGAATTTGCAATTGCCTTGCTTGGTTTAGGCTATTGGTGGAGCAACGAATCGTAGATAAAAATCATTCTGTTTTTAATTTGCTAACAATAACAAAAAATTGCACAATGTCGACAGATGACTGTATACGATAGCCAGTCTTAATGCAGGTTCCTGTTTCATAAAGCGACGTTAAAAATCTATTTGCAAAAGAATAAAACACTAAAACATAATATTTTCCAAAGTAAATAAACAAATTTTCACTCAATACAAATTGCGAAATGTAATGTTAATATACCCACACCATGTGGTATCGAATGTTACAATACTATCTATGTATAAAACGGAGCGTTTTAATAACTAAATGTTATTTCTCTCTATTGATATTATTGATAACTGTTTAGCATGACGGAAAAACGACGGCATGATGTTAGAAGTTATATAGGCACAAGTTATTCGTGCGGTCTGCCAGAAGCCAGTCCTCGCGTGTCCACTTTACAGTGTAGACGCGTTGCGGCCTCATTATATAAACGCACGAAATAAATTACGAGTTAACGTACAAAAGAAATAAAATATTATCATCGAAATATACTAAACATAAAACTATTGGCAATTTTATTTCACTGATCAATCGACTCTCCGGCAAGTGCATGCTTAAATTCATAAAACAAATTTGCACAATGAAACCTCCAACAAATGTAAGTATTTTTTTTGTATTTTAATTATAAAGAATTAATAATTATTCATAAACTTAGGTGAAAAGAAGTTCTATATACAGTTTCTAAGATTTTTTTTGAAATACTGATGCAATAATCGAACATATTTCTTACTGGGTAATTAGGTCATTGTGTTAATATAATTATTTTTACTATTCTTTAAAATATACTACTATATTTTAAAGAACAGTAAAAATAATTCCTATCTTTTAGAAATCTTTGTTTCTATTGTTTATATATACTTAGAAAAATCTAATAAATAATATAAAAAATTGTTTACGGTGAAAATGAAATAGGTTATTTAATTTTCGAAAGAGGTGAACATTTAACTGGCAAATGATTTGGGAATTTTTATTTAATTTGGTCCTTATTAGATTCAAGACTCACTACTATTAGTACTAACACGGTCAATAGGCACATTTTTTTCACGAAGCCTTGTGTAGCACGAGACATTGTTCGCGAATAGCGAAACGGATGTAATACAAGTGAAGCACATAAATTAGTTTTTATTTCGCGACAAGGGGTCATAATTTACAAGTAAAAACTTGTGTATAATTCGGAATAATCGATTTCAGGAATTAGCCCCCTATTACATTAAGGACTAATGATTTCATTCATGTTGTATTTTAATGGTGATCTTTCTTTTTCTGATAAGATAAAGAGCTATAAGTGTAATATGGTGAACACGAACTTTTTTCTCGAAATACCGCATGTCACATGTCATTTTTTTTTATTAATGCGGCTTTATACCGCCCTCTCGTTCCCCCTAACATGTTTTTGGGTCATGGACCTGGGGTGCGGGTGTTTATTTTCTTATTGATAAAAAATCTTAAACTTCACATGTCATTATTCGAAAGTCATGATATATTTGTGACATTAGGTAGAGTTGATTTTCACTTGTTCTCTAAACATAAATTTAGGATCCCAGAAGCGTTTTTATTTTATTTCAAGCCCGATGAACATATTACCGGTTGTTAATGTCAAATAATCAATTTGGGTATATTATTAAAGGATAAAGATTTCTTTCACTGTGCTGTAATAGGTTTTAACCTCTTTCAGAATCGTAGAGAAGTGTTAACACCAACAATAGAACCATTCCTTCGAACAACCTTGTGAAGTTATGTATCGTTGTTCAAAACTTTTTTTTAACATAGCAAGCGATTTTTGATCACCCATTCTTAACCATCTTTATCTGGACTCCAATTTATTGCTCACGTTTTATTAATTATTTTATAAAATAATATTTCAAAAAATTTGCAATTTATATATAATTACAAAATATATATCTTCTTACATCGAAGCCTAACACGTGAAAATGTATTTATGAGTACTTACTAGCAAGTATGGAGATAAAATATTTTTCTTAAGGATTTCGTTAAACTATTTTATTAAAACTAAGCAAATGTTTTATAGCACAATTTGCAGCACTGTTTGCAAGATCTGCTACTAAATAATTCAAATTAACATAGAAGTGCTTTGTGTCCTTTTCCAATTAATAGTCTAGTTAATAATTCGTATTTCAAACAATCTAAAGCTTTCCCTCTAAATGTATACTTTTGAACTGTATTTAAAAGAATATATTAAAATTGTTATCCTTAAAGTAATATAATATATATAAACGTTACGAGGGATAACAAAAGGAAAAATATATCATAACACAAATTTCGTTAACCAAATTGTTGATGTTAGTGTTATTATTCAATAATCTTGTCATGATACGTCGTCAATTAAAAAATGAAATGTAAAATAACATCTAACAAAATTAAGTCAGTCGAAAACTTAATCATAGAAAATAAAACAACGTTTACAACATCCTTATGTTGTTCAACCCACGTCCATGACTTCTATGCTGCTCGTGGTACTACTATCATCGTCTTCATCCTCTGATGACGAGACAAAATCCAAGTCAGATCCGCTTTCATCACAAACGCGTATTATGGTCGTGCGTGTTCGCTCATCCCACTATATTTCCTCGAACCGTGGTTGATTGATTTCACGGGTCCAAACACTTGTCGTTATTCTGGCAATTATTTCCGATACTACCCTTTCTTATTGTTTCCCTTTTACGTTCTATGAGGAAAGAGGCAGTTTGAACTAATTCGGGATATAGTGATTTGGATAGAGTTCACAGTTATAGGTCCTATAGGGCATTTCGACACTCCGTGGCCGTGACTTTATAGTCACATTTACAACAAAAATTTTATAAGTGATTTGATTTATTTTTGCTTATACAAATTTAGTTAAACTGCACCCTGTGATATCGATTTTGGATACGGATGCTTTTTTGGATATCGTTGAAGTTTTTCACTCTCCATAGGGTGGTAGGATATATTATCCCATCACAATAAATTTGACGCGGCCAAGATTGTACTTCGTTTTTCCATGATCCACTTTTTGTACTTTTTCCCGTTCATTTCGTCGTTATAATCGCCGTATTGAGTTTCCATTTTAAATAATAGTTAGTTGTGCTCCATTAATAAAACTGTTTCGCGGTCATTCTTAAAAAGTACAGCCATCCTGGACCCCAATCTATCGACAATTTTTTTACTATGACATGGATCCAAGATTTATCAAAGTATAAATTTTAATATTTTTATGTTCCAGTGCTTTTTCGTCCCTAAACCCGTAATTTGCGCAGCTATTTAAACCGCGATCATATAAAGTCTTTTGTGAACTTTATACTATTATGTTTATATGAAACTTTTATATTATGTCGAACTTTATACGCCATAAACATATCACGCCATTATCGTTTAATAGATAAAATAGATATATAAGCAAGAAAAATATAAATGTCATTCATCATATATAAAATAGTTTAAACGACACTTGAGAAGTGCAATTGCATTCATGTGCTTTCCATTAAGTATTTGATGCGGTCACTCTGAATCGTTGACTAAATTGTAGCTTCCAGGGCCACAATAGACGACAGAAATAGATCCATTTGAGAACCACTTATTTACTGACGGTCGAAGTTCGAATCTTACACAATCAAATATTTTTTTCGCAATTTCTCTTACAAGAATAAAATTATATATTCAAATTTAAGTAACCATAACTCGCATGACGAAAATATCTGTCGATTTTGTTTATGTTATTCGTTCAATTTCTCGAATTCAAAGGAGCATCAATAATGCAAAATATAATTAAAAATAAGCAAGGTAAGGTATCGAGACAGTGAGATGAAAATTCAATAAAATTAAGATTTAAAGATTAAGAGAACAGCGAATGCGAATTCGTGCTCCAATGTCACCCTACGACGAACGTCGGTGGTTACATACAAGAACTTCCCAACAATTAAGGCTAGTAAACTATAATAAATAATACGGAGGTTTTTTTTTCGGGCTGATGGCCACAGCCACAGCCGGGTTGAAATATTTTCATTTACGTTATTTTTTCACTGTATATTCAAATAATTTAAAAAAAAAATTGTTTGTAACGATTTTACGATATATAAATTTGAAATATTGTTATACCGCCATCAACGTTACATATATTCTAATTTGTGAATTATATTTATTTCATTCTGTTTTGTGTTACAATGACATCTCGCGAATATATTGGCTAAACTTTCTTTAATTTCTGAATCTTTAGCAAAGCTTGGTAATGTTGCCAGCATATTTTTAAAAAATTAGGGCCTATATACATAGATCACACTGCTGGACATATAGGTCTCTAGACAAAGTCATAGCATTATCCGGCACGCGGCTTTTATTATTTATTTCTGAGACATAATGGTACTTAAAATTGCAATTAACAACTCCATTGCCGACACTAGGTATCGAATTGCTTGCGTACCATGAAATTAAAATCGGACGCGTATACCCCCCCGACCTACCATCGCGTAGGTAAGCAATAATAATCTCATTGTAGTTAAAACGCTAGACGACTACAACTATCGGATGGATCGCGTTGCCAAAGAGTTTACCTTTTTCGCATTCTTACACTAACATATTAACTTGCTTCTGCCCCTTACTGTCTCAGACAATTGGAATTTGAACTACAGGTAAAACGGATATTATCTCTGCCTTTCTGATAAAACTACTTAGAGTTGAGTAGATTTTTTGTTTCATTATACGTACGTCACGTAAGTTACGTACTTGTTAAAATAAATGTGTTGCCAAATTAACGTTTCACATAACAATAAATTTTCGAATAATCGCATCGTAATGAATATAAAATACAATAGTAGAATAAAAAAGCACACGTGTATTCGAACAATTGCGCATTAACGTACATCGGATAATTTACAGATTAAATTAGTAATTAGTCTGCTTAGAAGGGGACTAGAGATAAGTTTTAAAATTGCCCTCCATTTCGTTTCTAACAAAGATGATTGTCAACATTGACCTCTCATCCGTTGATAAAAGAGCTTATGAAGAATAGTCTAGCTTGTTTTGTTTCAATAAGATATTGCAGTGAATTTGTAATTGTTCTATGTTCACAAACATCCATTGTGACAGACTCTGCTCAGTCATTCACCTTTTTCCCTCTAATGGTATTTATATTTATCAAATACTAAGTTCGTAGATACAACTATCCGACACTACGCAGTAGACTGAAATAAAACATAAATATAGTTTTCATCTCTTTGTTTTTAAATTATTTAGATTAATATTTGCGCGTTCATTTAGTTGTTATTCTTTTCCTTACCTACCTTTTAAATAATCAGTGATTAAATAAATTTTCTGTAATCATGAATTTCTTTAAAATATGCCAAAAAGAAGGATGAGTTCCCTTAATAATAGTTTATTCTCTTGCGATGAAGTAGCAGGTAGGGAAGCAAGATTATAGTGATTTACGAATTTTTAACAATACTTGATAATTTATTTATTCTGCATAGTTGAAGCAAGAACTATGTATAACTATAATTCTTATCCTTTCTTATGCTATGTTGTACAATATTTAAATTAATTTAATCGATATATAAAATAATTAAAAAGGTGAATTCCAGATTGAAATATTAAACTAGACGTTTTCTTTCGTCTAACGTTTAAATGTCTTTACAACGCAACCGCATTATGATTCCTAATCGAGGAAAAATGTGTGTCATGTGCCACAGGAATCACTCACCGTGTAGTCGTTTGTTCCTAATTTATTTTATAATTAAAATATAAAACTAAACACTTTATAGATGTATTATATACTTTTTTATTATCTCAGTATCATTATGATCGTAATTGACAAGTTGTAACAATGTTGAAGATTAGGAAATAACATAACAGACTGCATTACGAAGATAAGATCAAGGACTGTTCACATAAAATAAACAAGTACGCGTTAGAGGATTAAACAAACACAAGAAGATATAATTCTTGAAATAGGAAATAACCTTAAAATGTAATTTTGTTAAACTTTGTGGATTAAAGCTAGAGTTTGCTTTTTTTTAATAAATAATTTTGAATATTTTTTTATTATGACTCAAGGCTTTTGACTTTGATATTAAATGTTTTGGTCTTGGATCTTTAAAATAACCATGTGCCTACGTGTATTATTAGATTTAAAATCTCGTTATATAAAAAATATTATTACAAAATATTAATAGAATATTTTTTTTGTGCAGGCAGCGCTTCTCCACGATGTGGACATCCCGACAAAAAAGGCTACCTTCGGAATGGGCTGCTTCTGGTCCAATGACTCGCTGTTCGGCGCAACACCAGGCGTGATGCGCACACGCGTGGGCTACTCCGGAGGCACCACCAAAAACCCACACTATAGAAGCATGTAAGTATCGAGAAGGATTTAAGAAATTAGTTTACATTATAGAAGAATATATATTCTATATAATATAGCATAGCATATATATGCTATGCTATTATTAACTTATTAATTAGCACAGGCCATTCTCCTATTTTTATTTGGTCACGTTCACTTGCCTAATCTTGTGATAGGTAAAAATGTTGATATAAATAGATATTTCATTTCACTTCCATGCTGAATTGGAAAAGAAAGGAAATAAACAAACAGAAAAAATAGAATTAAAGGAAATTTCTCGCCTAAAAAGATAACGGGGATACGTGGCTGCTTGATTACGCGCCTCTTACTTATGCCAGAGATTAACTTAAATCGCATTGTCGGTGTTTGATGTATTTTAAATAACAACAATTTTAGAAAATTGATCACTTTGTAAAATAACAGAAGGGACTTCAAAACATTAACAAAAAAAAAACATTTATGGTAACGATTATGGAAAACTCATAAGCTAACTATACTATAATTTTCAAGTTAACTAATATTTCATATGCATCAAAAGTGCACCAGGCTTGTAGAATCTTTGCTAAATCGAAAAAAAATACGAGACAATCTCACTGTATTTTCTTTGACGTTCTTCGTTTAGATAAATAAAGTTTAATAAGTGTGTAATAGTGTAATAATAATAATAAAAGTTTTTATTATTATTATTACACTGAGAGTAACGAACGAGCACGCAGTTTACCTGATGGCAAGTGATTCCTGCAGACCATG
Organism: Teinopalpus imperialis; assembly: GCA_029286865.1. Taxonomy (NCBI): domain Eukaryota; kingdom Metazoa; phylum Arthropoda; class Insecta; order Lepidoptera; family Papilionidae; genus Teinopalpus; species Teinopalpus imperialis. The sequence continues at coordinate 1,589,532 of JAGSMU010000009.1, read as the reverse complement.
ACATCTACATTCATCCTTGTTAACGAAACATTATGCTTTGTCACGCTTGAGGACTGAGATGGAATGCCTCGTTACCGGGAATAAATGTCTCCGGCTATTTTATGCTGATATTCTGTGAGGGCGTGATGATACCCCCTTCATTCTACAGCTAGAAACAGACTGTAGCGTAGCTCTACCACTGTTAATAAAGTAAGAATGTGGGTGTCAAGGGTTGCTGGGGAAACCCTTACCATCAGGTGGACTATGTGATCCTTTGTCATCCCCTGATATCGTTAGACAGCAGTACACAATTTGCACAAGACTATAATGCGTGCGATCGCGACGCTCTAGTGACCGGACGTACGTTGATTGGCGTACGGAGGGAAAAAGGGCGACGATGTCACTTTTCCGCGAGCGAGTAAGATATAATTATTTAGAATGCAAAAAAAATTATTACTATACAGAGTTTTGTTAAGATTGTTTAATATTTTATAAACGAAAATTTGACGATCATGCTACATTTTAATTTAAACAAATGCGTTTTTTTACGTACAGTACAAGCTTGAGATGGGACCATTCCCAATATTATATGAAGAGGAGAATCTGCACAATAATATATATTTCTTTTGTTTTATTAAGAATGATTTTATTGAATATAAACAAATATTTGTCATTGAAAGTACATCCGTTATTTTATAGAAATATATCGTAAGGTACAAATAGATTTTTTTTCGTGGGTATATTTTTTTGGTACCTATAATAGTTTGCTACAGTTGTATTTGCCAATTCTGCAAAACTTTGCAATAAATGATATTGAACGATATGGGTCAGGGTCTCGTAAACCGTTTTATCGCTCTTCTTCCGTCTGATTAATATATCTTGCTACGCGATAATTTCAATTTAATGCATTCTTGTAGTACTACGAATAATTGCTGATTAATGGCACGTGTCTAGATATGAATGTTTTTTTTTATCGTTAAATTGTTATAATGAAATTCATGCGTTTCAATGACTTGCATTTTCTATTCTTTCTATTGATGGCAATTTTATTATAATATTGTGCAATAATTCCCGTGCTATTCATGATCCACAAGTGTTCGGTATGACTTCGCCCGAAATTTAGAGTTTTTAGTGTTTATTAAATTACATACGGGGTATTAGGAGAACGCTTCCGAAAACGAAGACAGACGATAGTACTAATGCCACCTTTGATGATGAGACGGAAAAAAAATCGAACCTGATTTAAAAAAAAAATATTTTTAAAACGTTTAAAAAAAGTAAAAGAAAGTTGAATAATATGTATTGGAAAATAATTTTATATATTAATTTGAAATGGTAATGACTATGAGACTAAACGAGTAAGAAAAGACAAATAACTTCCGAAAATTACTATTGCAATGTTTTTATTTAGTCAACTATACAGTATACAACTATACAACTATACAAAAAACCACAAATATACAGTGGCGTTGCGTGGAAAAGAGATGATCAAAGTAAATGATCTAAAAATATATTTAAAAATAAATTAAAACTGTAGTAAAAAAGTATATTAGTATTTTAAAAGAATAAAACCTTAATTACGTAGAACAAAACGTTATAGTATGTAGATGTTTAATGTAATAAACATTATATTAAATATCAACGTAAAAGTTAATTTGTATTATAGTTGTAGTGTATAACATTAATTACGTCAAGATTGAAAATTGAGCGTAATTTCGGCAACAAACTGCTCGGTAATTTGAGGTTGTCTTCAACTATAAAATAAATAATAAATAAATAAAATAGCCTTTATTTACTTAGTACTAACTTACTTCAACAAATATTAACTTTATTAAATCCTATCTATAAATCTAAAAAATATGTGTATATAATTATATTTATTGATGTATACTACCAGCATACATCAATAAATATAAGGATATATGCGGCGTAGGCCTCTCCTAAACCTTTCCAAGTATCTCTTTCCCGAGCCATTTGTATCCAGTTATTACCACACCTGCGGCTGAAACTATCTCTCTTCAACTAGTTAAGTATATTTTCTGGAAAAAAAATCAAAGAGTGTATGGAAACCTGAACAAATTCAGTTCAGTCGCTTCCGCACGCTTAGCGCGAACAGACTGTAACGTTTTTTATAATATGAAAAATGACAAACAGATATATCCACATCCATCCTTAACAAAAATTCAAGATGTACATGTGCTAAGTTGTAATGAAATACTTCATTGTAGGGGGGGGGGCAACCCTACACTCACTGTCATTCGCACACATCAACGTTATGCTGCTAATTAAAGATGATGTTATCCATAAAAATTATGATATTCTTATATATATCATATATTCTTAGTCACAAAATCTTATTTTACTTTCATTTTATATCTTGCGAAATGGAATATCATTATTTTTATTGGCAAGGACTTTCGATTCGTTTATTTTAAGATAGTTCCTGGTTGCTGAAAAAACTGAATAATATAATTTCGTTAACCTTAAACTCAAATAGTGTGTACACTGTTTGCGAGAAAGTATCGATATTATTTTATTGTAAATATGAAGCTATGGCATTGATAACCACAAAGTTATAATTAATATATTATTACACTATTACCATTGAATCACGTTCAAATTATATTATTATATATTGTTAAATCACGTTCAATTGTTTAAAATAAACAGTATATTATAATGCAACTGTTAATTTTAAATATAAGACGCATTTGAATAGAAATATACTTTTCTCCATATTCAATTTCAACTTTTTGCTTTCCAATAAGCTATATTAAATAAATACATAGACTATATAATTGTAATACATCAAACCGATAAAATTTATACTGCCTTATACTATCAAGGAATTTAAAAACTTATTTATCTATGCTGCCGTTATAAAATATTGAGTGTTTCTATAAATTTTAAATAAAACTGTTACAAATGAGATTCAGTTTCAGACCAGATACGGATTCACCTGGATGGACTAAAGTCCTTTGCCTTACTCATTAGGGATAAATTAATATCATCATCATCATGTTACAAATGACATTTTCTTATTATTAACCTCAAAATTCCATCTCTGGTTCAAACTCTTCAAAAGTTCAAGAATACGAACAATAAAACGCAATATTTCAACATTTACACACAATTTAGTTAACACTAATTTTATATCAATAATTTTAGCGATGTTCACTAAATAACTGAATTCTAACGATTTAACTATCATGTCAGCATTGTAAATTTTTGTGTAAGCCAAGGTTGTCTACGTGCAAGGTCAAGGCGCGAACACACACTACGCCCGCGCGTTTCTAACAGCTGTCTTGCTATTTTTATAACGCGATTACATGATTTAATAAGGTCATCATATTCTTTTTGGGTAGAGAATATGACCCATCCGTGTCTTTGGTAAACAATATACTGTATAATAGCGTTATTGTTATATACTTTTTTTATTTTTTGCTAGATTTTTTAGAGTAGTGGAGGTAAACGAATGATCAGGTTACATTTTTTATTACTGTAAAATTTGTTATTCTTTATTTTTACATATAAATGGATAATCAAAGCTGCCCGAATTTTAAATTTTATTCTGTTTGTTAAATATAATTACGACGAATTATATTTTTTCACAATTAGCTAGTGGTTATATACAGTTTAAGATTTTTATTATTTCTCTAATAATAACAAATCACTTGGAAGAATTTATTTATATTTAGCAGATAAGTGTTACGATCATATAGAAAAATGTAGGTAGAAAATAAATAATTTACCAACATGAATAATAAATAACAAAGAAACCTTGCTATCATAAGAATGTTTTCAAACTATTATATTATTTTTCTTATGTGGCAATCTTCCTAAATATGGCGTTTTAATATTTTTTTGTTTCAAGATGGTTTTTTAATGTTTTGAGGTAAAGAGTTATAGAATTTTGTATCCTCCAACATTATATTTTTCTTCCCGTATTCTGATTTGGCTTTTCCTATATAAATATTACTACATATTAGGACGTATTAGGTTGCGAATTTGAATGTTTGTTTTTTTTAATAATATCTGAGAATTAATGTGAATATGTAGAAGTTTGCATATTAATATACTTGTAGTGTTACATTGATATATTTGTAATATATTAAATAATTTAGTTTCTTGATATTTTTTTTAAAGAATAGGCGGCAAACAAGTAAGCAGTTCACTTGATGATAAGTGATTACCATTACTACTTACATAGGTTATAGTAATTTGTTTTGTGTCGTTTCTACCGCACACAAGTTTGCTCTATAATTACCCTATACCTCGATTAGTTATTGTTTGTTGCTTGTATGTTCTCCCAAGTTTTCTTTCTTTCTTTCTTCATGTTGTGTGAAAATGTTCTTCAATTAACAAGTTTCCTTGATTTTGCTTCAAACTTTTCCATAGTGCATTCTGAACTTCAATTTTTAAGTCATCTCTATTTATCCAACTTTTTAGGGAGGGTTCAATATTTTAATTTTTGTCTTTCTATTTCTTTTTATAGCTGATTCAATCAAATCTTCGAGAGCAGAATATTCATCATTTATGTAAATATTTCTTATTCATCATATCGTGGTGAAGATTTTGGTAATCAATATTTTCATATTTTAATCTTTCAATAGGTTTAGGTTTCCATTGTTTTATTTTAAAATATATCTGCTTATGATCATGGTCTAATATATATTAGTATATATTAGTATTTATATATATATATATATATATATATATATATATATATATATATATACATAGTAATTATAATATAGTTATTATAATTTCATAACAAGATATAATTTTGATTATATATTTCACAGCGGTGACCATACGGAGGTAATCGAGTTGGATTATGATCCAAAGACGGTGTCTTACGAAGACCTGCTGGACATGTTTTGGGCTAACCACGAGTATGGACTCACTACTAAGCTTAAGAGACAGGTTAGTTCTTTAACTTCTTAAATATTTAATGATAGCCCCTTTTAATACCGGTTTCGACTTGCCAGACCTTTCGGGCGAGAGGCGAGATCTGAACTTCTCTTGGAAGGTAAGTAGAAGTCACAAAATGAGATGACATAAGAATTCTATGTCACAAAAATGGGTTGAAATTTAAAACTCTAACTTGTGGGTCATATGAGCCCAGAATAAGTTAAAACTGTAAAATACGTCGTTACATCTGTACATCTCTAACCAGCTCACGGACCCCTCAGTTCCGTGAGCCCTGTGTCCGATGAAGCTATAAGAGCCGCATAGGCTAACAGCGTCAACGTCAACAGTATCTAGGTACATCTGTATATCGTCATCAGCAGACGGCAGCGTGGCGTTGTGCTTTGGTGCTTTACCTGTGAGAGTGGACCTTGGTATCCCCGCCGAGAATGTTGAATCGTAAATCATTGGTTTTAGAATCAGTCAAGTCAAATTATTTATACCTAACTTTACGGATATATACTGTTCAATTGTATTAGTCGATCTAACACACGTAGAAGGCCTGAACGAAACTTATTTTATATTATATATTATATTTTTAGGTTTAGTTATAACACGTGTCATATTTGTAGTAGGAATTTATGTAATTAGTATGCATGTATGATTGATACATTGCGGTCTTGGGTTTAAAATAAATTCGAGGTTAATATTAGTTTAACTAAATAATTTGTTTTATGCGATCTGGGCGTGCTGTGTGCATGGATATAATGGCAATGGCAATTTTTAGTACTTTATATATTTTTAGTTACTTTCTTCTGTTTCAATTATGTTGGTTTGTAGAAGTGTACCATTCAATGTATTTTAAAGTAAAGTCTAAACAATTCTAATAATAACTATTATCAATTATATAAGGCCTTATAAAATTTTGAGAAGAAAATAGTATTTTAATGTGACGACGGCCGCAAGGCGTTACAAATTGTTGGTTTTATAGTATTTTATGTCTCGTGGAGACACTGACATCTGAATCTTACTCCAAACTTACTGTACATGCATTACATTAAAATAGGACAGGAGATGACGAATGAGTAAATAAACGGACATCGTCACGGTCGATATCGGCCAGAAGGACATAGTGAGTCTTTTATTTTAATGGATATGATCTTCAAATGGTTTCGTAGGGCAATTCATCCCATATTCATACTAGTATATTTAAGCACATTATTTTTTTTTTATCTAGAACTAAGAAAATAATGTTAAGTTTTTAACTGAACTTTTTAAAATCTGATCAGATGTATAAGTGAAGCCTCGAACATATTAATACCACGCCACCTTTGCAAGTGGTAGAAGACCTTAGCCCAAATGAAGTCAAACCAAACAACCTTCCAACAAATTCTATTAGAAGATTTTACATAAACGAGTGTGAAAGCTTCTCATATCGTAATTTACATGTACGAGTATGCTTATTTTATTTTGAAATTGTAAATTGTGAGTATTAGAAGCTTACACGAAATTTTAAATGTTAGTAAGCAATCACTTCGACCTATCGATTACTAAATTCTTCCGCGATGAAGGAACTTGTTATGGTTGCATTGTAGTCCAGCTTTGAACTTCTGGGCTTATAGAATAGGTATTTCCTACATGTCAAATAAGGCGATTGAAAGGGGTCTTCGGGTAAGATAGCGATCTGATCTTTCACTTTAGCGAAATTTACACATTCTGTATTTTGTAAACACGGTAAACAAAGGCGTGAGGGTAAAATGTTGAGCTCATATTCCCAATATTTTTTTTTATAGAACTCCTCAGTCTGACCAAAAGATTCTCGATAATGGCCATAGATGATTCGGGACTTTTTGTATTTGTTATTAAAATATAAACACAATAATAAAAATTATTAAGGTACACTATCTGTGTAACTTTAATAATTTGACAGGGTTTTTTTGGATATTATATCTAAAAGTCTAGAAGAAAGAAAAGTAAATTACGGATAATAATATTTGACCCGCATTAATATACCTGCATGTAAGTAACGGCGAGTGGCAAATGTTATCATTTTGATTTGTTCAATTATTAAAGGTCAATAATATAAAAAAAATATTTATTTATACAGTTCGTTATCTACTGTTTTATGTTTATGATGTTCCATTAAAAACAAAAACATTTGACATATATTTCTAGACTATAACAATAGTTTGGATTACACGTGAAATGATATTACACTTATCATTTTTCACCCCGATTGTTAAATTATATTATAGGGTGGAGTGTAAAAGAACTACAGAATTGCAGTGATTGATTTGCACAGTGGGTATGAAGATGTGAGTAGTTTTAACGCGCTTCCAAAGCTAAGTATCAGCCATATATTAAGGTCGCACTATCGTATGGTACACAAACAATTCGTCTGTCGAAAACCATAAAATACCTTTTAGATCAGGCGTGTTGTAACCGTTGTAAACAATACCAAAAAACCCTATAAGGAAAAAAATATTATTATATGAAATAAAGATTCCTGTTAGCTATCTTAACAGGAGTCTCGAATTATTAGAAAAGGCTATTCCTTAACTGTTCTAATACTCTGGTGGAAGGCATATAAAATTGATCTTTACATGTGAAAAAATATACAATTGAAGAGTACTAACTAATAACAAGTAAATTTACAGCTAAAAATTTAATCAAAAGAAACCGCAAAATAATATATAAGCATTTTTAAAATTTCAAGAAATAAGACATTTATATGTATATAGAGTTTATATGTATGTTAACTAGGGATGTACGGAGGTTCGATTCCCATCACGAAAGGTCGGAACTTCTGATTGATATTACACCTCCGATTTCGACTTCGGATCTGGTAATATTGAATCGGAGATCGAAACATACATGAGGGGCGGCGAAAGCAGACCGTCGGCGCGTTCAAACAGGTTTATAGTACGACCGTACGACATGTATAAACTTTATACATGTGGTACGAGGAATCCCGGTTGCGGGGAATATAGTCGTATTATTTTATTTTGAACTGCACCTAATACATTTCCTTTTTACTTCCGTCTTCGTTTCCGATTTTGGTTCTGATTCCGGTTCTGGTTCCGATTCCGAATCCGATATCCGATAACACAAATTTAAAAACTCCGATTCCGAATTCGATTCCGATAAAACCACCTCTGTAACATCCTTAATTGTAACTATATGAATAAAAGCTAGGAGATATGAATGTGTAACAGAACTTATTACAGTAGATGTTATATTTTTTTGTGAACACGTTAGTGAAATGTGAAATTCTGCCAACACGTAAAATGCTTGACTCGCCTAGCGAATTTCTTATAATTAAATTGAAAAGTAGGAAAAGACAATGCTTTCTTTTGTCTAATAACGGGAGATGAATGATCACACCCGCATTTATTCTCAATAAGGAATCATCATACAGATGCGTTATGAGTAATACGTTTCTTACGTACACCAGACGAAACACAAAGCTATTAAACAACTACTGGTATTCTGTGAAACTCTAGTCTCTCTCCGGTCGCGTCGACTTTTTCATGGTACATATAGTTGTAGCTGTCACATAACAATTGTAATAATAGGTCTTCCATAAATTAAACTACAAGTCTTATTTAAGGAACATCTAAGGCAGAGGTTTCCAGATTTTTTTTCTCATAGACCACTTTCAAAATTTACATGGTTCTGGTGGACCCCCTACATTTCTACCATATCCCCAAAACTCGGCAAAAAATGTGATGATTGGATCTTACAATGGAAATTTGCGTTACGGCTGAGTTCCAACCACGAGTTAATATTTTTCGAGAAAAAATGAGAATTGATTGGTTAATTAATTAATTGCTTGATTGATGCAAGTTTTTACAACTAACAGTCGCTGAGCTTCTTAAAATATTATCTGCCTACATTTATAGTCAAACCAACATTTTAGTTCTTCACTATCGAAAGCAAATAAATTTTACGAATTATGAACACCCATTTTTTTGTCACGCCAACGTAGACCCCTGTCGAGTCTCCCATGGACCCCTGGATGTCCACCTGGGCCACTCTGGGAACTAAGGATCTAAGGCATCAAAATGACAATTTATTTTTCTAGTACCAATCCATGATCCTGTACCACAACGGGGAGCAACAAGAGGCGGCTGAAGCATCCTACAAGCAAATGCAGGTGAGCTGCAATGGCCAGCTGCGTACGGAAATCGCCCCCGCCGGAACATTCTACCCCGCTGAGGAGTAAGTTGTCATCATTGACTTCAAGTTGGTTTCTTAATTATATACTCATGACCGCTTTGAGGTCTTCTGGTTTGTGTTGCGGATGGTCATGACCATCTGCCAACAGGTGCTTGCTCGTTTGCCATCTATTCTATAAAATAAAAAAAGAGTCCTTGCCTCATGATTACCAGCAAAGGAGAATTATTTTTACATCACTAGTATTTAATTTTCCAAGCCTATGTATGTTGTATGTAGTAACGTCCGTGTTCCTGATACATGACTATAATATATGCAGTGCAGTTGATATTATCGAGTAATAACCAGACGATAGCCAGTGGTAGAGCTACACTGCAGTTTGTATCTAGCTGCAGTATACATGGATCAGCTCAACCGGGTAGGAGTCAAGGATGAATGTAGATGTCATGGCCGCAGGAACCACTTGCCATTCAGGTTAACTGTGTGCACGTTTGTTACTCTCAATGTAGTAATAATTAAAAAAAAACTTTCACAACAAATAATGATCAAGTCAGTTATTTATGTAGACGTCAAAGAAATTACAGTAAGAATAATAAAAAAAAAGATTTCGCTTTTCTTGGTCAAATTGACCATACGACGTCACAATCATAATCAGTCCCAGACTAGTAATTTTAACACAACAACGTAACACTTGTTTGTGGTTAATGTTGTGTTGTGTTTTGTTTCGTATGTTGAGGATTTCATCGAGACTAGAAGAGGCATCACCACTAGTTGATAATGGTTATGGATGTCATGGTCAAAGTTTACACTTAACAACAAGTGAAGTGTGCTCATTTGTCACCCCGTAATATTATAATAAGAAAATTACATTAAGTACGAACAAATTTATTACATTTTAAATATTTTCGTTCCTATTGAATTATTTCCTCATTTTATACCTATATAATTGCTGATAGAGTATATGCTTTGTGTTTTATAAAACTTAAATAATTTTACAAACATACTGATAGAAACGTTTTTTACGATATGACGGTCGCGTGGCGCAGTGTTGCATCGCGGATCCTGGGTTTGAAGCGTCAATAGCCTAATGGTTTGGGGTACGGTCTGCCAATTTAAGGTCGTAGGTTCGAAGCCACCATCAGACTATCGTCGTGAACCGTATCCTAGCACAAAGATTTTCAGCTTAGTTGGAGTGGTTAACCGGAATATTAGAAATGTTAATAGATATCGCTATATATATATTTTTTAAATATCGCAGATGAAGAACGATATTTGTTTATCACAAATTGCTGGGTTTTGGGTTTTGGTTGTATTGTATATATGCGACATATGCATCTGAACTTACCTTCGATTTTATTACACATATGCATTACATCGGACTAGACAAGGAGACGTCAAGTATGTATCTCAGTGTGTGCGCAAATGCTTACGGAAATATTTTATATCTTTAGCAGAAGGTGTCTTCTGGTAATAGAAAAAAGATATCGCCGTGATCAAAATCGGTGAATAAAACACCATCATGATAATTTTGAAATTTTATGTACCTATATCCGTTTCTTAGCGGAATCTTAAGCTGTCTAACGAAATTCAAGCCACGTAAGGTTTCATAGATATTTTTTTTTATTTATTTGTCTTCATAAAATATGCATAAGTAGTGGATGACATACAGCATTGCCAAACTGCGGAACTGTGCACTCGCAATTTTTTTTTATTTTCTCTCTTTTTTAAACATTATATTCTATCATATTGTTTTAAAATGTATAATGTTTTTGAGCTGGGGGGGTACAGGTAAAATTCGCTCTGTACACCCATATCCGAATTGCTGATAAAATTATTTAAATTGGCGCGTTCGCATAGACACTCGTACACACCTTTATTTATAATAGTACTGATCTTAAGTGGCTGATAAAAAAACATCACAATTTCTGTTCACCACCAAAAATAAAAATCATTTTATTGTGTTGAATTTTTTTTAATACTCAATTAATGAATTTCAACATGATACATGACTTATTTTTGGTTGTGAACAGAAATGGTGATTTTTTTGTTGTTCAATTTGAAGGTATTTTCTATTGTACCTAACTACATGTCTACTTTAATTCCCAAGCAGAGTGTATATACAGACATTTCATTCGTGGCTATTAAGACTTAGCAACAGTGTTTGAATATTTAAAATGTTCATTCGCATGCAAATGTCCAATGCATGGATATTATGTAGGTATCAATTAATGTGAAAATGGTGTCAGGGTCTACTCCTAGCAGGCATGCGCGTATGAATTGTATTCATTAACCTCCAATTTAAATGGCGCCCGTCTTTTCCCTATATCATTCGTGATACTTCTTGATTATTAATTGTCAAAGTTACCTATTTGACAGCGGAGATGCAAATTCTTTTTTTTTTAAATCTCGATAATATTTATAATAATTAGACCGTCATATGATAAGGGGTAAAATTAAATTGTATTAATATATAATTAATAACACTAATATTTTCCAAAACCTGTTTAATTCCGCGCCTAAGTGTGGTGGTATTTTAAGAAAGGCGATAATCGCTAAAACCACTTACTTATACACTATTCGACAGATTATAAAGAAGTCTGAGGATCTGTGTGCCGGGTGCTTGTGGACTTTGCTGTATATGAGAAAGTCTTTGATTACGTCTAAGGTTGGAAGGTGCTTCAGTCCATTCAGCAGTGACAAATTGACTGTCGGCATATTGAAGTTCTGTGCTGGTAATACAACAAGGCTACGATGTCTGTGCGAGTACAGTCAAGTAGTACGAAACATATCCAATTGCAAAAGTTTGTTAGACAATGAATAATGTCATATCCCCGTAACTCTTCATCGCTGCATCATTGGTAGATTATTACAACGGCTTAAGTTGTTGGATTGGAAAGGATACGGTAATGTGCATGTGACACCTATACCGGTTGTTGGAAGGATTACCCTTGAAGTTGTTGGAGAATATATTTACCCAGGGCGAATAGTCCGGTTAGGTAAGTTCGTCCAATAACAACGGAACCAACTCGGATGAGCAGCGTTCTGTAAACTTCGATACATCTTCTCGGCCAATACCTCTAAATGTCTAAAAGCAAAAATCTCTAACCGGTGCCCGTCGCCAGTAATGACTTACTTTACAAAGACATGGTCTTTCACTGCTGGTGGATGCACGAGTGGGCAATGTTGGGTGTTTCTCTGTGTGTTAATGTTGGTGTTATAGAACGAGAGTGACCGACATAGGTGAAACGATTAACAAGCTGAAGCGGCAATAGGCTGGCGATATAGTTCGTAGAACCTATAATCGATGGAGAAGAAAGGTTCATGAGTGGCAACCTCGGAATGGCAGTAGCAGTGTATGGTGACCTACCATAAGATAGAGCGGCGAACTATGCAAATTTGGTGTAAGTCGATGGATGCAGGTGGCTCAGTATCGTGCGTTGTGGCTATGGGGGATATGATCTAGGGGGGGAAACCTGTATTCAGCAGTGGACTATAGACAGGCTGTGATTATATTTATGTAACTATATTAATAATTAATTCGTTTATTTTCTTGCAAAATAATTGTTTATCTCACGGAATATTAGTCCTCGACAATTGATGAACCCTTGCATATATAAAGTCTAGACCCATAGTTCCCAAAGTTGTCCACGGGAGACTCGACGGGGGTCTACGATGGCGTGACAAAAAAATGGGGGTTCACAATTCGTAAGCGGGGGTCCACGTAAATGTATTTGTTTCGGATAGTAAATAACTAAAATGTTGGCTTGACCTACACTTATCAATGTAGTCAGATAATATTTTAAGAAGCTCAGCGACTGTTACTTGTAAAAACTTGCATATTCCACATTTTTTGTCGGGTTTTGGGAATATAGTAGAAATGTTGCTGCGGGGCATCCACCACGGGAATCAGGTAAATTTTAAAAGTGGTGAGATAAAAGTCTGGGAAGCTATGGTCTAGATTCTAGACCAATGATATTGTTAAGTTTAAAACTACCTTATCAGTTGGTTTAGTTCTATAAATGTATCATTTAGTATTTATTAATTTAGAGAGAAAAACTATAACATTATTATTTAGGTAGTTATAAAAAAGTATTTTAAATGCCAAGTTTTATTCGTAGTCAGATTCATTTATTAAACAAAAAAAATGTCGTATAACTTTTCTTCTATATATAAATTTTTAGTTCAGAATCCTCAATAATTAATGATATATTCTGAAAAGAAAGCCATTAGCTATTTAATTGACTGCCGACCGGTTCCATCGCCTAGTTTTTATGCGTTACGAAAATTCGAAAAAGTCTGATTGACCTGATTGAAGTACATTTGCGAAACATTTCCAGTGAAAGTAAACTGCTAATAGACCGTTACGAATTTGATCTCAGCATCCTATCAATCAAAGACAATGAACAAATGAAATCTGATATAATTGGCACTATATATTAATCTGATAAACTGTACTTGATCTTGTAAGGCTTCACGTTACGAGTATGTTAAAGATTAAGTAATTTAGCGCACAAATTCATGATTTCTATGAACGGCACAACGTTATATGTAAAAATCAGTATGGATTTCAGCCTAATTAAAATACAGCTTCTCTGTTATCTCAATTTACTGATGAGATTAACTCTTATTTACACTCCAAGCTCTTTTTATTGACTTTTCGCGAGCATTTGATACCTTAAAGCATGTCAGACTTATTACTAAACTACGTAATACTGGTGTGCGAGGTCCATTACTGAAATGGTGCCAGAATTACCTGCAACATAGGACATACTGCGTTAACGTTAAGGATATAGCATAAAACTTTATCAGTTAAAGAAATTGAAAACAAAGTCTAAGGCATATTGCCCGTTGCTTCACCTGGTGAGAGGTTGGTCCCTTATTTTACCGTAGGAAAACGCAGCCTTATGCATGATCACCTTCGTAAGGACGGGTTATATGGTACACGCACCGACTAAAGCCCCTTTTTTTTCGGGCTGAAGGGCACTGTTAGCCCGAGGGCTTTTACAGTTTCACCGGGTTGAGAGGAAACCGAGCGCTAATGGCACTCAGTCGAGACCTCTATTATATGTAACCAGTACAAGGGCTCCCGAGAAGGAGCCTCGGCTTGGACCGTTACCCTGTTTCGCGAGAGCGTCTGACTCGAGGGTGCCCGAGAGGGCCGAACCGACCGGCTCGGTCAGTTGCTTCTGACAGAGGATTCTTTAAATTCGCTATGATTATCAGCTATCTGTACCATCACTTCGGAATGCGTGGGCTGGAGAAGAAGTGGCGCAAGAAACTCCAGCGACGCTTCTATCTGTATGAACTAAAGCCCCATATGGGCAAAACAGCAGGGAACTCTGTCGTCCGCGGACCTACCAGCACCTATAGCCCAGAGGCAGTAGCCTTTCCCTACACCTTCTCTTCAGGCAAGGCACGCCACTTGAGCTGTTTTCTAAAGTTAGATGGATAAACCATACACTGGGTATAAACCGTATTGTTCAAATCCATAATATCTTTAAACATTTTTGAACCAAATATATTTAAATTAATAAAGATCTAAAATATCTCTTCACAGCTATCACCAAAAATACAGATTGCAAGGTCACAAGGACCTCTGCCGCAGCATCGGGCTGGACTCGTCGAAGCTGCAAACTTCGCACCTCGCAGCCAGACTTAACGGCTACTTAGTGGGAGTTGGTGGGAAAACACAGTTTGAGCAGGAAGTAGTGCGTTTGGGACTTACCGAGAAACAAGCGGAGTACGTGAGACGTGAATTGGAACGCAACGAAGGCGGTGGACTGGCTTGCTAGCTATTTAATTTCTTTTCTTAAGAATCTTAGTTAATAAAGCCCAAGTGCACACTGTTAGGCGTCGTAAAATTTTCTTTTTTGTTCTTTAGACACAAAGACAAACGAAATGGCTTCCTTTGTGTCAATATTTAAAAATTGAGTACAAGTCAATACAGGAAAAAGTATAAATTTTAAAATAAGTATTGATTCGTTACTGTGTATGTCTAAAATAAATCATAAAAAATGTGTAAGGTTATAAAAAAATTAGAAGTTTAGCAAAATGTTTTCGTAATATCGAATATCGTTATAATATAGGGAAGACAAAGACTTTCACCATGCTTCTTTAGATGGAATAATTAAGACATGGAAGTAAAATGGCTTGAATTTTTATGCTACAGTTGTGCATTTGACAATCTCTAGACAAGTTTGTTTTTTTTTTATTTCATTCCGTTGTAAGTAGGCAAAGGCACGTATAACTTTACGTGCGATCGTTAATTTTAAAATATTTAGCACATAAATCTCATGTTCATCTTATGAAATTAAAAGTTAAACTAACTCTAATTTTAATATCATAGCACAATTTCAGTCCAATTAAAAATATTTGTTATATGTTACAGACATTTTTAAATGATTTGTCCAATAATTATGTAATAATGTTGGCAAAATTATATAAGTTTAAAAACAGTGTACGTTTAATTACCTTCAACTTAACATATACTAGTAAATAAATTGTTATTTTAAAGGTTATGGTGACTAGTTTATTCGGTATGGATCTTTCAATGAGACGAGGTCCAGATACAGTCGATCCATAAATCACTCGTCGGCTAGCACGATGAACCTGCGCCAATTTCACAGCCAAGATAAAGATAGATGTTAGGTAATAATATTAGACTTTTCTAGTATAGCACCTATTGTACGCCCTGCCTCTGGGACTATATATACCCACGGACGAGTCGGAATGACTCGGAAGATTCCAGATGAATCGTCAGGGTGATAACATATCCAGCACCTGAATTTCTTATATAAGACGGACTTAGGTGGCTTGAACGTATCAGGTGAATTCAGTGTCCTTTCGTCACCTCGTCCTTTCTCCATCAATGTTGTTATCCTTGAAGATGATAGAATGCGTCACTAACATTTGGATATTTGGTGTCCGATTCTCTTTACTGTACTACTAATAACACCAATTTTAGTGCAATTTGCGATAAGCTCTTTTATACGAGTTTCTGGATGCAATATACACCACGTTCAACAATGTTTAATGTAGATTCATCCTCAAGTTAAACATTATTACGACGATCTCAAAAATTATCTACTTCTATTCCGCTGGTTCAACAAACTAAAACGTCTTGACCTACTATTTGAGAACACGAAAATTATAAACAATGAAACAATTGTGATCAAAAACTTCCTATTAAAGTATAATAATATTAAAAATGTAAATTATGATATAATACTATCTTTTGCCATTTATGCCCCCTCCCCCCCCTGTTGTCGTCGACGTTCTTCGTCCACAGGGGTCGGAGTGCAGCGATGGTGCAGCAGCAGTCTCCGTGCTTCGCTTCGCAGCATCGTCGTTGTCTTCTTACTCAGCGGGCTTCCCGTTCGCGAGTCTAATTAGATAAAACTGTAGAGGTCACTGGACCAACAGCAATACTCATACACACAAAAAAAAAGATTACTTCAATATCCTTGCTAGACAGAAAAGTTATCAAGAAAGTTTTGAAGTATGGTTCAGCTATAAAAGTTTTATAGTATAGAAGTTACTAGTATTATATTTACTTATTTATTTACTTTTGACTTAAAATTTATAATTTAATTAATTTCAGTTGACACTCGCTCGATAAACATTTTTTTTAATTTACGTAATCATCATATATAGCCTATTAATAATCCATTGCCAAACATGGATCTCCCCCATAAATTGCTATGAAGCACAGCTGAGAATTCAGGTATCCATTAATAAGCTTGTTTAGATCGTCACTATCCATTAGGGGATTGTTCTAAAATGCGATAGTCAATTAGTTGGTACTACGAAAATTAGTTATTGCAGATATCGGTGTTACGAGCTATATAGCCAACCCATTGTCACTGCAGATTATATACCTTTTGAGCTTGGTCAGTCACCTTCGTTCTAATGCGGTGTCTAAGTTGAGAGAAATAAATGAAGAGAAGAAAACTCTCTAAAACAGCTTTCTCAGACGGCCAGTACTGTAGGACTGTCTCAGTACCAACATTTTAAATACAGCGCCATCTTGTGTAATATATTGTAATAATTAAGATATTGCCATTCAGTAAATGCAAATAACAAACACTAGATGGTAGTAGTAACTAAGAAAAGTTTTTACGAAAGTAATAACTCTTTCTAACAGATGGCGGTATACTTAAATAAGAGAAGTGTGATTATATGACTTGGAATGTACCATCAATATTTACATTATTTTCTTAAAGGCTGGCAACGCATTTTTGACTCCTCTGGTATTGCTGAAGTTCATGGGCGGCAGTGATCACTTACCATCGGCTGGGCTTTCCATAGCATAAAAAAAACACATTTAAGTTCAAGGCAATATAGTATCGGTAAAGGTTTTTTCTTTTACTTCTAACTATTAACGGTTAAAATAAATGTTAATCATAAATTAAATTTTTAATTAACATGTATACACCTTGAACCTGAAAGTTTCCTTCATTATTCATATTGTGTTATTACTTATGAAGAATGACGCGCTCCAATAATTCTTTCGTTAAAACAATGTATTCTATTCACAGACATTCAAAAGGTAGTGGTGGAACTACGAAATTGAGAGATTACAAAACGTCCCATCTCAGCTCCCGTATATAAACCGTTGCATTGAAGCTATACAAGAGTACAGAATTATGTACTTGAACTCATTGATTGTTGCGTCATGTATGGATCGAATCGAAGACATTATTAGTGACTTATTATTGCAGTTCATTGTGCACCAACGTCCATACCACGTTGAATACACCGGTTCTCGTCCGATCACCGAAGTTAAGCAACGTCGGGCGCGGTCAGTACTTGGATGGGTGACCGCCTGGGAACAACTGCGTGTTGTTGGTTTTTTGTTATACTTTTTTTTTGAATAAAACATTGTACTCGTCGCCCTCACTTGTCATTTTAATGGTTTTGTGTAAACATTTTAAGTATGATTTAGTTATAATCTAGATATTTTACTAGCTGTCCCTTGCAGATTCACCCGCTTGAATTTTTTTTCTTATTCTACGCGGTACGCGATAATGATTGCGCTGTTCACTCATGGTGATGTAAATATGAGATAGAGTGGCAATAAAGACATATTTAGGTATACACTGACGGCTAATTGAACATACTAAATAAAAAAATAAGGCATAGTTCTTATACCGATGAATATCTCTATATTTGTTAGTTTATATCTCGATTTTCCCATCCCCTCTCCATCAGCGGACAGCGGTTTCCATACTTTTTTTGTGTATATTCCTCGCAATTTGAAGAAGCAAAGCAATATATTTGACCGTTTTCAATGCGAAGTGGGTAGGATTGGTATAATTTGCTTGCGGCAGTCATTACCTCCGAGTATAATATGGGTTTCTTCAAAAGAAGAGTGAATAGGCACGTCTGCGTCACCACTTAACCCCAGGTGGGAATGTATCGGTTTATAAAAATAAGAAAAAACATAAAGACAAAAAAAAAAGCATGAGAATATAAGAATATTATTTTTATTTTGAGAATTATCTGCATTCGTGTTATAGTTTTATTGTTACATCGTTTCTATAGTAATAAACCACGGATCTTTATTCTTCAAAAAAAAGTGGGGAGAAGACATATGTATATACAACGCACACAACACGATAACAAAAGAAACGGAGACTAAAACAACGAGTTTAAACTGCATTTGAAAGAATCACGACAGACCTGAATTACTGGTGAAGAGGCATTCTATCTCAGTCCTCAGGGGTGATAACGCATCTGCATTATGATTCCTTGTCAAGGATGAATGTAGATGTCATGGGCCGCAGGAATCACTTACCATCAGGTGAAAAAAAGTGATGATAAATGGCCGCGCGATTATCCAATGACAATGACACTGCCCTCCTGCTTTACCTCAATCTGCCAAACAGACCCAAAAATCAACTTCCACATAAGTGAATGACAATATTTAATATCATTAACCTTGTGTGCTCGGTTGTCATCCTAATGCAATAAAAAGGTCGAAAGCCTGAATGATAATAGTCAAAAGTTCTTAATATAACGTAATTTTATGATGAATAAAATAATTTATTTCCTACTTCGAACGATATCTGAAATAGGTGACATATTTCAATGATTCATTTACGTAATGATTCAAAGTTCAGTGTACGGATATTTGATGGAATTGAGTCAGAGGAATGATTCTGATTATAAAGGTATTGTTCCAATATATAACTAGATGCAATTCCTTCTACATCGTATTATTTATTTACATTATAACACGTACTCATTTTAAACGCTCTCTAATGAAGAGGGGTGTTATATTACAACTTTTATTTCTGCTACGTTTGTCCTAGAAAAGAAACGTTTCGCGAGAAGTTTTAATATACTCATTATATTTCGTAGAATCAATCTTACTGTTAAAGTTAAACTTTTAGTTAAAGTTAACTTTTTTATAATTTTTTTTCTAGTTAGTACCTAGTACACCATTTTTTTAGTATAAGATGTTTACATCTTCAAAAGAAAGCCAGCCTCCTGCGATAACGATTGGTTTATGTGGAATTTCTATCGACTTAAACCCCTCTGCGGCCTCAGTGCGGTAGGAGGTGTTCCGGGATCTCTTGCTGAACTTTCGCGCGTCCCAGAAGCAACGCCTCCCGTAGCCTCCTCGTTTTGTTACAGCAACACGGGACCATTCTATGTTGGTCTCCTCTCTGGTTTCTCTTTACAGGACAATTGTAGCGTCGATAGCTGAATGGTTTAGGGTGCGGTTTTGCGAAACTTAGTGTCGGAGGTTCGAATCCTCCATTCGATAAATGTTTTCGTTCCTATAGAATTAGTTCTTCATTGATCCCTAAATAAAACTTTAATAATTTTACAAACATACTGATAGAAACGTTGCCACAATATGACGGACGCATGGCGTAGTGTTGCATCGTGGATTCTAGGTTTGAAGCGTCAATAGTCTAATGGTTTAGAGTACGGTCTGCTAAACTTAAGGTCGTAGGTTCGAATCCACATTTAGACTATTGTCTTGAACCATCTCAAACATCCTAGCACAAGCATTTTAAGCTTAGTTGGAGTGATTAACCGGAATATTAGTAATGTTACCGGCATTGGTTACATTTTACGTTTGACAGCATTGTTTAAAAAAAGAAAAGAAGAAAAAGAGCACTCCTAATAATGACCACTAAGTTGCCATTCTATACGACAGGTATTCCACTTTAGCCCTATTAAATAAGCTCGGGAATATAGGGCAACTGCAGCAGGCGGTAGTGGAAGTGTTGGAAGACGATGTTTCACTCCTCTCCGCATCAACACTTTCCCCACCCTTTGGTGCTCAAGCATGGCCGCGCCACTGATGTGGCTGTTGGTCCACGGAGGAGGTTGGTGCTTCAACCGATCGCTTTGCTGGCCTCTTTGGTTACTCAAAGACCCATCCTTGGGTGAGGAGTCCATTACCCAAGTGATAACGGATAGTGTAGGAAGGCGCGACTTGCTTAGAAGGGAAGGGGTCTTCCTACCACGAGGAGAACTTCAAGGGATGGCTCGCGTATGTATCCAGCAACCCGTGTCGTTATGCGGTTTAAACATGACAAGGATAGTTCATAATCATAATTCTATATTTTACCTACTGCCATTTCATATGACAGACCTCTTAAGTTTTTGAGTGTAAAAAATATAGTTTAATGAATATTTTACAATTGTTGTTTGTTGGCTTTGAATACCAGTATGTGATTAGATATTGCATTGTTAATAGAATAAAGCATTGCACAATAAGCCGTGTGTTTTATTTATGCATATTGTTGTATTGCGTTTACCTACGTGTTTAGCATTACAATCATAATTTGCTTCAAAACAAAAGAAGAATACTTATTGTATATTAATATATTTTACTTTTGTTGTTTAATAGCCGTACGCTGATAAAATTTTCTAAAAATACTCAATCATGTACATAAATTATTTCGCTCCCATCTTCTGTAGATGTTGACTTAGACAAAAACTCAGGAATAAACATAAGTACCTTTTATTTTAAATTATATCCAAAGTCGCGTGCTTAGCTGGTATTCAGTCAAATATTAATAATTACTCAATGTTGAATTTTTATAAATACTTATGTACGTATTCAAAATTAATGACATTATATTTTCTTTGCTTATATTTCTTGGAAAACCAATCGGCTTGAATAATTTTATTTTGGGTGACAAACAACGCTAACGTCTATTAATAACAACGTAATACTCTTCTAGCCTATAGAGGCTCATATTCGGCCTATTATTAGGGGTTATAATGGGTCTATACCCTCGAATATACAATAACAAGATAAAAAAATCGTTATCTGTAAATGGTTCCAACCAATTACTGATAACGTTTTATCTTCCGGGTTTTCTCACATTGAAACAATGCAACAATAAACTGTTACTTCACCTTGGTATTATTTAAAAGTAGTGGTTCTTCCCCGATCGCGATGACAGACATTACAACAATTCCAGCGTGGCTCTACAATGCGAAAATATTTTTTATGTTCTGTAGTGTATCCGTATTTCTATATATTGGGCGATTTTATATAACTAACAAATTATGAGAACGACTTTTGCCAGTAGTATCGGCATATTCTAGAGTAAAACTAATGTTGTATTACATTCCCTTGGCTATTGTAAGATTCAGTTAAGGAGGAAGACGTCTAGACTCTAGAGGTAAAGATGTAAATTATGAGACGTGTATATAATACTGAGCTTATACGTTATAAAGAATTCCAACATGTTAACCGTTTGTATACATAGACATAACGGATATATAAATTATTGGTTGCCGTCTAAACTATATAAAACTCGAAAGATTGTTTCCACACTGAATGCAGTTTACTCGAGGACGGCTTCCATTTACAGATTTAGGTATCGGATATGATGTGATGTGAATAACCGTAACAGTATCTGTCCGATCTCATTAATGAGGTGACGAGGCATTTCATCGCAGTCCTCAAGGGGGACACCGCAAGAATACCGGCAAGAAATTGTAGCTTTGTACTGCGAGTGTAGAATTTTCATTTAAAATATTTTAAAAGTAAACCCACGCTGCAGCTACTTTGGCTGTAAAATGAATGGATCGTCGCTTGCAAAAGGTCCATGCGTCTTGGGGTACAGGCGTTTGCGAATTGTGAATCCAATTACATGGGGATAAACCAACTCAGTTCTCAGTGGTAACAATTCATTTGCTTCTTTTTTGAGTATGAATGTGGAAGTTATTGACTGCAGTGATTACTTAATATCAAGCGAACTATGCGGTCATTTTTCACTATAAAAAAGAAAATAATACTGACGAGATATCTTACTCCGACGGGGTCATAATCGGGATCGAGAATGGATGTTTAATTATGGGCCGCAAAAACTATCTTCTATCAGGAGCATTGTATGTCTGTTATGTTGTCGCACTTCCATAAAACTATTTAAGTTAAACGATTTTGTTTTGAATTAAAACATCTTAATTCTAGGCAATTATAAATGAAAAAAACTAAATGAAATGCTAGCGTATACGCAATAAAATCATTGAGGTAAAGTTGGTAAAAAAACTAAAACAGGAAAGTTAAAATAAAACTATTGAGCTAATAATTTAATTTAATAACTAACCAAAAAGGACTGCCTGAGTTAATGAAAGCTTATTTATTGTTTGATTTTTTCTTATATACATAAACATGAAGTCAAATGAAGTTAAATAATGATGATGGTTTGTGATAGTTCCGACCAAGGTAATATTTATTGTCAATCCATGGTTACCAACACACCAAATGGGCAGTATATATAATATTTTTACATACAAGTAAAATTACACAGTCTTCAAAAGTAGCAAAAGAATCAATGATTTATGGGGAACAAATGATGACGTCAACTGGGAATCGTGTCTAATTATGGCCATTGTATTTAGCCGGGTTTATTGACCACAAAACGTAATGATATTACTTATATACTTATATATATATATATATATATATATATATATATATATATATATGTGTATATATACATATATCTATATATATATATATATATCTGTGGTCATCAACTACATGCAAAATATTACTGTTGTATTGAATACTAATTACTAATCAGATCATGATAACTTTTATATATCAACTTTTGGCGATTATACCTATATATTAATAAGTCATACTGAGCACTATCATTGTCTGATCTATGACAACAGTTATATATTATTTTGGATAGTAAGTGTAAGTCCTATATGATTCTGACGATAATACTAAAACTTAAAACTAGAGAAGGGGACAGTGAACGAGTGCCTCCATTTTCGCGCATATGCTTACTGGTACTTGGTGCTGTGATATACATACAAAAAAAAAAAAGATTTTACATTATTTTCTTTTCTTATGTGACTGGGCTTATGGTACGAAAGTAAAGCTGGGCTTAAGCTTGTTAAATGGTAAATGACAACGGTATTATTTTCTTATATTATTATAGTCTTATGTCCTATGGAATGGGGTAGTGAATGAAATCATATTTATTTTACAAAAATGAGTTATTCGCATTATATAAAAACTAAAATCTAAAGTATCGCTAAAAATGTTTAAGAAATAGGCATATTAATGGTTACCTCGCAATATATTTACTATAACGTATTAAATATATTGCGAGGTAGCCATTAATATGCCTATTTTTTAACGCTTATATATAAGCAGTTACAAAAATATTCTCCAAATGCACTCACTGTCAATACAAGAAAAATAAACTGAATTGATTATTATATTGAACCGATTGATATTTTTTCTATCGATGGAAAGAAATATCTAGCTTTCACAGCATAAGAAACTAAAATAGTAAAATTGTTCCTGTGTCAATCAGTGATTGAATTGAAATTCCAGAAACTGGAAACCATATTACTGCTGATGAGGCATTCCATCTTTGTCATCGTGGATGACAAAGCATCTGTCTGTATTATAATTCCTTCAGGTGTGTTCACTGTGTGTGTTTTAAGTAACCCTTATTTTATTAAAATAGAACTAAGCCTCTCTACGAAGGATGCTCATGCCCAGTTGTGGGATTTATATGTGTAGGCAGTTAGTGAACTTTACTTTATGGTAGTAGTCCAGTGGGACATAATCAATTGAGTCTTATTGTCTGATTCGTAAGTAGGAAACTACTTGAAGTTGTCACCCCATTCAGTTATCTTCGGTGCCCGTACACCGAGTTCGCACCGGACGACGGATCCCGCTAACGAGATAATCAGTTTGTCCACTGGATGACTCGACTTTATGTTTGGGGCCTTGACACTACCACAGCGGTTATTTCTTTATCTACTCTAACGGCCGCCTGATTTAGTGGTTAGAGTGGTTATTTCTTTTATTACATTGAGAGTAACAAACGAGCGCACAGTTCACCTGATGGCAAGCGATTCCTGCGACATGTGACATTTATATTCATCCTTGGCAAGGAATCATAATGCAGATGCGTTGACACCCTTAAGGACTGAGATGGAATTCCTCGTCACCAGTAATAAAGGTCTCCGGATCCCTACACTCACCAGACGAAACACAGCAGCATTATGCTGCTATTTTACGCCGGTGTGAGGGCGTGGTACGACCCAGGTCGAATCGACCCATTCAGTCTACTGCTAGAAGCAAACTGCAGGGTAGCTCCACTACTGTCAAATGATTCTTTAATATCATTATTGTCTTCTTGTAGTCTTGCCTCTTATTTTTTTTAAAATGGGTGACAAACAAACACACGACTCACGTGTTGGTAAGTGATCTCTGCTGCCATACCCACATTAAACGTCGACGTTGACACGATTTTACATGCAGTTGCTACCCTGAGCTCTAAGAGGGATGACTCTTTACCAGTAAATATAAAGAATATATTATATTATAAGACATATTATATAGATGTACTTATTTATAGTTTGATACGTTATTTTATATGTGTATACTGCAGCTTATATAGTTAAATATGTTTATACTATTAAATGATTTATACATAGACATAAGTAAACATTTTTGTCAAAGTAAAATTCAATAAAGAAGAAGGAAAAAAGTATTTATTGGTTCTTACTTGATTCATTAAATTAAATTCAAATAGAAATATATGCGTTAATATGAAGAAAAAACAGTCTCAGGATATATCCTGCGAAAATGGCCAATATATATACAATTATAAACAATTCCCAGTACAGTATACAAATTGCTTTTCATGCGTAAAAAACCCACAAACACTCATGTTTCATGCTGTGCATAGCACAGTAGGTTTTATATATTTTATTTTTAAATTTTAGAATTTGTAAACTCCAAAACATTTTAATTATTACGACTATATTAAAGTGTAACTTTTGTGATGATACTGTTGTATTAGGATGATGGTGGGGTTGTGGAAATTATTCCATTTTGTAGTACAAATTATTATGTTCATTTTTATGTATATATCCTTGAGACTTTTTAGTCTCTTCTCTTTTTTATATCTAGAATGTTCTAGGGTTCTGGCACATAGCCAAGCTGTGTAAATATATGCGAAGTAGCAACAAAACAAAGAAGGTATTGATTTATATCTCTTGACAATCAAAGCGCTCTAGTTCCGTCACATGCTTGCTGATAAAAGAGACTTCGTGTACCACTTGGCACACGTGAATCTATTTGTTTTTCAGTGCACAAACTATTCATCATTACGTCACTAATAAGTACAGTTGGAAGCATTAACATGATACTCTAGTACTCTTGATATTTTGGTCATGCTTTAAGTTTCTGGGTTTAGATAAATAAGACCAGATAATTATAGTTATGATACTTATATTCGTTGGAACCATTGTGTGTAGCAGTGGATCCAGACTTATTTAATGGCTTCGTGGAACATTTACATATAAACCTTTAACATTACCTTTAATTTTCGAAAATAAATAGAAGTCGTAAGGTGCGAGTCCGGTCAGACAGATGCGTTCAGTAGGTAAGTATCCTGTGGTATATAACACCCACGTTCCGATCAGGAATCATAATGCAGATTATTTTTTGGTTAGGCTGCTTGCACGTTTTCCATATATTCTATAAATAAAAAGATTCACTGTAACCCCTGAGGTCTAAGTTATATGCTTAGTTATAGATTATATGGTACCTGCATTCCTACACTCACCACAGGAAACACGATAATGTTATGCTACTATTTCGGACTGGTATTCAGGTTTGTATTATAAATCATTGAGCGTAAATTTTCACGAGTTAAATTCATATTAATAGCCCCACACAATTTTCTAAAGAACGCCACAATGAAAAAGCAAATGACAATCTCGCAAATTAAAAAGTAACATATTCCCAGAGAGTTCCATTTTCGTAATTGCTTTTTTATTTTTTCAATTATAAGTGGCCAGTTCCAAAAGTTTTCAGTGTGCCCCACGTAACGTTGGAATATGATTCAAAACTTCCAATTAAGTGTACATGTTGGTACGACTGTACTTCGACTTGGCACCTTAGCCAATATGCGGTGCAGTGTACTTTAGTATTTGATCGATAGTAGATTAGCCAAAACTGAAATTGCCTGAAACTAGTCCATCGACATTACACGTGTTAATTCAGTGATGCAGGCTGCATTAAATTGTTTTTATTCTGGATTATTGTATTACCGATGAGGAATTACTATACCTTAATAAAAACGTTTATATATATTATTATTTTTTAATATTTCAGTGTTAAAGCCACATTGTAGCTTGTTTGTAGCTGCAAAACAATGGGACGGCACGACCGTAGAATAGCCACGTCTTCGTACTCATAGAATACTACTGTTCTTTAATGGTCGGTGTAAGGATATGGTGACCCATTCACTACAGTTATAAGGTGACAACGCATAAGTGTTAATAGGTCGCAGAAATCAGTTACCATGAAGTGAACTGTGGGCAAGCTTATCACACTAACTTTATATATTGAAATGACATATAAATATAGTGATTTTCAAAATTAATATTTCTTTTTTTTTTGAATTGAATAACATATAAATATAATGAATGAATAACAAAGTTGCTAAACAAATGATGAATTCTTGTGCTTCGTATACTGTACAATAAAAGCCAACAGATTGTATCTATTTTCGTAACCGATGTAAGGTTTTGTGATGATTTCACGTTTTTACGTTACCATTTTTCATACTTTTCGTGGTAGACGAATGGTGACAGTACAGATGCCGTAAAACATTAACCAGAACAAGTTTTGAGAGCGAGGGAAAATGCCCCAGATGTATATTTATGTATGTAATTTCAAAGACAATAATGGAGAATTAAGTAAAAAAAAACTTAATTATTTTCGTTTTTATGCATCGTTAGTGCATGTACACTGGGCAAAAAAATATAATTAATCTGGGTAGATACGACCCAGAACAGGTGCCGCTAATGCCTCATGTCTCCCATCCAATATATGACTGAATAAAACACTACAGAAATACCAAATGACCAGAAGACTTCCCCGCAGTTTAATACGAGCCACGGTAGACTTCCCGCAAACTTACATAGGATTTAACATAATTTAATCGAACTTCTACTTATTGCATTACACGGACACACACAGGCGTAACGGTCATGCAGCTTTCAATCTTAGACATCCAGACCTCAGATAGGCAGGTGTTGCTACAAAGCGTCCGGTACTGATATATACAATCCGCTCGGCAAGAGTGATATTGAAAACTATGAAAAAGTTTCAAACCATGATTGGTAAAGCTTTTAATACTCTAGCTATTTTTTAAGCTGCAATATTAATAGATCGGCTATCTTTCAATCTATATTAATTTTATAACAAGTGGTGGTATTAGAAATATTTATTTAGCTAGTATTTGAAAGTCAGAGAGACGAAATCCAAGATTTTCATAATTGTTGCTTCTTTCGAACCTAAACACTTCTAAACTCTTAAATGTATTTTAATACAATTTTCAACATTTAGTGGCCTTTATTATGAATTAAAACTGAGATATGCTAAAAGAAGAATGATATACAAGCACACAGTTAGCCTGATAGTAAATTATGACTTCGGTCCATGAACACATGGATGCTATTCCTAGGAATATATCTTCAGTCAACGACACGAACCTCGCAGTTCATGCCCTCACTAGGCACATCCAGACCGTTGTCGCGGATTGCTCGAGGCAGGTTCCCTCGGTGGAAGTCCACCGATGGACCCTGCCGAACGACTTAAAGGACCTAATGTGGCGCAAGAATGCGGCGACTCGTATACACGACTTACATATATCCCACTGAAAGTAACCAACTGGTGCTACGTACCCTTCAGCGTGAATTCTGATCACGCATAGCCCAGTACAGGAACGATCTGTGGGATAATCACCTCTCCAACATCGAACCTTCCCATCTCGCCTTATGACAACTTCCCAAATCCCTAAAAGGGGGCACCGCCCAAATAATGCCAATAAACCGCGCGCCTTCTTAGATGAAGAAAGCCGAATGTCTGGCTGACAATCAAGAGCTTCAATGCTTACCGAGCACCCTACCGATCGACGCCGCTCACCTTGCAAAGGTCGATCGGAGGACTAAGGAATCACCTCACGATTCCGTTACTCAAGTAACATGCAAAGAAGTTGAGTCCATAATTAAAAACCTGCGACCACGCAAGGCTCCCGGCCCCGACAGCATCACCAACAAGGTGATGAAACTCCTACTCAAGTACATTTTACACCTACTGGTGATAATCTACAATGCGGCCATTTCCGAAGGCACCTTTCCTAACACCTAGAAGGAAGCCGACCTCATATGGATTCTCAAGCCCTCTAAACACCCAACCGATCCATCAGCCTTTCGGCCCATAAGCCTACTCAAAGTTTTGGGTAAGGTATATGAAAGACTCATCCTCTCCCGCCTCAAGGACTTCATGCTGTCTCGAGGGCTACACATCAATGAGCATCACGGAGCACATTCTCATTAAATTTCTTCAGAGCTATCAAACTGGAGCACTTTTCCTCGACGTGGCGAAAGGTTTCGACAAGGTCTGGCGTCAATGTCTTTTCATGCGCAAGGCCCCCGGTACGCCGTGGTATTTGCGTAACGAAAATCTACACATAGATCTTGAGCTGCCGTAGCCATAGCTCAGTACCAGAAGCAGCCTTCCCGCTGATATATCGAGTCTGCCGCCACACACTCTAAACCCTTGATCGTAAGTGCCGCCACTTACAATCCCATCGCGAATCACAGATTCACCCGAGTCCAAAGGAGACCGAGGCACGCCCTCGACGATCTCGACCACCAGGACCTAAGCCCTTCATAAAATACTACACCTCTCAACCATGTGAAACTGTAAAAGCCCTCGGGCTAACAACGGCCATCAGACCGAGAAAAAAAACGGTCCATGAAGACTTATTCCTTCATTCGTTTCAAGATGAGTGCTGAGATGGAATGCCTCGAAACTCGTTATAGGGTTTTAGATTACTTGGACATATCACACGAAACATAGTGGAGCTTATTGTTTTACGTCGATAATCTGTGAGGGTGAGGTACCACCCCTTTCGACACGAACCCATCACATTGATACGAACTGTAAAAATTCCACTAATGCAGATGGACACTTCTAGAGTAGGTAAATAAGGGCAACATGAAAACCCGCGGTTTGAATAAATAACACATCTATATATTTGTAAATACGTCATAAATAACCGTACAAACAAAGTATCATGTATCAAGCTGTGGTTCAAATTATTCCACAAGTATTGTTATGAACGAGTTGCTTATGACTAAGTGATTACAACCTTACTTTTAGTAATGTGAGACGGTTTTGTTTAACATGACGCTAATATACGCAAATGTTTACCACATAGAAGCTGTAATGGACTTACAAATTGTTTAACTCAGAGCAAAGTCTGTAACCTTGGTATCCTACGGTAGATATTATTGCACCTGCATATCATCGGACTAGACAAGAGGATAACGTATGAGTGCGTCTGTATTTGCACACATAGCATATATACAGCACTATATTTTACGCAGGTGATGTCATCTGTTAATAACTAGACTGATATCGATGTGGTCGAAATCGACTAGAAGTACTTAGCAGACCAACAAATATTCTTATATTAAACAAACTATTACATATAATAAACAAACTAGTATTTTTTATTATGCAATTTCATCCTTAGATTCCTATTGCGGTTGCGTTGTTAACCATAAAACTCGAATGCATGTCAGAAGTACGTTATCTAGTTTCTTTTATTCACATAACGAAATATAGCAACTCTAAGGTACTATTTTGCACTGGTATTGGTGGTGATAGTGTGGTTGTGTGCTAGCAGATCTGAACTATTCATTTACAACTAGCTTACAGTTGTGTAGATAGCATATTGCTGTAGCTGGTGTGTCTCTACCTCATAAATGTCTGTGCTTATGAAATGTGTGCTCTCATTATCCCAGCCTGTCATAAGTCCGATAGTGAGAGAGGACTCTCACACAGATTGCCAAGAAATGCCGCAAGCATGCATAAATCGAATCTTCACATCTGGTATCAAAGTTAACATAACTTATTATATTATTTCTCTAAAATGTTCTATTAACCTTTATTTACATCATAGAATTTCTGGTGTCGGGGCATTCCATCGACAGCGCATCTGCATTACGATTCCATGTCAAGGATGAATGTAGATGTCATCAGACGACGTGGCCGCAGGAATCACTTGCCACCAGGTGAACTGTGTGCTCGTTAGTTACTCTCAATGTAATAATAATAAAAAAAGAATAAGGAAAAGCGTTTTAAGCCTATCTTTTTGTTTCCTGATTTGTTTCCGCATGACTAACATAGTTGTCCTTGCGCGGACTAAGACCCAAGACGAGTATAATATATTTGTATCGAAATAACCTGCAAATTAAAAGATAAATAATCCTCAACATTTTTTTTATTACATTGAGAGTACCAATCGAGCACACAGTTCACCTTTGATGTGAAGTGATTCCTGCGGCCGATGACATCTACATTCATCCTTAACAAGGAATTATTATGCGTATACTTTGTCACCCTTGAGGACTAAGATGGAATGTCCCATCAATAGAAATAAAGATCTCCGGATGACTACACTGACCAGACGACAGACACACAGCAGTGTTATGGTGCTATTTTATGGCGCTGATATTCTGTGAGGCCGTGGTCCTACCTCGGTCTAGCTGATCAATTCATTCTGCAGCTAGAAACAAACTGCAGCGTAGCTCTACCACTGTTTAATACATGTATTATGTCCTCACACATTCCGAGAAACATTAATAATTTACAGGAATGTCATTAGATTCGAATCAAATCTAAAAAATACATAACATATACACTAAGATTCGGAGTTTGATCTAAGCGCTTAATGATTAGACTGGACTTAACTGGGATTTAAGTAAGCCGACATACTTTTAAGATATATGCTAAAATGTATCACACATTTTTCGCGATATCTAGAGAAGCATAAACCAAGTTACAATTATCTTTACTATTAACAAACTTTTATATTAACAAAACAAGTAATAGTAACTTTTATTAACTTTTAAGACAGTCAAATCTGCTTATTATTAAATATACCGAAAACACGAGTATAGCCTACTACGATGCGAGTGATACAGTTGTAAGTAGTTGATGAGAATTGGACATTTATTGTTTGAAGTTAACGTACATTAAATAATAAACTACCCGTTAAATCAGAATGTCCGAGACATTGAGGGCAGTCTTAGTGCTAGTGTACCGGGTAATCCACACCTGCACCGTGATTACTGTGTTATGGTTTAACAACTTCTTAAAGATATATTTAGAACATTTTCCACCACTAAGACCACGCCGATCGTAATTTTATGATGCAATCATGCAATTTGCTTCATTTATCATTTTACTGTCTAGACATGCATTGTTCTATTTTTGTTGGTTTAAAATTATTCAAATTTCGCGATAATTATATGCACGGCATGTGTATCAACAAGATATGCCGCAAAATTTACTTCCTCATTTTATTAACTTGCCCTTTATCTTATTGACTTGTAATTCTACTTAACTGTTTACTTGTTTTATCAAATTAATTAACGAGTTCTTGTTAAAATGCCTGTTATCTTTGCCCGGCGTCATTGGGATAAAGGACGTGAGAGATCTTTTTATCTCATTATGAAATTGAATAATAATAATATATATATATATATATATATAATATGTTTGGTGATTTGTATGTATAATAATACAATGTAAAATAATTATATATAAAAACAATAACTTATTATTTATGTTTTATGTCTGTATAATTCCATCATCTCGCATCCTCGAAATAATTATTGATGCTAAATGGTGTGGTTTTTATAACAGTATATGAACTCTTAATTATTTACATATTAGGAATATGTTTGGTAAAAGTGAAACTGTTTATGTGTTTGATAGGTATCTTTATTTATAAATTGTTTGTTGTAGTTTATATATTCCTTATGTATTAAATCATAGTGCTATGTATGACAAGCTTTTGGTTTTCGAGTCTGCGAGTGTTGTGTGTCCCTTGTTTTCGGTATGAACCTTCCTCCTTCCTTTCTTATTACATCGGACTACGGTCTATTCTTCTAAGAGTTATTACTAAGGGTTGCTAGCGATATTCTATCTACTAAGGGTTACTTATATATACGACCACGCACTCAGATAATAACAACGTGAAATAGCACCATAACGCTGTAGATGTATGCTGTTCGTTTGGTGCTAGAGTTAAAAGGCTTAGTTAATCACTTAACATCGGGTGACCTTTATTCCTCCGATGTTAAGTGTCACTCACGTTCCGGTTAATCACTTAAAATGCTTATGCTAGGGAATAGTTCACGACAATAGTTTGATGAATGATGAAACAAATGATGGATTCGAATCTACAACCTTAAGTTTCGCAAACCATTAGGCTATTGACGCTTCGTTTGTATAGGTCATTTGATATAAGATATGATAGGTCATCAACGGTTGGTTCTCCTTTAGATAGCGATCCGAGTCGAGGTTTCGTACCTCACTATGAGGGGCCCTCGGATTGTATTATCGCCCCCCTCTGTTGTCGTCGACGTTCTTCGTCCACAAGGGTCGGAGCGCAACGGTGGTGCGGCAGCGGTCTTCGTGCTTCGCTTCGCAGCATCCTCGTTGTCCCCTTACTCGGCGGGCCTCCCGCTCGCGGGTCTATTTAGATAAAGCTGTAGAGGCCACTGGAGCAACAGCAATACTCATACAGAAAAAAAAATCAACGGTTGGTTACCTTTTGTGAATATCATACCTCCCTTGGTGATCTCGTTTTGTTGAATTTTAATTATGTTCTTAAGTGACGTAATTTGTATATAAATAGATAAAACAGCGACTTGATAATTGTGTATTTTTTATTTGATTTATTACAATAGAATATTTTTACTCACACTAATTATTCAAAGATATCTGATTTTTGTAACGTTGACAATGTTTGGATGGCAATTCACCTTTACCTATTAAGACCATGTACATGACTGTACCTAGAAGGTGATTTTATTTGCCACCGAAATACATTATTATCTTAAAGGTGCATTATTCCACGTAGATTTTTCCACTATAAAGTGGTTATATTTCTAGTTCCACTATTTATTTTTCTAAAAGACAGATTGTAAAATACAATCATCAGATTTAGAATAAATTAACGTTTAGTCTAGTCTTCATTATTATTGTGATTTTAGTTTAACCTTTCCTAAATATTTTATACTTATCATAATAATATGGAATAAGACGTTGAAAAATTTTGATTCAATTTGTATTATCTAATTCTGTTACAAATTCATACAGACAGAAGATTTTTATGTTTGAAATACAAGATATAAATAACAATATTTTGGGAGCATTGATTGAAACAACCTCTTGATGAAAAATAATGGTTTTAACCTAGTGAAGAATTATTCCAAAGTTTTGATTGGGAATAATTAATGATATTTTATTATAAACCTTATTGTTTGCGACTACGCATTCCATCTCAGTTTTTAGGTTTGTCAATGTATCTGCACTATGATTTCTTATTCAATATGAATGTGTCATGGGTCGCAGGAATCACTTACCATGAGAGGAACTATTTCGATCACGGTGATATCTCCTCTTTATTACTAGATTAGTACATCTAGCTATACCTATATTTAAACAACACATTATTGGTTTTCGAGAGATTGTCTGAATGTCCTGTCATTGACACTGCATCCGCTGCACTGTATGTGGAAAATTAAGTACAAACGTAAGTGGCTTTGTAAACCCGCTTATAGTAGTAGTAAAGGTACCAGGCGGCAGTCCCAAGTCCTATAGGCTCGAGACCTAAATTTATGCAGCACTATTTTATTGCATCTAGACGAGGGTGTGTTTGTAAAACGTTCCTTGTTACCGATACTGTATCCAATCTTAATCCTTTCATCAGAATTTACGCAAGCTCTAACAGCCCTTTAATACCTGCGCAGTTATTGCAATCTGGTAAAACCAAAAAAATTACCTGATGGTCTAATTGGTCGATTTTTAAATCACCCTGATGGTATATCGATGATCATTTAACATTCGTCTCATGAACTAGACTAGTTTCTTGCGCCACTTCTTCTTCAGCGCCTACGTATTCCGAAGTGGTGGTACAGATAGGTAATAATAATACTGATATTAATTTAGATAATGCGTAGCCAGAAGCAATTGGCCGAGGTTCGGCTCTTTCGAGCACCCTCGAGTCGTTCTCGCGTAACAGGGTAACATTCCAAGCCGAGGCTCCTTCTCGGGAGCCCTTGTGCTGGTTAACCACTAATAAAGGTCTCGGCTGAGGGCCATAAGCGTTCGGTCACCTATCAACCCGGTGAAACTGTGAAGGCCCTTGGGCCAATAGCGGCCATCAGCCCCAAAAGAAACCCGAACCCTGCGAGGCAGGCAGGTAGTGTATCCACTACGCCACCTGGCCGCCATGATATATAATACAAACGTAAACACATTTTTATTTTATTTATTTTTAATTCTAGATTATCTGGCGAACCAATGGAGTTAAATAATTGAAATAAACAAAATTATAGTAGTAATAAGAAAATACAAATAAACAATTGTAAAACTAGTTACAAATAATATTATTTGTTTTACTCAAATAAAGATAATGATTTTAAGCGAGCGATGTAATTACACAATAAAATTAACAAGGAACTTATTAAAAGACTCCAATAAAATTCTCTATAGGTATATTTGCATTTTGGTAAAGGTAAAAAAAAAATATAAAACGTAATTTAATAAAGATTCGCCGTAGTTTTTGTAAACAAGCCCATTCAAATTTACTGGCAGTTTATACATCAAACAAATTGAAAATACACTGTGAGAACATTTTAAATAATCTTAAGAGCAATTAACTAAGCTCTGGTTCTGAATTTGTGTCATGAAACCCAATGGAGTTTTTAAAGTAGGTCAAGCAGTTGTAAAAATGCATTTGATGCCATGTATCAAATGCATAATATAAGTATCTTGCGTCCGACTATTTCTCCAAGCCGTGGCAATAAAGACATGTGAAAGAGGACTACCACCATGGAATAAAAGACCAAACCCGGTACTCATGTTCTCATCGCGAAACTGTTGGCCAACTCAATTCGATGGGCGAGCGTTCAACACGGCTGCGTATTTACCTAGTTCATATTCTCGAAAGGCTTGAACTTCGTTAGCGGAGCATTTGACGTAATAGGCTAAAAACAAAACAGTAACGGAAAACAAATCCGATAAAGTCTATGAATTTGAACAATAATCCTAAACAACATAAAGAAATTAAAAAGATTAACTAATGATTAGTACTATAATTTTCAGCAAAATCAAATCATAGGCGTCGAACGTATGGAGACTGAAATCGCGAAGAAATATAATATAGTGATGCGGGGCTGACCGCAGACTATGTTTTATAGTGAAAACATAACGATGGCGTCCGGTGAAGCGGTCTAACAGTGGCCATCGTCCCGAAAAAAAAAGTCTTAACAGCGTACTTTGGAAAATACGTAGATGAATATACGTAGATGATGTAGATAGTATGATGCCATGAATAATTATTAAAAAAAATCTAATAATTATATTATTACATAAAAAAATTAAGAGGAATTGTATTACAAAGGAAAGAAAGAGTCGTTAATTTCAGTTCTTACAGAATTTTACGGCGACACTTATAACTTATAAAGCCCTACTGCGGGCCGTAATCGACATTACAACTTTTCCTTAAAAATCAAATTTTCTCTAAGAAAAATGTAAAGATATATTTTTTATCTAACATCTAGATTACTGCAAGTTACTTTTTCATATTACGTATGCGTGGTTTTCGTATACTAATAACATTTTTCCAAAATAATGAGACATTTTCAACGGACAAAATGTAGCGCATCCGACTTTCCAGGGTAACAACTAGGTCAGTGCAAAAAAAATCTACTATTAAAAAAACTATTTATTGCTATTAATATAATTCATTCTGTATACGTTTTTAAAGTTTCTTTTATCTATCCAATAGAAACTGAATATATTTTTATCGAGAAAAAAGTGACTTATTGCAATTTGTGGGGCCTATCCATTAATACATAAAATTTACTTATATTTAGTTGAGATTTAGATGGTTAGGATCAGTGGTTCTTTTTGTTTCGATAATGCGCTTTTCTTTTTGGGAATTTTGGCGCACATTCAAGAGCATTCCATTAACTCAGAGTAAATTAATAAAATTCGAATTTAGTGATCTGGTAGGCACTTAAATACGAAATTTAATGCAAATTTAGAGTGGAGTCCAAGAATAAATATCACGACCGTTGGCATCGGTGATCTGATGCTTTTTGTTCTAGATACATGTTTAAGATGATAGTCAAAATATTAATTTGTTTATTACGTACCACTCATTATATACATACATATCTATAATCGTATCTTGATAAAAATCAAGAAGGGTATCATTGTAAACCTATCGGTGCCCAAATACATAATAAAAAATTAGCACGAGGTTTAGATCATACGTGCAAGTTGTTCTTTCTCTACAAATAACTTACATTCTGTTAAATATTACATTCCTGCACTATTGGATACTGCCAAAGATTGCCTCACTCAGACTTTTAACAAAGCTTAAATCAGTGATTATATCAGTTAGCTGACCTGGCATTTCACCGTCTAAATTTATCCAAGAATCGATAACCATTAAGAGCGGAATCGGTCTTTTGTTTAATCCGATAGAAGTAACTAACCGAGCCGCGATTTTGTTCTTTACACGCTGGGTAAAGTTCCAAGCCGAGGATCCTTCTCGGGGACTCTTGTACTGGTTACCTGTAAATAAAGGTTTACCTATGTGGTCAGCCGGGATAATCCCGATGTAACTGCAAAAGCCTTCAGACTAACGATGGCAACCAACCCAAAAAAATATTAACATACAGAAGGTTTTGTGATCTTCTATGGCGGAGATAATTAGTCACTAAATAAAATTGGTAACAAAATATATATGATTTTTAATTTCTAGTAAAGATAACAAAATATGTGTATGTTCAATCATTGAATGTATCTGATAATTACCTCTTTTATAGGTATCTATATTTAATAATTAAATACTATAATTAGTTGCTATCCTTAAATAAATAATTTCACATAGACACGGGAATGAATAATTCCAAAAGACAGCCACCACGCTTTAATGTCTACTTGGAACAAATGTGTTACAAGAGTACTTATTACCTTATACCAAAATGAATATTTAAATCTGCCACCAAGCCAATAAATTTTCGGGTTTTAGGTTTTGTATTTTAATAATCACTTGCTAACATTTCTACCTAGATTGCCTTTTATTTGAGATTTAAAAGGCTTTAGGTTGATATTATCTAAACCAATATCTAAATCTTCGGCTTCATTTCATTATAACTCCCGTTAACACTAATAAGTAAAGTTTGGCTGCCCAACCTGCCTAACGATGACAATCTTAACCGTTGTTTTACCGTCAAAATAGTGTTCTATGTCATGTCAATATTACTTATGATCAGCTGAGGTTTCTTTTTCTCCGGGCTGATGGCCGCTGTTATACCGAGGGCTTTTACAGTTTCACCGGGTTGAGAGGTGACCTAGCGTTTATGGCGCTCAGTCGAGACCTCTATTAGTGGGTAACCAACATAGAGGGGGAGCCTCGACTTGGACTGTTGCCCTGTTCCGCGAGAGCGACTGACTCAAGATCTCAGTCAGTTGCTTTTGACTATTCTGACTATTGACTTCTGACGGCAGAGTCCAAATTTCGGGGGGGAAACCTGCTTCAGGTACTGAGTTATGGTCCGGAGATGATCTACGTGTAGATTTTCATTACGAAAGAACCACGGCGCACCGTTGGCCTTGCACATGAAACGATTTTGAATTACTTGAAGTCGTTGAATGAGACGCGGGGAGGAATGCGCAAAGACGGGACTTGCGTATGTCATTGATGGGGTTAACTTCGATCCTCCATTTCCGAAATCATTCCCCAAAGGTGTTGGCTGCGGAATGGACGCTTTTACATGTGGCGCCCGTTTTGAGTCGTGATGCGTTTCCCGTTCTGATGATCAAGAAAGAATGCTATTTCTACAGTATCCTTAACTTAATACACGAAACATATTAAGTTAATGTTAGTAATCTAAGTACAAGTAGTAATTGTTCAAGCACAATCGTGGTAAATTGTTTATTGGTAGTCAAATCTTGTGGCACGGCAGAATAACTTGAGGAGTGCTTCTTTAAAAATGTCAAAAAACATATTTTTAAATTAATACGATGATATTAAAACTGTATATTTATATCGAATTGCGTTTTTTAGTACACGTGGCTTTAAATAATGGTCTTTTGTCATGATTGTAAAACCTGACAGAAGTAATCGAAAATAAGACATTTAATGAATATGTACGACTTTCTTCTAATAGACCTATTACAATTGAATTAATCCCAAAGAATATGCTGAAAAACCTATGCAAAAGTAAGATTTCAATGAGTAATGTTGTATATGTTAGAGCAACAATCTCATCAAGGTTGCGGGTAAATTAATATCTTGGCTAGCTTAAGATGAAGCGACAAACAATATAATAGCCTAATAAAGACTTTTTTTATAACATAGAGAGTAAAAAACGAGAACACAGTTCACCTGATGATAAGTGATTCCTGCGGCCCATGACGCCTACATTAATCCTTGACTAAGAATCATAATGCAGATGCGTTGTCACCCTTGTTATGGAATACCTCGTCACCAGTGATAAACGTCTCCGGAGCCCTACACGCACCAGACGAAACACATTTTTCATCGCTGGTATTCTGAGAGGGCGTGGTAGGACCACCCCGGTCAAGCTGACCCATTCATTCTGCAGCTAGAAACAAAGTACAGCGTAACTCTACCACGTCTTTTTATTTCATTTCGGATTTGTTAGTACCGTGTCACTGACATCGTAACCCAACTATCCCCCGATCTTATCGGATAATAATAACTTCGGAGTTTGGGACTCGATAGTAGATCCGATTAGATTACAATGATGTTCGTTTAGTTAATATGGTTCCCGTTACGTACTCATGAGATATATTTAATAAATATTGAAAAAGAAATGAAAACATAACAAAGTACATTTTTAGTGAAAAAAAATCTGACAGTGTCTACTTCTTCCATTACAAACAAATATATAAAATTCATTTAGTTTTTTTTTAATTAAATAATCTAGTTGATTTACTTTCAATTGTATCAGAATTGTTTAATTTTTTATTGCAATCGTATCAAAACCTACGTGGAGAGCTGAAGATTGAGGCTGTGGATCAAATTTTTCATAGGATATCAACATCATCATTAGCAAAAGTGATAAGACTCGTCGATGTTCTGATTGTAACTGTACTAGTCGCATTTAACCGATTGTACGATAACATGGAATCGTTCAATAAAATATTTTGTTGTGGTTACTAAACTGTGTTAACCTTGACGAGTTAAGACAGGTGTGACCTTTTAAAAAATTCTATAACAGTCACGTATAATTTATATATCATGTACCTCATTTTTATTTATCGATCAATATTGTTCTATTATAACAGTAATCCATTTATGTTTCGTCGACTGGCTCACCGCTAGTTAGAGCACTTAGCTATTTAGTCACGTGTTTAGGTCAATATTTATACTATCTGTATACACAAACTGTTGAAGTATGAAGGCAATGTGAGTGACGTGATTTGCTGACGAAACATTCGAATCTTCTTCTAAGAGTTTCGCTTGTTTGCGCGATTCTTACGAAGCAATAATACAAAATGTATTATTGTTTCGAAAGGCACGAAAGAGTCTTCTAGTAAACATCATGTTTGATACACTTCGGAAAATTTACTATGCATAAGGGAAGAGAATCTTATTTGCAGTGCTTCCTTTTCAGTTTATTCTTACCTGGTATAATATTTTACACTTTTATGCTAATTCGTGTCACAAGGTTTGTGTATGTCATGGGGAACTATTTATATTTCAATTGAAGGTTCATCAGACATTTGTATCTATAAATGTACCGGTGTTCATAAAATAGGTTAGGATTGTGCTTGGTTACTGGGGAAAGTTGATTCAGCAGTGAGATATAGATAGGCCATACTGAAACCACTGTCATGAATTAGAGAAGAAAATTTTACAATTTTTATTTTTCTCATGTCAATGTTTCAAATCCTGAATCTACGTCTTTTCTATGTATGAGATATAATGGGTTTAACCTAATTATAATAAAACATAAAAAAGTATTAAATATTTTAAGAGTTATACCATCATTGAGAATTATATTCCATTAAGAATTGGACAGCAAAGGCATAACTAAATCTTATTTATGTAATATTCTAGCAATACCTTATGAAGGAACAGCGTAAGACTGAATAATGTGAATGTACAGGGTTGAATTTTTATTGTTTTTTTTATGAAACTAATATATATAATATAATACCTGTATTATAGTACCTGACCCATAAACACGACCAAAAACTACATTTATTCAAGAATGATCACCGCTTAAGTTTGAGGTGGAATGCTCCGTTATTTCTTATTGGATCTTCAGTTCTCAACACTCTCTATACTACTACCTCGATCTCTCTATACGAAACACATCAGCGCGTTTATGCTGCTATTTAGCTGGTATGCCATGAGGGCCAGGTGCTTTCCGAACGAGCAGGCCTATTCATTTTGCAGATAAAGTATAACGCGACCATTTCAAAAATATTACGAATATTTTGTAACGGCTAAAATTTTAAGCTGATGCACGAAGGGGTTCCGCAAACGATGGATCATTGCTGCATCTAGACAAATTAGATATAGTCCATGCTTTATGTACTTTATCGCTTTTGTCGATCGGCTCGATCGGGAAAGGATCACACTTTGACAGTCCGCATAAAATAGTAACTTATCGCTGTTTTTTTTTATCTTGTAAGTAAAAAATAGAGAGTAGATATTCCGTCTTACTTGCTATAAATGATGTGCAATGGGTCACATTAATCCGTGAGAAGTAACCGACCGAGCCGAGGTTCAGCCCCGAGTTCGGGCACCCTCGAGAGAGTTGCTATCACGCGCGGGGTAACGCTCCAAGCCGAGTCTCCCTCTCGGGAGCCCTTGGTGGACACCCATAAATTCAACCAGGTGAAGCTGTAAAAGCCGTCGGGTTGACAGTGGTCATGCGCCATAAAAAAAAAGATGGGTCACAGGAATAATTTTCATTAGGTGGACTGTGTGCTCTTTTCTTGCCCTTAGTAACAAAATTAATTAGTGAATAAAGGAAGACTGAATTGTTGCGATTGAAGTTCTGGTGGTAAGTACGTACTATCTTTAGATTTTTTGATTTTAAATGTTTAATATGGGTGTTAATCAAGTGATCTTGTGCCAGTTTTAAAACGATACAATACTTTTAAAGACATATTAATTATCTAACGTGATGCCAAGCGCGATTGCTATAGACCGAAAGTCATTTTAATTTGACAAACATTTCAGCAAATGTAATATGGCATTAATTAAGGTTAATTGTATAAGTGTAAATACAATGAATCCAAAAAAAATATCTCCATCAAATTGACATCACTGCGAATTGTACCTAAAGGTTATAATCTAGATTAATGGCCGTCGTAAAATATGTTTGAAAGACTCAGAGACACGCCATAAACAAATGTAGAATGAATGTACACTAATACCTGTATCTTTTTACAGAATAGGCAGACCTATAAAGTTGTTTTGTATGTGTATTTGTCGGCACTTTTGATGTTTATGACCAAGTGATCAACTATATTTAACAAAACAGAACTTTATATACATATATACAAGTATTTTTTTCTTTATATACGTTTCGTTCGTACTAAATCTCATCAAATCATTAAATATTCGCATATAAATTCAGAATTTAACTATAAAAGGCTTAAGTTTCGTTTTTATCAAACGCAATGAATACACTCGTAGATTTATAATAACATCACTGTTCGATATACATATCTCTAAATTGATCATAAAAGTACATTGACCTTATATGAAAGAGTTGTCAAATGTGAAATCAATTGACATTCATATAGGGGCCAATCGACAGTAGCTAAGTACAAGAGCTTCGTTATGATTCTACTTAACTGATGTAGCATAGCATAGCATTGTATGAACTAAATGTAATTATGAGATCACTGAACTTTCATGCAATCATGCATCATCGTGACATAATCAGATTGTATCAGCGGCCGTTGTTTTCACGTCTACGACGTCATAATCTTAACTCTTCGTAACGTAATTAATTTATACTTCCCTATCTATATCGATAGATACAGATAACTTTTATCGACAATTTTCTTTTTCAGTAATAGACAGTGAAACAATTTTCATTATTTGTATCAGAGAACAAGAAATAAATTATACATTTATTTTTATCGAAACTAGAATTTATAAATTGATTGAAATTATAATTAATTACTCATTGCTCAGTGGTAAGAAAAAAAGGGAGAAAGTAAGGTTTTCTTAAGCTATTAGAAATACATACAAAATATAAAGTAAGAGGAAATCTTAGTACAGTAAAAAGAAAGCCTTTCCCAGCTTAGTAATAAAAAGCCACAGTGCAGGTTTTCAGCTGAGCTAGTAGGTTTTTATTAAATATCCTAAGGGTGGACGTATACCAATCACCATATTGTGGTTTGAGTCGTAATATCATCTCATCATTATCTCGATAGTTGGCAATCCACCACTGTGCGCTTTACGCGAAATTTCCAGCCACGCACAACTACTATGTGGAATTAGTAGTCGCCTGCGGTATTTCCGAAACGATATGACTTGGGGACCTTCAAGAAAAGAGCCTACTCCTTAAAGGCCGGCAGCACATTTGCGACATCTTTAGTGTTGAAACCAATATCGACCCCGTGGGATC
Organism: Teinopalpus imperialis; assembly: GCA_029286865.1. Taxonomy (NCBI): domain Eukaryota; kingdom Metazoa; phylum Arthropoda; class Insecta; order Lepidoptera; family Papilionidae; genus Teinopalpus; species Teinopalpus imperialis. The sequence continues at coordinate 1,546,215 of JAGSMU010000009.1, read as the reverse complement.
TAGTAATTTGTATTAATAATAATAAATTACACTTTATATTTACTGAATTTTATGTCTACTTATTTTGTTAAATTTTAATGACAAAATGATGTCAAGTTTCCTTAAATTACACTTAACGAACGGCAAAGCTTTTACATTGGTAAGTATTTTGTATGAATAGGAAAAAAACTAGAGATAGGATTTTTAAAGTAATTTGCCTTTGTGGTTCTGAGGTATCAGTTCATTTTGGAAAAGGGGTCTCTTGCCCAAAATAGTCCGGGAAATCCCTGGACTAAGCGTTCGCTTTTAATACACGGTACGCGACTAAAGATAGTTCCATTCCCGCCTCGGCGTATAAATATATTCAATTGCAAAAAAAAGTTTTTTATTTCCATATGAAAATACTAACGGTATAAAATTTCTTACGGTGCATGGTACTAGATATTTACTCAATATGATTAATTAATTTGATTAAAAACACTGATTAATTAATTTTGGAATTTAACTGTATGTCTGGAATTGCTCTTACGTGCGTCCATTTATTGATGATGTTTAAATGGAAATATATGCACAGAAATACAAGTTACAGAAGTCTCTTAAGTAGGTTATCTTGATACACAAGTTATACATTAATATATATGTACTTTTTTTTTATAAAAAGTTGCCAGCCAACATTTGAGACTTACTAAGCAAGCTAGTTAGCGAGTCGTGTCGGTGCGTTTTCGGTACACTTGCACTAAAACGTTCATCCATATCGTCGCTGTCGCCTACTGTTACATAATCTAATCTAACACTTACAAAAAATCATCATTTGCATTGCATTAACGCAATAATGGCTCAGAAATTATTAGTTATGGTTTTATTCTGAAATAAACAATATACAAATCTTTATAATAAAATTTGTTTCACATTTCATTTCACAATTCAATGACACAAATTTAAAAGATCTAATAAAATTTTAAAACGTCTCATCTAGTCTTCTTGATTTATGATACTGTAGCTTAACATACTCTCTTTACTATTTCTTTTTTAATTCTGTTTATTTGTTTTCTGTTCAAGTATATGTGGTCGTTTTCTTTATTATTTTGAATTAGGCCTGTATATACAATAATAGCATTGCAGTGAAATGTCTACTCATGGGGTCTATTTTTAGATATTTATATGTGCAAACATACTATTAGCTTATTTATAGTATGTATATATACCTAAGTTACTTTGTATAATAAAATAAAATATAATAAAATAAAAAATAATTTTGAATATGATTGCTATAAATAGATTTACTTCGCCTCGTCACCAGTAATAAACTTTCGGGATCCCTACATTCACCAGACGAAACACAGGAGCATTATACTGCTATTTTACGCTGGTATTCTCTGAGGGCGTGCCCCCCGTGACCCCGGCAGAGTTGACCCATTCATTCTGCAGCTAGAGACATACTTCAGTCATCACTTACCATGATCATCGACTATTACTGGTCGACTAATAAACATGAACCTTTTCCGAAGATTGTCACGAAGCACTGTCCTAAGCCATCTGCAGCCACATACAACATACATTAGTTGTTTCGCCTAGTAGTGGATACACTTATACTGTATTTAACAATTTGTTGTCCTTCGAAAACGCACCAATGCAAATCATTGGGCCTTGTTTGCTCATTCTTTGACTTTCATAAACTAATATATAATAGTGGTAGTTCTATTATCGTTAGCATTGTGCTAGACTAGTTAGATTCGGGCAACGGATCTGTCGTAAAATAATGGAGTGGTGGGGGAGGGGGGGAGAGTTAGAGCAGAGTCACATTGTATTCATTGACCTCACCTGCCCAACCCTGGTTGTTACTATAACTGTGCGGCAAAATACTTTTGATCTGCTTGTCATCAATTACAACACTATATCAAGTAGATATGAAACTGCGCTTAAATCGAAATAAACTAGACGGTCATTTTTATTTATAAACTCAAACTCGAGTAAAAAAAAATCATTAAAAAAATAGTTTGACGTTGCTGTTATTTTGCAACTTTGTATTTTGTTCCATTTTATACAAACAACAAATTACGAATTTTGATGGACTTTTAATGGTACCCCATTAAATGTGTACTTTGTTTACAATACTACGTTTAAAGTCGACTTTTGCGTCAACTTCCAATCGTAAAACCTGCTGAAAATATCAATAAATGAAACGAGAAGCGTCTTCATTAAACCCATACAAAATAGTTTATAAAGACCGATTTTTTGAGAAACGAGATGTCTGTCAGTTTTTGAAAAGATATGACATATATATATATATATATATATATGTATAAATATTTTAGAATATTACAGACAATCGGTATAACGGTCAGTTTTAAGCCGGTGCTAAAGCCGTTATGTACCTTATCTCGGACCGTACCTTTAAAATTTATAGTTTTTACTCATTAAAATTAATTAAATTATTTTCTCACGAATGCACCAGCTGCGGCTTTAGTTGATAACAGTTTAAGAAACTGGCTTTTTGTGTGAGATGTTTGCGTTTTTATCATTTCATTATGTTTTATCTAATCACTTGATACTAGGTAAAGCACTTAGTCATTAAACATATGGGTTCCGTTTCAACCGGGACAAAACAAAACAAAGTTTTGGTTTTAGCAAAAAATTAAGCGTATCATCGACGTTGAGTTCGAACCTTTCTCTCATTTTATCGAGTAAGGCACACTCGATGCACTCGAATACCAGATATTTTTAACAGCGGTACAACCACGCTGCATCTTGTATGTATTTCTAGCATAAATGAATAGGTGTAGTCAGAGATCATAATCTCACAAAAATCGACTATGAAATAGTAGTGAGCATTGTGGTCCGGAGACACGGTTACTGGTAGCGAAGCGTTCCACTTAGTTCTCAGGGGTAACAACGCATTCTGCATTTTGAGGATATTATCATATAAAAAAGGAAGAATGAGTGTCTTTGCGCATATACTTAAGACACTATAATATATCCTGCACTATGCACATGATCTGATATTAACTAGAACACACACTCTACAGTTGTAGAGCTGCAGTTCGTTTCTAGCTGCGGAATGCCTCAGCACGACCGGGGTGTGGTCCTGCTTTCAAAGAATACCAGCGTAAAATAGCAGCATAATGTTGCTGTATTTCGTTTAGTGAGTGCAGGGATCCGAAGACCTTTTTTACTGGTGACGAGGCGTTCCATCTCAGTCCTCAAGGGTAACAACGCAACTGCATTACGATTCCTTATCAAGGATGAATATCATCATTTTATTCAGTTGACTCTAATATTAGAAATACTTAAATGTTATCAACAATAACCGTTGTAAGGATGGACCACACTAACAGAATACCAGATTCAAATTAAAATTATCGATATTTTTATTTATTTATTTACTCTTTATTGCATTAACCTTAACAAAGTTCAAAGTTTACGAAGGGCGGACTTAATGCCAAAGGCATTCTCTACCAGTCAACCCAAGGCGTGGTGAGATATGTGTATGATAGATGTAGCAATAAACTAATTAATAAGAGAAGAAAAAAAAACTAAAAATAACTAATACAAGCAAATAATAATACATACACATATACATATATATACATACACAATAGTATACAATACAATAGCAATATATAATAATATATATTATAAATAATAATGTTGTCGCTCAATGTAATAAAAATAAAATTAACGAAATTCATTTCCCTTTATTTCTGCCCAATTTCTTAGTAATTTGTGAATTGAGTGCATTCGTACCAAAAAGCCATCACGAGACGTAGTGAAGCTTAACGCAATCCACACGTTTTAATCCCGACATAACACTACGCGGATTATATTATATCACGTCATGTATTATTCCATAGACGATTTTTTTACTTCAAAACTAATCTTGTTTCTCATCACATTTTCTATGCTAAATATAACCGTAAAGGTAGAAAGAACTGACTAAAAAAAAATCAACAGTGATCTTGCAATGGATACTAATTTGCATATTCACTTTATTATCTCATATTATACAAATAATTTTATATCAAAGCATAACCATCGGACGAAACTACGACACATGCTAAGGACATTGGGACAGTCCGAGGTCGTGTTGCAAATATATCGATTGGAAATAAAACGCTATTTTACTCTCCCACTTGTATATGGTTTTAAAACAAAGCACAGGTTCTTTTTGAAACTGGGTATGAACTCAAAACGAAAATTTTATTACAAAGTCGGAGCTCCTTTGGAAGTTAATTAGTTTCTTTTATTTTGTTATTCATATGGACTACCCACACAAAGTCATTGCACTCATTTTTGTCTGCTTTGGTATTATTTTTGGTTTGTTGAACAAGAAAAGTATTGGATTTATACTTATGTAATATGTACAGATAGTTGTTCGTGATTTGATTATACTAAAATATATTGTTTGATGTATTTACTTAAAAAATTACATAGACCGACTATTCGAATATTTAATTTCATTTTAAAATCTTTTGTTTTACTAAAATTATATTATAATATGAGTTGTTTGTTTATAATTAATTTCTATTTTTTTTTAAATTTCAATTTAGGGATCAGTACCTGTGCCAAAATATTAAAAAACAATGGTTCCCGAGTATCAGGAAATATATTCTTTACTTCTTAATAAAACACGTCGAGGGATATCTTTAAGTAGCTATAAGAGTTTACTCCTCGGCCTCATGTCCTTATTAATTACCTTTTATCACTTGATATTAAGAAATAGGAGTTTTCGTTATGTAGGACAACTTCCGAAGACGTAGAGCGAAAACCAGATCGGCTTTAATAGCCACTGGCTAGGCAGGCTCAGTACTCAGATGAGTGATTGACACTCGAAACATCGGTATGAAAAAGTTTAAAATAAATGCGATGAAATCCGTAATACTATAATTTTATTCAATGTGCAGTTTCGCATAAATATAAGAAATCTATCTTGAAATAAAAATGGGATTAGAACTTCTCTCAGAGATAATTTATAGTGTTTATGTATATTGACATTTAATGCGAGGTAAATTAGTTTCATGTCGTTAACTCTATGTGCGTTAGATTAAAATGTAAATATGTGTTTTACTAAATTTAACTAATTTTCTTATTATTGTATTACAGCTCAATTATCTTAATAAATAATAAATAGATTTAACATAATTTGTAGTATATTCAAATTGAATATGTTTAGAGACCTATGGACCAAATTAAAGTTAACGAGACTTGATTTGTCTTGATCACAGTCGCCAGGGATGACGACGCACGTTGAATCTTTGTTGAGGATGGGTGTAGGTGTTTCGGCCGCAGTCGTAATTTACCATCAGGGAACTGTCCACACATTTGTTACCCGTAATAATATGTAAAAAAATATTTTTTATCACAGAATGACTTACTCATATTGGGTATAGGTTGAAGCGTCAATAGCCTAATGGTTTAGGGTACGGTCTGCGAAACTTAAGGTCGTAGGTTCCAATCCGCCATTCGACAATTGCCGTGAACCATCTCCTAGCACAAGCATTTTCATCTTAGTTGTAGTGGTTAACTGGAATATTAGTAATGTTAATTGCATTGCTAATATTCTTTTAAAAAAAATAAAAATAGGTATTGGACTGTGTGGTTATACTTCAAGTATATATTATGTAACACTTCGATGGTACGCTTAATCCGTCGTAAGTAACTGAACGAGCCGAGGTTCAGCCCTCTCAATCGCACTCGAGTCGGTTGCTTTCGCACATAGGGTCCAAGCCGAGGGTCCCTCTCGGGAGCCCTTGTGCGGGTTACGCCACAATAAAGGTCTCGGCTGAGTGAGTCTTAAGCATTCGGCCACCTTTCAACCCGATGAAGCTGTAAAAGCCCTCGGGTTAACGGTGACCATCAAACATTAAAAAAAAACTTTAAAATTTTATATAATTGTATATATTTACTATTTATCCCTCTGATTAGCTTGTCGGCGCGCAGCTTAGATTACATCGTGTAACCAAATATATGTAATGGCGAAATCGCTCACGGCTCTGATATGATACTGTCTTGCGTCAGTATTCAGCCGCATGTCTTCTAAGTTCATGTTACAAAATTAATCTTTTTAATCCTTCCATTGAAATAAATAATAGATTATTTCTCTTTCATCACTTATATCTTTTATAGATTAAGATCGTTTCGGCCTAAATTGCCTGATGTTTTCAGTTTGTATACAAAATCGATACATTTTGAACATTAAAAGTATTCGTCATTTAAAATCCTCAACAAATATCGAGTGATTAGTAAAAGAGTGGGACATGAAATTTTGCATTTTGTACTTATGGCATAAACACTAAAGTATGCAAGATGCAAAATTATAATATAACGAATCACGACACGCAACAATTGCAAATTGAGCAGTGATCCAATCTAGCTCAACAATTAACACTGGTGTTTACTTAACTTATATAATTTTATTAAATCTAGTTGGTTGTTTTTCTTCTGTTTCCACCATGAACATACAGCGGTGGAAGATAAACAATCGAAGTCGTAGAAAATTCAAAGTTACGAAAGAACTGGCATAAAGGCATACTTCTGAGACGGTCAGAAAGTTCCGGTAAAGTGTATGCAATAACAAATAACGCCATCAAAATCACCCTAATTAGTTGTTCCAAATTGTTAAAATATTTTACGTTAAAACAGGCGATTTTAACATTTATCACGTTTATATTAAATTAAATAACGATAGTTTGGGATAATGTGAGATGTCGGAGATATTTTCAGAGTTTATAGATGATTATGATGAAAATGTGTGAGATGAAATTACGAATGACGCGATTGAATTCAGAAATTTTGTTAATAGATTTATTAGTCTAAAGATAGATGCGAAATCGCAGTTGAAGTCAACGCAATATATACTTTAATAATATTTCCTAGCAAACTAACTAAAGGCACATTACATTTATTGTATAATATATATGTATTATTATATAAATAAAAATATGGATAATTTTTTATTTTTATTTGGTATTCTGTTAGTGTGGTCCGTCCTTATAGTGGTAATTGTTGATAACATTTAAGTATCTCTAATATTAGAGTCAACATAATAAAATAATGTATTTTCTTTATGATCATAGTGTGACAAACGAACACATATGCAGATGTTATTATTTTTATTTTTGTTATCTCTGACTAATATCGAATGCCTCGTCACCAGTATACGGGTCTTCGAGTCAACAAACGAGCGCACAGTTCACCTGATGGGAAGTGATTCCTGCGGCCCGTGACATCTACATTCATCCTTGAGAAGGAATCATAATGCAGTTGCGTCGTCACCCTTGAGGACTGCGATGGAATGCCTCATCACCATTAATAATATAGAGTATGCATTATATGTCTCAATGTCAGCACAATGAATTGTAATAGCGCGATGAAGAACTGTTCAGTACATTTCCAGTCCACAGAAAACAAACTATAGAAACTTCTAAAACTCAAGAATTTAAATTTAGTACCGTCTAAATATTTGATTATAATGGGTATTTAAAATATATCGCCAACATAAAGCCATCACCGAACAATACATGTATATACGTAGATATAATACAAACAGAACTGAATAACCATTGAAAGAAACAGTCGTGCCCCCAAATAATTACGATGAAGATAACATAATGATAATGGAAATAAACCGGCTTGAAAACAATGGTGTAGTGTTATATTTGTAAGGGTAAATAATGATTTCCAAAGTAAATTGAAATTAACATTATCATTGCTTGAACAATGATAAAATACCTACATCATTATTATCTACAAGAAAACATGCACAAATTAATTCACTACATTGCTAACAGTGGTAGAGATACGCTGCGGTTTGTTTCTAGGTGCAGAATGACTGGGTAAGGTGACCGGAGTAGAACCACGCCCTCACAGGATACCAACGTCAAATAGAAGCGTAATGGTACTGTTTTTCGCCTGGTGCATGTAGGGATCCGGAGACCTTTATTACTGGTGACGAGGTATTCCGTCTCAGTCCTAAAGAGTGATAACGCATCTATATTATGATTCCTTCTCAAGGATGAATGTAGATTTCATGGACCGCGGTGAACTATGTGCTCGTTTGTTAATCTTTTAAGACTTTTTTTATTTTCATCCATAACTGAGACCAGGTTTGTCAGATACTCTACTGTCACCAACGATTTATGTTTTTCAAGGACTCGTCGTTACAGCAGTTACGTAAAAGAATCACAACGAAGCTTTTGTTGTATGATAGCGACAATTCTAGAGGTCGCCCGTTTAGTCGGAGTCAATTGCTTCCTCATTTGGACGCCGTCTGTATGGGCACAGTACTGGATCGATTAATTTAAATGATAATATCGAACAACATTACGATATAAACTAGGCAATATAATTTATAACTGATGCCCTGTATAGATATAAATTATTTTTAATAGCAACCAGATAATGTATCCTCTTATTGCTAAATTTAGACTAGAGTAGTTTAGAAACGTGATACTTACACATCATATTTATTGGAAACCGTTTTGCTATAAAAACTATACCATTTAATTATGACTGACTTATCATTTTAGTGTAAGTGTATCTAAAAGAGAGAGATGCTAAACATATGGCAGATGCCTTGGATATTTCCGTTATTGCAAAGCTTCATAGATAATATTAGACGGATGTATTTTTAAACATGGTAGACGTATTAATAATTTTACTCTTATCCTATTGCTTTGTGCTCTGAATAAGACTTCAAAAGTAGAAGAAGAAATCGATATTACAACCACATTGAAAAGGTTAAAGGCGTAAAATCTTAGATTTTCTTGACTTCAATATTAGCCGGCTAGGTATTAACGTCACCGCAGCTATAGATTTGGCGGTTTTTAAGTGCCGCCAATGTACACCTAACATTTTTGCGACGAATCATAATATAAAACACTTTATTTAAAAGCTAAACACTTTCAAAAGGTGTAGATTGGTGGTTAAGTTAGGTTAGGTTAGCGTCACTTCCGTGAGGGTTCTGGGGGTGCGATCTTCACGCACGCCCCCGGGACGGGCTATCCCAGCGAAGCGCAGGGGGGTTGCGGTTGCGTTCCTAACGGAGATCCCGCGACCCCTCGCGAGCGTTGGTGGCGACCACCGTGGGGTTTTAGTCGGTGCGAGTCCGACATAACCCGCCCTTGCCCCCGCGAGGGCGGGTATGCGTAGGCATTTCCCCACGCTAAAAAAAAAAAAAAAAGGTTAGCGTCACTTCGGAGATCCCGCGACCCCTCGCGAGCGTTGGTGGCGACCACCGTGGGGTTTTAGTCGGTGCGAGTCCGACATAACCCGCCCTTGCCCCCCGCGAGGGCGGGTATGCGTAGGCATTTCCCCACGCTAAAAAAAAAAAAAAGATTAGCGTCACTTAACCGCCAAACCTGTAACTGCGGTGGCGTTAATACGTTAGTACCGCCAGCTACGCTGCAGTTTGTTTCTAACCGCAGAATTAATGGTCCACGTCCTCACAGAATACCGACTTGAAATAGCATCATAATGCTACTGTGTTTCGTCTGGTGAGTGTAGGGTTCTGGAGACCTTTATTACTGGTGACGAGGCGTTCCATCGCAGGTTCCTCATGGGTTCAACAACGCATCTGCCTAATGATTCCTCATCATGGATGAATGTAGATGGGTCGCAGGAGTCACTTACCATCAGATGTGTGCTCGTTTGTTACTCTGAATGTAATATTCTTGGATGAATTATTATAAAAATTCATCTAAGATTAATAATTAAGATTTCATTCAATCAATTTTTTTCTATAAAACTGCCAGTGCTCTACAATTCAGGCTGCCTGCCTGATTTTTTTATTAGAAATAAAACGGCAATAAAACTAAATGCAGAATGCTCAGGAACACGGTACATTCAAACCACAGCCAGACACGAAAACCAATAGTTTGTTACACAAATATTATGGGAATTAAACCCAGGACACACGGTGCAACAAATTGGTAATTTGATGGTTATACTTCATTCGGCAAGTACAAACATCGATGTGTACCACGGCTTCTTATAAATCAAGCTGTAGTGTGGTATAAATTGATCATAATAAACTCGGCAAGGATCAAGTTGTGCGGAATACGTAAATGTGTCTCATATGATGACCTGATTACTGGGCATAGCACATCTATCTATTGATTGTTGTTAATAGACTTTTAAAACGGAAGATTTTTTTTATTTCGGCTGTATTTTTTCATTGTATCAACCTTATGCAGTGGATTTTCAGAACTGGTATATTTTTTAATGGATAGGAATCGAATGATCGATTACGATGGTATAAAAAAAAATTCAAGAAATTCATAATCATTAAAACATATAATCAATCTTCCGTGTTTAAAATTAGATTTATCTTCATACAACATGCCAATGTAACAATGTAACTACGACACAATGTTCACCAATAATTTTCTGTACTAGTTCCCAGATCCATTTCATTAACAGATTTTGAAATTTCAAACAACAAAAACTATATGTTTTTTATTTCCCACTGCAGGTATATTTAAAAGGGTAACACTCCAAGCCGAAGCTCACTCTTGGGAGCCCTTTTGCTGGTTACCCTTATATAGAAGTTTCGACTGAGTGCCATAAGCGCTCGGTCACCTCTCAACCCGGTGAAACTGTAAAAGCCCTCGGGCTAACAACGTCCATCAGCCCAAAAAAAATGCAGGTATATGGTGTTTAGAATATAATATAGAAATGAAACAGCGTATTATAGCATTGATTGTTATTGTCTCAAAAATAAATGAAAAACAATGATTGTTTACATGTTTTATATAATACTTAGAGCGCAATCTATCAAATTATATTCCCACTTCACTACATATCAGTAAATACCAGTCGTCACATGTTGCGATTACACTAATTCTTAGTGGCACACCTTTACATTTTTCGAGTGAACTGGTTAGATTTAGTAGTCCTGGAATATTGCAGTAGACGGCGCTGTTGTAAATTGTCTACGCACGGACATAGTTAATTTATGTTATAAATATATAATAGTAATGAACTATTATATATTTATATGAACTATGATATATAATATCAATAGTATCCACACCATTTCACATCTATACAACATTAGCAAAGGTGGGACCAATTATAAATAATTGTATGCCATAGTATGATCAAACTCTGTGTATATGACATAGATTAAATAAGTAAAATTTATAAAATTACGCCGGAACGCAATGCTAATGCCAAGTCATAAAAATAACAGGGCAATTTTGAAAACACAAACTCTAAATATAAACCCTCGGAGAGACTGCGTGGCCATTGCATGCAACATTTATTTATTTCAGAATTTACAATGTCACAATAAATTTATAGAATATAAATACCTGCTTAATGTTGATCTCCAATTGAAAGATATATAAACTCAATATTGCACGCACACATGTTGAGCCCCTAATTTAAGAATACAAAATCAAGCCTGCGGACAGAATTAATCATATCACATAATATGTATATTTGTATGTTTAAAAAATTGTTGCCTTTATTAAAAAAGTTGAAATAAATTATAATTTATATAAGACGTTTTTCGTTCGCGTGAGTTAAGCCCAGTCGTCACAATGATGGCGTTTTCTGGATTTGATATCTAAAAGAGGCCTACATTTGTGTAACACAAATTATTTATCAACTTGAGTCTAAGTGTGTTTCCCATTCAAACTTTCTTCTAATCTTACCCATATTTAACTTTAAAGGAATAAGAAAAGCGAAAATATTAATAGTATCCTGCAACGTAGACAAATCAAATGAAATCAACGTGTTAACAATTGATCAGGCCATTATTTATTACGTTGATAGTTAGCTTAAATTTGAGTAGTAGAGAGAGTAGTAATTGAGAGTAGCTGATATATATAACATTTATATATTTAAAAAGATTATTTATATATTACTTAAAAACTATATTTTCAACTAGTTAAACGATGATAAGGCCACCCATCATCTATATAGATGTAAATCATCAACCATCAAGCCTTTATTTTCAAAAACTAAAAAGACTCAATTCGATTCGGATTTTTTCGAGGCCAATATGCGAAATTTGATTTTTAATCATTATCAGCTAATTTTTATTCATTAACAAAAACTGGCTTTATTGAAACCGATGCAAGAACTTTTTTCCGTTTCTAAACGTCTACGTATTTTATATGGAAATTAAGGAAGTTGTTTTTTTTTATTTTATGTACATAATCTTTTTTAGTAATAAAACAAAAGCTAAAATAATGAAAATATAACAAAAACTGCACGATCTCTGTTAACGATTATTGACATAATTCAACAGTGATTGACATGACATATCTCTTGTAAAATAATCCATTTTTTATTTGTTTGTCCTGAAACAAGCTTGTCCAAATGAGTACACAATGTCATAGTTATTTAAAAGATTACAGTTGTAAATATCCTGAATGAGACGTTTTGCTATCGTCATTAATTGATATAGGAATGTTCCTATTAAAGCCAGAATAAAGGCACGCAAACCTAATATTTACCAACAAACTTGGCAGTCTGAACTTTATTAAAATTCTGTGAATGGATCACATCTTAGTCGAGCCGACTGATTTGTGCTCGTACTACTTTATTACTATACTATATATATATAAACGTCCGAACGGTGGTAGAAATACTGCAGCAAATATTTGACATTTTCAATTTTTTTTTAAGTTCCATATTAAAAATATAATATATACTGAACGTTCACTCCATTGAAAAGTACATATTACAAATTACATTATATTTTATGGGATAGAGCCACGCTGCAGTAATAAAGTAGTACGAGCAAAAATCAGTCGGCTCGACTAAGATGTGATCCATTCACAGAATTTTAATAAAGTTCAGACTGCCAACTTATATATATTTTGAACTATCTCGACAACGCAAAATCGGATCTTAATAGGAACAATATAAAAAAATGAAAATTAAGGCCAATTCAGTATAGATCTTAAATATAACTCGCTCTACAGTATAAGAATAAAATATATATTTTTTTAAATTTTAATTTTATATTCATCTTTTACAACAAGTTTTACCTAAAAACTATTAAAAACTTGTTTTATTAATACTTTCAAATACTTGATCCACACTACTCTTTACGGTTTTATAACGACTTGTCAACATTACTGAAAGAACGCAGATGTTAAGTTCAAACAAAAGGATAGAATGCATGAAAAGGCGAGGAATGTGAAAAAAAAACATTCTAAGAACGTATTGTTATATTGGACCCGAATGCTTCGCTAAACAAGATATCAAACAAACATCGAATACAAACTGAGTCATAAGATTCATAAGTCGTCATCGCACTAACCGCTCTAGTGGCATTCACATGGCTACCAACGCAACGTGAACGCACCAGTACGCTTGCACCGGCGATCGAGCGCGGTCAAACTTGTCGTAGCTGCCGTCTATCTTTCCGCTATTTTCGTCCAAGGCACTCAATTCGACTGATAAGCCGGCAAACTACCCTTGCACTCGCGATTCACTACACGTTTTAGTTCTGTGACACGACATCTCGTTATCGCATAGCCATTTGTTCGAAATTTAATTCGAATTTAACTTGCAAATCGCCGAGTGACGGATGACCGAGGTTTCGCTTTCAAAGTTTATGTGGGAGCGCGAGAGAGAAGGGCGCACCATGGAGAGCTGCTACAAATTGTACACATGGATCAACCACACTGTGTTGATGCTGCTGCTGCAGATATTCTGGAAAATGAGCCAAATATCGGACTACTTTAAAGAAAAGTAAGTACCTACCTACTTTATGTTAAATCGTTGTTGTGTAATAGCTGCAAGTATTAAGAGTAGAATAAGAATTACTGCGCTTCGTGTATAACTGTATATAACTGTTTTTATTTACAATTTACAATATTCTAGATAAATCAAAAACAAATTTAATATAGTTTTTAGCGATATTCAAATTGCTAGGAACGTGACCGAGTTCAATAAGATTACAATGTATTTTGTTACCATAAATTTTGAGTTATCTCTATATCTATAATAAGTATACCCTTTATCGGTTGATAGTATTTATGTAATATCATATTAAAGAAAAAAAAAGATAGGATAATAAACCATATGGCTTAGAGCAACCAAATGGTATCAAAGTTCACATCAATAAAAATTTTGTTGTAATATAACGTTGTAATTGTTTTTAGTTCTATTTATTAGGGGACAATTATGTATTTCTTTTTATTTTTATATTATTTATTATACTAATTATATTATATTAAATATATTAATAATTATATATATATTAAACATATGGAGTAGGTAACAGTCTATTTGATACGTTCATAGATTGATATGATTTTATAAATCAACATAACTTATGCCTCAGCTATCATGAGACAATTAGTGGCGTGTTATTGGTTGTTTTGAGAATACTTTTTTGCCAAATAGGAAATTTGCAGCAATTTAGACTAGTGTATTAAAATGGATAAAGCAGATTTTTGAATTAGTATTACTTAACTTTATTACTATTAATAAACTGATACTACATTTTTAAAGATTTTTAATAACTAAATCTAAATACCGCCATCGAATGTATCGCCATTTAAGTTCGTGTGCAAAGTTTCGCGGTCACAATGACAGGTCACAAATGTTCTGCATATACTAAGAGGCAACAAATGATGAGTCCTTTCTGTATGGTTACTAACTGTTGGTAGTTGTACGTTAATAAGAGGCCGTATATAATACCTTAGGTAACCAACGTGACGGTTCCTGGTGGAATATTAAATGAAATATTGATTTCTTGATCAAGTAACCGTGGGATATTTTTGTAAAAAGTAAATTCGTCATCTAGAAGCGACATCTAGTATTATAAATATGACACTGTAGTTTACCAAAGATGTAACTTTGTTGTCAAAATATGCTATTAGGTGGTGAGAATTGACGATCACGAAATAATACATTGTAGGTTCATAGATAGATGGTAGTATTAGTGGCTTTGGTTGTATTAATGTATTTCTAAGATTATCACACATGTGTATATATATATATTTCATCCATATATACGTATTTATAACTATTTAAATATTGGGAAAACGGAAAAATAGGTACAGGTATTTTTACCTGTTTCATGTTTGAATGAGAAAACCAATATTTACCTCCATAGTATATCGCTTTATACGCATAAAAGAGATAGTTTAAAACTATATCATATAAAATATATATAATAAATAAACAATTAATAGATTGTTTTATTACCGTCTAAATTTTTCTTCCTATTCTTTCCGCTGCGAACTGATTTCCTTAACTTTTACACACACAAGCAAAAAGCTGCCAGCTGATGCCCAAGGGGAAAAACATATTCTTCTCTAGAGCCGACGTAAGGCATCCAAGGGCGGTGTATATTAAAAACGCAATACACATGACTATAATACTACATGACCAGACTGCATATTGCTTAATTAATTCCTCTGCAACATTTTATTTTCATCGATAGTCCCATCGCAAGTGATATACAAAAGTGGAGTTTGCTGTCTTGTTATAAAGTGCATTATTGATTACGCAAATAAATTCAATGAGCCAGCAAGGAACCAATTATGGCATCGTTTAAAAATAATATAACTTTCAGTGAGTGAAAGCGGTTTAAGAACCTTCGTACATTGGCGTTTGAAGGTAACGTTATTGAGAAGCTAGTGCCTTGCGATTATTGAGTACTCGCTGATTGTTGAGTGCGGTTATTTATTACAATTTCTTATAAATAGATGATGTACGGTTTCAAATATGATTTTTTTTTTCTTACGACACTAGGACGACTGAATACATACCCGTTCGACCCAACCTCATATCGGCCCAACAGTCTCCTAAATATACTGGGAAAAATTTACGATCGCATTCTTCGTGCCCGCTTAAAAGACTTTATGCAATCACACGGGCTACCCATCCCCGGACATTTTGGTATTTGCACCCAACACTCATGCACCCAACAAGAACATCCATATCAAATTCATACAGGATATATTCATATAGGTAAACCGGAGCACTTTTATTCGACGTGCTCAAGGCGTTTGACAATGCCTGGCACAAAGGACTCATATATAATCTTTATGTATGTCAGATCATCTCGTGCTAATCATACGAGACTCCACGACCGAATCTTTGTATACCGCGTCGAGGGGACGTGATCCGAAGCCCACCCCGTTCGTGCTAGGCTACTACAAAGATCAGTCCTAGGTCCCGTCCTCTATACACTACACCAACGACATCCAGCGCACTCGTGGTGTAGAACTAGCCTCTGTTGCCGATGACACCGGCCTCGACGCGTCTGGATCCAAACGAGCCGTTTTCTCTAAACGCCTGCAATGTGCCGTTAGCACCCTATAAAGTCCTTACATCCTTCGCCATTTATATACTATTTAATTCATTTAAACTACTACAAAAAAAACTAATGTCCTCTCTTCTTAGGCAAGTCAGAGTTAGGAAGTCCTTTTGTTTCAAAGAAGTTTCGCAGTGCGTTTATTTTTGGAAAGTAGTAAAAATCATTACGTTTTTGAATTAACTATAGTCGAGTGTCCCGGTAGAAGTTGTCAAACACAAGAGCGGCGTTGTCTTGATGCTGAAAAACGTGCCGGTTTCCTGACCCCAGCTGCTTCTCACGCCAAGCTGACAACACTTTTGAGGAACTATTACTATATTATATCCCATGCAATTCGAAGTTAAATGTTCTTTGATCCTCTAGAACAGGAGAGGATCAAAGAGCAGTTAGCACGTCCGAAAAATGAGGTAACCATTTGTTTCTGTATACTTTATGTATGGTGAAATCTCGTTTTCGGCTCATCTTTAAAGCGCCGTATCGTCTGTCTCTATGTCAGTATCATAGTTATATAACCATGTTACGTCACCTGCTAATATATCTTAAACGATATTTTCTCGCCATGTCGAATTTATCCATCATGAATTTGCACCAATACTGTTCACGTTCTTTCTTCTCTTTGTCACAGCTGTCCATCAATGATACTTCGCATTGTGTACTGATAAAATACCCAGTTCTCGCTCAAACTCTACATATGTGATTCGTCCGTTTCCGCGAAAAAAATTCTTGAGTAACCGCGGATGGCGGCCGGTTTGACTTCGCCTCATCTACAAAGCTTTCCCGTCCTCATAATAAATCAAAACTTGAAAATTACGTCAAGTGAGCTCCATTGTTGCGAGAAAAATCTCATGAGATTCTCTCGGAAAAAATATATTTTCAATTTTTTTTATTTAATTGGTGTCCATTTTTACATTGATCGAAAAATAACCAGCCAACCAATAAATGAGTAAAGAGCATTTAATTTATGTTGGTGTGACTTCCCCTATAGATTGTCAGAAGCCATGTCTGATGAGCCTGTATCAGGCAATAAATTTGGGCGGGTCTTCGTTTTATGATTAAGAAGTTGTCCTATAGTTACTGGGCTAAAATTAGCACTCGTAAACATTTCAGCCTCAATATTAAAGAATATAAAAATATTACTAATAAAAGAAATGAGGCCTGAAACTAGTTTTAGAGCTACTTAAAGAAATCCTTCGTCGTGCCTTATTAGGAGGTGAAGAAACTTGCGTTGGGTATCGAACCCAGGACCCGTGACACAGTAGACATGTAAAACGACAACTACGCCACGCGTTCATGTGTAACGAGTTTGGGTATCTTCTATACAGGTGTTTACAAAACCGTCGATAAGGAATCAGGATTTGCATGCGTTATCACCCATTAAGGATTAGAATAGATCCCTTGTAGTATTGGGTCTAGTGGTTACATTCCCACATCATATGTCACCTTATTCATACTTATGTCACGTTACAAATAAAGATTATAATTATTATTATATGACGTACGTACGTTATACGTACACCATAAGGTTTCTCCATCTCAAGGGTTGACTGGTAGACAATGCCAAAACGCTATAAGTCCGCTCATTGTACCTTTTTTATACAAATATGATGTTTCCAATCTAAGATTAAATAAATAAATACACGTGAAGCATTATCCTTCCACGTTACCATGTAATTTATATATGTATATATATATATATTTTATTTTTTTGGTTTAATTTTAGTATTTAGTAACGAGGCATTTCATCCCAGGTCGTGAGGAGTGACAACCCATGTACATCTCGAATCTACGTTGATTGTGGATGTGGTGGTCGTAGCTATCACACTGTCATATCTTGCCATCAGGTGGACTGTGCTCGTTTGTCACCACCTAAAACTATAAACAAATGAACGTGAAATTTAATTAGTCATACATTACAATCGCTGAATACACATACTCCAAACTTATATGTAACACTTGGTCTCTGGATTCCTGAACACAGCAGCGTTATGTTATTTTACGTTTGCACCATTCCCAGACGGACGGACGGCGGACATGTGTGTGAGTAACATTATGTGAAGAAATTAAAACAATGTAATGTAATAATAAAAGTATAAAAAAGTTTCACGAAAACAATTTAAATATTAATATGCATAAAACGTGACACAAGAACGGTTGTCACAAGTGTGTTTATACATGCTGCAACCCAAACCCCCAAGGAGGGAATTATGATGACGTATTACAAACTAAAGCCATAAGTCGCTAGTGCGTTCCTACCTAAAGTCACGTTACTTACAAATTTGATACCGCTCTCTCATTCACATCATCGTCTGTCTAGCTTCACTGCTTAATAATAACAGGTTTGACATATTTTTAAATGTTATTTAATCACCCCACTACTAATTATATTTAGTACATTAATAAACGTTATTTCCCCATTTTGTACTGATACTAACTAATAGATTTATTATTTATGTATTTATATGCATGTGTTTGTAAATAAATATAGTCTCATATATATTTTATTTAATTTTTTGTTAGTACTCTGTTTCTGATGGGAAAGGTTTTTATTTTAAAAATAACCTGGGCCTTTCTACATATTTTTTTATCTTAGCTTCCTTGTATAAATGCTTTGTGTACATAAAAGTTAAATAAATAAAGCTATTTAGCTATATACCCAATAATGAACTATGGTTTGATGTCCTCTTGATCTATTATATCTATATCAATATTCTACGATATATTTTAAACACAACCACAGAAGCACTCAATCTTCCTGTTCCTTTCTAATCCGATGTAATGACGTATTGTCGGTACATTTTCACCACGGTGACACTGTCAGTTTACCAGACGATGTCAATATACGAGAGGACTCAAATAGTTACATCACTCTTAATAAGTACAGTATTTGAATATATGAGAAAAAAGTTTGGGAAAAAGAAAAAGGCACGAGGTTTACAAGCAAGTTATCGCAAGGCAGGCCCGAGTTTAAACAATTGCACTTGACATCTAGCAGTCAGATACTCTACTCTCAATACCAGGGAGCCATTCTAGTATTTGAATAGATTTAAAATTAGTTAATAGCTAGGTATTGGTTTCGCGATTTTTTAATTCACCTGATATGTATGCCGCTATGTAAATCACTATATGTACACTCTAAATGATATCTAATCTAAATATAGCAGTGGAACTGAAATTTGATTAATTATGGTATCTTATTGATTTATATATTAGATTTTTTTTTATTACATATACAACAAACGAGCACACAGTTCACCTGAAGGCAAGTGATTCCTGCGGCCCATTACATCTAGATTCTTCCTTGACAAGGAATCATAATGCAGATGTGTTGTCACCCTTGAGACTGCGATGGAATGTACTCATTACCAGTAATAAAGGTCTCCGGATCCCTACACATCAGCCGAAACACAGCAGCATTAAGCTATTATTTTACGCTGGTATTCTGTGAGGGTGTGGCGCTACCCCGGTCGAGCTGACCCATTCATTCTGCAGCTAGAAACAAACTGCAGTGTATCTCTACCGATGTTCAAAAATAAATAAGTTTGAAAATATACAGTTTGACAAAGATTCCAAAGCGTCTTACTAAATTTTACTAAACATGGGTAACTAGTCAAAAGTACCAAATTAGTTAAATGTTAATAGGTTAAGACGATAAAAAGCTCAGTACTTCCTTAGTTCGTATTCACCCAACATTTTTAACAGCAGTCTGGACCGGGTAATGACTGCACCGTCACAGAATAGAACCCAACTAGAAACAGAAGCATACCTCTCTTGTGTTACGTATTGTGAGAGTATAGATTAGGGATGATACGGAGGTTCGATTCCGATTCCGAAAGGTCGGAACTTCCGATTGATATTACACCTCCGATTTCGACTTCTCGTACTTTTCGTAATATTGAATTGGAGGTTTTAATCGGAGGTAAAAGGTAATAAAATAAAAAAGGCATACATAAGGGGTGGCGAAAGCAGACCGTCGGCGCGTTCAAACAGGTTTATAGTATAAACCGGGATTCCCCGTACGACTTGTATATACTTTAAACATGTGGTACGGAGAATCCCGGTTGCGGAGGAGATAGTCGTATTATTTTATTTTGAACTGCTCCTAATACATTTCCTTTTTACCTCCGTCTTCGTTTCCGATTTTGGTTCTAATACCGGTTCTGGTTCTGATTCCGAATTCGATTCCGTTAAAAACCTCCGTAACATCCCTAGTATAGATGAGAGATTATAATTCGTGAAGAGGCATTCCATCTCAGTTGGTATAGGGGTGACAATGCATTATGATTCCTTACCGAGAATGAATGTAGATGTCATGGGCCAGTCATGGCTGTTCATCAGGTGAATAGTATGTTAAAGAAAATCTAGTACCAACTCAGAACTAGTACAGATATTATGTCTACATTTTGAACTTTGTAATCGAGTACAAATAATATAATTAATTATAATTTAGGACGTTTTGTTTTTTTATGAAATCGACATGACTAACGATCAAGGTTCACCTGATTTATGATCCTTGCGGTCCATGATATGTATGTACATCCATCATCGTTGCGTTATCTAGTTTAGAAAAAGCCTAATGGTTTAAGGTACGGTCTGCGAAACTTAAGGTCGTAGGTTCAAATCCACCATTCGACAATTGTGGTTAGTTGGAGTGGTTAACCGGAATTTTAGTAATACTGACAAACTTTAAAAAAAAAAGAATGCCACTCTTCTGTCAGTTCTCCCACACAATAATTATAAGCTGGTCTTCTTTGTAAGTATTTTAGCTAACGTTAATACCACATCCAATTAATTAAAAAGAAAACAGAATAGTTTACAATATGTTGCGCAACAAATACACACATGGGACAAAAGCTATTATCATATGTTCATGTTAGCTATTAAAAATCAAAACTTTTTTTTTCATCGTCTTAAACACCGTGGCCAAAAATAACGTTGACAATATTATTGAAGTTAAATTGTCAGAAATGGAATGGCTATTACGTTTTTTTTTCTATTTGTTAATAATATATTTATTTCGTTATACCGTGGAGCTATAATTTCATTGCACACATGTAGAAAAAGGTTTGGTATAATGAACATTCTTGGTGTTAGTTGACAGTTAGTTACCTCGGCATTTAATCGCTATAATGAGCTCGGCGACATCTTTGACCGTCCTGGGAGACGATGTGCGAGGGCTTTTAGAACTTCTTGGAACCGACACATAATTAAACAAAGATAATTCTACTATAAAATAGAGACAGACAGACCAGAAAAAAAGAGAAAAATGTCACGAGACTTGGCAATTAGTGGTATACGGCGTGTAGTGAAACATGATCGTCAATTGATACCTTATAAAGGCAATTGCTTATGGACAAAGACAAAAAAGTTCGCCTTGAAAGATGTCGTTTGCTTGAACAACGCTCGCAGTTTCAAATTAGAAAAAAAATATGATAGAAAGCCACTATCACCGAAATGGCAGTCTTCAATTCGTTCAGTAGATGCTGCAATAGGTTCACATCGACAAAATACGTTTGGAGTGCAATTCGCTTAACTAGCTAAACTCCTCTAGTTTAGCTTGATGAACGTTTGAGCTTGTAAAGCTCGACCAATAAAATTAACAACATGACATCCAAAGAAGAACCACAGTTTCGGAAGTCGTCTCGATAATTTACTATTTTGCTTTTTTTATAAATATTTTTTATTATATATGTCATATTTATTTATTTATTCTTTATTTGCACAAGTAAAACAAATATTGTACTAAAAGGCGGGCTTAATGCCAAATGGCATTCTCTTCTCTACTTTTGGGTTAGTAGAGTATATATTGTGTAAGCAAGAAAAAAATATATTTTAAATTATAGAGTACGTAAATGTAATAAATAATATACATAATAATTTATCTTATGATATCTGTACTTTACACACATATATACATATACCCTGCCGGCCAAAAGTTTAAGACCGCACATAAACAACATAATTATCCATCAATTGTAATAAAATCCCATAGGATAAATAAAAGAAATGCACATCTGCATATTCTATTGTTAGTATCGAATATTTAAAGAAGTCTTTCTTTTGTTTATTTTCAAGTTATTGGACAATAAACATCTATCATCAAACACCGACAAACGCTGCGCTAGAGCCAGGTGGTAGAGTCGTAATAATATTTTTATAATGTCCTCATTACTAATTAATCTGCTTTTGTTACGTATTGGTCAATAATTAGGATTATTTAGCTCCTGAAAACACGTGCTTTTTTTTACTTGGGTTTGTTCACAAACAATCTCGATTAGTCTAAACTTGTGGTTTTACAGTGAAGACGTCATAAAATGGGAAAAGCTCGAGAAATTAGCAGTGAAGTGCGTTCTGCCATCGTTGTTTTACATAATGAAGGATTGATGTTTTGATGAAAAATCAGTTTATCTAACTTTAGCCTGCATGGTCTGTTCATATTTCTTTACGCTTTTAAAGTATATTGTTTGTCAATCAATGTTCTCTTAGGTGATTTAACAGGTTAATGAAACCTTTCATATTTTATTGGAGTTTTACTTTATTTTCCTACTATAAGGTGGTCTTAAACTTTTGGTTGGCAGTGTATATATATATGAAAACAAAAATAATACCACGAATTACATGTAATTAGACTTATATTAGTTGTTTAAAAAGAACCCCCTCTTTACTTGTTCTTCACCTCACGTCGATTAATTATTGTTATTTCAAATGTAAATATATAAAAAACTGGATTTCGAGTACTAGTGTTCCGGATAGTTATCCTTATCATTATTTCCTCGTATTATGTATTTACACACACATATATATATATATATATATATAAATAAATAATACGGATAATAAAATACAATGATGAATATATCACGTTTATGAATTAAATTAATTAGATAGTTAAATTTGACATTGAGCTGTGAACAGACTTGTTATTTTATAACATCTTTGGTCGATATTGCTTGCCATAGTCAAGTGTACCAACATGACAAATTGTGCAATTAAAAATTCATTGAAACAACTAAAACATTGCAGTAGTCAATAATTTAAATACTCAATCACCTTGCAATAAATACTTTTTTGTTGTAGAATATATACCTATTCAATAAAAAAAAAAGATTAGTTCAGGCAAAATTGTCAACGGTCTAAATTATAATGCAACACATGTACTCGATATAAATCTTTCTAAATACAGGGTACGAATTTAAAATTAGTTTTTGTCTCTGCCAAAAGAAAAAGTTCCACGTTCGATCGAAGTCCATATCATTAATATGTTTACTAATATATAAATGGTGCCGATTGAAGGCTGGCGGCGATAATTTGTCAGACGTTATATTTTTCCTAAACGTCCGTTTGGTATTTATATAGTGATGTCAATTTTTAATACTTACGTCGGCCATTTGGATTTGTTGTCTTGTTGTTGGCTCAGATATGTGATATCGTAACGGTATACCTAACCTTCCCGTTTTGGACATTAATATTTATGTGGTCTTAGAATAGGATCCCCAAAAAATTGTGGAGTCATCTTCCCGATAGACTTAAAACCGCCACCAGATCCATATTGACATAAAAGGGAATGGACATGTGAAAAAGATCGATAAGAAAAGACTTAATATGCAAAATGAGAGACAGAGTCAGGTTCTAGAAGTACATATATTTATATATGTACTTCTAGAACCTATTTATATAGAGACCAATTAACAGTATCATTCTATGCCATTACCTAGCAGCAGAAATATCTCTAAGAGAAGTTAAAAAAAAAAAAATTCTTACTATTCGTCATTGATATGGTATGTGTGATAGAAACGTAAAAGAATCGGTAATACCTTGGGATTTTTTTATAATATTAGAGGTGACAAATTAGCACACTTTACGGTACTCGTAAGTGATTTTAGCGATAGATGACACCCACATTCATCCTGGCTAAGGCATTATAATGTAAAATGCGTGGTCGCCACGTAAAGTGCAGTCCCAAAATGGAATACCTCGCCAATTATAAGTTTATCGATTTTTTTCTTAACGATATCTATGTACATATAATATACATGGCTGTCAATAAATAGCAGTTTAATCAATATTTGTTAATCAAATTATTAAACATTTAAACTCTTGGCGGACAGTAGCGCCAGTAACGTACATTGGGATGATAGAAGTATTTACGAAAACTAAAGGTGACAACGAGCACACAGTCCGCCGATAGTCCGTCTCGTTTATTATTACATTTATATATTTATTATTTATTTATTTATTTATATATTTAGTTATTTATTTATTTCCATTCCATCCATACAATCAGTCTATAGTCTACCTTATGAATTACTTACACTGTTACTGTCATAGAAATAAAGGCTCGAGTTAACGATGATGACAGTTATAGAATAAACTGTGTGTCCGACACCGGCGCCTTTACACAACAAAAAGATTAAAAAATAGTGCAGTTAGTATACAAGGTGTTGCTATTATGATATAAAACTAAATTTTTATATAAAATAATAAGAAAAATTTAAGTATTTAAGATAGTATGTAATAATTGCGGCCCATAATACATACATCCATCCTCAAAAAAGATTTAAGGTATAGATGCGTTGTCACGTCTGAGAATTGAAATGGAATGGCAATATGCTTCTATTTGACGTCTTTGTAGCCTTACATAATGCCTGTACTGCATTTATCTGACGTAATCAGTCAGTGCTGTAGCAAGAAACAAGCTGCAGTGTGGCTCTACCGCTGATTGTAAAAACTTCAACAATATCGTTCCTAAAATCCCAGTGTGTTTGTAGTTTTGTCAAATATCTTTATGTATTTAAGTCGATTATGCTGACATATCCTTAAACTTAGAGAAAAATCTAAAATGAAGTAATCTAAAGTGAAGACAGTAATCGTGAAACAGACAATTCGGGATAAATTTTATCGTATTTTAAGTTTTTAAAGGTAGCGTATATTCATAAAAATGAAACAACCTACATGGCTATTAAAAATACATTATTTTGTCCTGTACGTGTGCGCCTAATCATAACCCTTGCTGAACCACTTAATCTCATATTTCTCTTACTAGATTTATAGCATATTCAGATCATTATTATATAATTTTTTCTAGTTTTTTTATATATATGCACCGTACCTATCTCGATTTCTCTATATCTTGTTATTTTTAAATATTCTGTAGCAATAAAATCATTGAGAAAGGAACATTCTTATTATATTGTAAAAATAAATATTAATTAATATGCGTCATCAAGTACATATAAATCGTTTACTCCATATAAATCGATAATGTTTACTCTGTGGCAATTAATAAAAAAGGGCTCACTTTTAATATCCCTTATCTGTGATAGAATAACAAACTTTTTTTTTTTTTAAATATTATCGCGAGTTTACAGTGGACGCTTTTGAGACCCAATATAAGCAATGCGTCCGTATAAACGAGGTATGAGAATGTCTTACTGTAATTATTTCGCCTTTTGTATCCCTTTTTTTTTAATTTGTTTATTCTTCACAATTCATCTAGACATTTGGGCATTTTGTACTGCGTGCGTAAGTATTAAATTAATAAGTAATTATATAAATAAAACATAAAAGGTATAGCCAATAGTTTAAAGGTTTAGCGTACGGTCTGCAAAACTTAACATAGTAGGTTCGAATATCGTTCTACTATTGTTGTGTGCCATCTCCTAGTACAAGCATTTCAGATTAGAAGTTTTAGTAAAACTAGTAAAATTAGTTTTTCTAACATTCCCGTTTTTTTTACATACAACACGATGGTTTGAATAGAAACATATATTAATTAGGCATGTATGGAAAGTATATTTTTTAGCTGTGTTTGCATTTCAACACACTTTTATTTAGATATTCATTCATAGGGAATCTAATGAATGGGAATCCTAGTGAACGGGAATCCTTAACGTTGTCTAGATCAACGAGAGTTAAATAAATAAATAGATATTTCTTCTGTGGTTCTATAAGCTATATAAAAAGTATATATCCGCCCATTACAAGGCAAGATTGATTACCTTACCCATTAAGGTGAGCAAGCTAAAAATAACTTAGCTAGCACTGAGTCAGTTCGATTTACGAAGGCTCTTCCACGTTTGACTTCCGAGTTCACGATCAATGCGTCCGTCAAAATTAAATACTATAAGGACCACCAAACTAATGCAAATACGTCATCGTTTATTATTAATCTATTTCAAATGTTTTTCATACGTAACACGTGCTATGTGAATCATTTGGTAATAATACGCAGCAAGCGGACATAGTAACAATAATAAAACAACCATCGATATTTGTATATTACTTAACTACCGCAAAATAATGAGTTTTATAAGCTAATAAATATAGCTGAAATTTATTTTATTTATCTATTTATTTAATATACAATTGTAAACATCTTATTTTTATAAAAAGGGTACACAAAAGATGAGCTTTCTCTACCAGTCAACTCTTGAGATGGAGAAACGTTGAATGTATGTGCTAATAACAAAATAATCCTAAATATTAACAAATTATATGTAACATACTTAATATAAATAAAATATATATAATAATAATAATAAACATTTATTTCAAGTATCATAAGACTCATATATTGTTAGTAATCACACTCTTAATATCTAGGGTTAGAAATAATTACATATGAATAAAGCTAATTTACTGTCATATGCACCCTAGTGCAATGGTTAACATATGAACAGTCCAGTCTATCTATCATAGCTAGTAGTGTTGGAGCTAGCCCGCACCCTGAGCACCAGGGATGCACGTCTCTTTCGCATTGTCGCGTAAAAACAGTCGACGCGTGCTTCTGCGAACATCCCTGATACGCTACAGAACCGAGGAAGCCCCAACAGCACTCTCAACGCCTTATTATAACTCTACGTGTTAAATATAATATATAATAAACACATGAATATCATATAATATAGATCTTAAATATATAATAATAATAGATAATATAAATATAAAAATTTAAATAGCAAATTCAGATGACTTTCCATAAAACTCGCTTAATGTCATCGGGCAGGGAGTTCCAGAGCTATATAGTCTGAACAGTAATAGAAGAATTAAAGAGACCAGTGTTGGGCTACGGCATACGAATCTTGAGACGATTAAACGTACGAGGTACTCTGATATGAGTAGTATAAAGGTAAAAGGAATTATTAAGATACATAATTGATTAAAAAAAAATGATGGATTATCGTATAGAAATCGACGAGGGACATCTCTGCGATATCTTACGGCCTTATGACAACATATGGACTTATCAACAAATCTAAATAAATATATACATCCTGTATTATATTTGTAACGCATAATTGTTCTCTTGTGTAACGCGAGCATTTGCGTACTTACAAACGCTCTCACTTATCCTCTGCCCTAGTCATAATAATGATGCATTGTGATCCCTGAGGAATGTGATGAAATGTCTCCTCACCAGTAATAAGGGTCTCCGAATACTTGGTCAGTACCCTGAGCAACAACGTTAAGCTGGTATTTTGTTAGGGCGTGAATCTTCTTCGGTCGAGCCGACGCATTCATTTGCATTTGACTTATCACTGCAACTAGAAATAAAGCATATTTTCTATCACTATTCATTATTGTAATTATTGTAAATCAGTAAGCAATTTCTGTGGTCGTTTTTGTCGATATTCGTATAATCTTGAATATTAATTAAAACATTTTATTTTTCATTAAAATCTACCTATACTTTTTTTTTACTTACAAATTGTTATTCGTCAAGGTTTCTGCCTATCTTTCGCTTCCCGCCGCTCGGCATTTCAGCGTTTGTACGTCATTCTACTTTTGTTCTATTTTTAAACTCTGAATTTTTTTTTGTTTTACAGACCCTTTTTAAAATGAAAAATGATCATTTTTTTTGATGTAGATCAAAGCTATTTATTAATATTTTTGAACGTGAAAAGATTTCCAGTCGCATCACTTGTTCACAAAATACAGATGATAATAATATTCTCGTTCCCGGTTAGTTTAGATCACACGGATCCTTGTGGTTATTACCAAATGTCATACACATATATCAAAATAGAACATATTGTAGTTGGAGTAGTAAGAATTTGCCCCAAACTCGTTACCCTCTTTAATATTACTTAAGGTATAAGCTGCGAAAAAATTGTGTTGAAACAAATTTTGACGTCGATTGAGAACCAAACCTACGACCTGCGAGCCAGAGCTATGTTCTCATTTCACTAATCGATATACGAATAGATACTATACTTATGTATTTCAGATATAAATATACTCAAGATTACCAAAAAGCTAAAACTTACAGCTTTTATTAACATGTCACAGAGTGCTTAGTATTTTGAATAAAAATGCTATCTATGGTACTTGATGAGTTTCTTAATCAAATAAGATACCTATCTTATTGCGAATTAATGTTTCTCCAATATGTATTTTTTACTTCACATGACGCTATTCTCGCTTGAAATTATCATGCAAAAAAAATTCAATGCCACGTTTCAAATCGGTTTAACACGTTTATAACGAATAAAATAATATTACGCAAAAGCGAATCGACGAAAGAGTACCAAATAATATAGCAAGAATAGCGTTATTAATTTTGACACCACATCTCCCATCGTAGAAATAGCTGAAGCAAACAAACCAACAAGTCAACAAGTTAATGGCGATCGACCGGTCTAACTATCCATAACTCGCTGGAATGCACCTTATACTGAAATACAGTGTATAAACTTAGTATGCATTTCACACCCCTTCCCCCTAGACTACGCCTATAACAACAAATCGATCACGACACATTTTTAAGATAAACACACTAAGATAAAAGATCTTATATACAGAAAAGTTGGCCACCCCTGGTAATAGGTATATACATATTAGGGATGTTACGGAGGTTCGATTCCGATTCCGAAAGGTCGGAACTACCGATTGATATTACATCTCCGATTTCGACTTCGGATCCGGTAATATTGAACCGGAGCCTTAAATAGGAGGTCGAAGCATACATAAGGGGCGGCGAAAGCAGGCCGGGATTCCCCGTACGACATGTATAAACTTTCTACATGTGGTACGGGGAATCCCGGTAAGATAGTCGAGTTATTTTATTTTGAACTGCACCTGATACATTTAATTTTAAACTCTGTCTTCGTTTCCGATTTTGGTTCTGATTCCGGTTCTGGTTCCGATATGAAATCCGATAAAACAAATGTAAAAACTCCGATTCCGATGAAACCACCTCCGTAACATCCCTAATACATATAAACGAACTACTAAAAGAAAACGAATGTGGAATACCTGTGATGGCCAATTTGGGAAGAATCTTTTTCTATTAGTTCAGCTGCGAGTACTTTTATCACCTCTAATATTATAAGAAATGAGAAAACCACAAAATGCATAATAGTTTATTACAACGTAATTTATTACGTAGTGTATGCTGTACGATGATAGGTTTTATCGATGAATAGTATATCAGAAATTTGCATGCATTTTTCAAAAGAAGCTAGCAACGAATTATTTCTCTTGCAAATACACAAACTTCAAAGATATCGTACAGGAAAACTAAAAACAGATGGGATAGCTACAAGATGTAGTGTAATCATTAGCGTATGAAGTATGACGATAACGGACAGAAATTACTCGCTTTGATGGAAATTCCTAAATAATAACGTTAATTGTTGTACCACGAATAAAAAGGTGGAATTTTATCAAGCGCGATGGCAAAATTTTTCATTTCATGGCTGTGCCTTGAACATGCTTGCTATAAATGGCTCGGTGTCACGGAAAGCATATCTAGAATAAAAAAACTAATATCGTAATGGTATTCTTTTGATGGATTATTATATATATTGTATATAATTTACATTTCAAGTTACTGCAAAGTTCATAAATATGTATATAATAATATGTAAAAATGCGTTATAATTACATATGTTTGTTGCTCTTTGTGGACTTCACAAATGTACCAAATAGGAAAATGTATGTCCGCATGTGTGTTTGTTTATGGAACATACGCGAGAAACGAGCTGTCACCTGGTTGTCACCCCTGAGGACTGAGATGAATGTCGTTATCAATAATCGGGTCTCTTATTCTCTATACTTACGGAACACTTTTTTTCTATGGCTAATGTCCGATGTTAGCCGGAGGGCTTTTACGGCTTCACCGGGTTGAGGCAAATTAGCTTTGTAATCTTGCTAATATCCTGGGAGGAAATAGCTCTGCCACACTCTGTTGCCTATTAAACGGCGTAAATGTATTAACTACAAACGTATGGATAACAAAAAGTCATAAATAAAACCGTTTAACTAAAATAAATTCTACTTTTGAAATCGCTGGCATCTTCTCAAGTTCTAAATGTCAGTATACCCGTGCCTTTATTTAAATATCCTTCGTTTTTTTTTTATTTTACATTCATATTTAAATTGTTCCGTTAAGTTACCATGTTATAAAAATATCTATAAGTACAGATTGTGTATCGTTTCTACTAACGATAAATATATTTTTTAATTTATATTAAAATAGTCCGCGAGCTTTAGAGTGGACTATTCTCGGTTATTCACTGCGCCATCATTCATTTAGTCCGCAGTAGAGAGTGTCGCACGCAGTTCGTAGAACCTCCAACCGATGAGGATGAGAGGTTCTGGGGTGACAACCTCAACAATTGGTGGTAGGTCACACTGCGATTGCCGGTACGAGGTTGTCACAGGTACGACCTCCTACTAAAAGGCGACAAATTATGCAAGTTTATGAAAAGTGGAATAAAGTAGTCAGGGTCGGGCTTTACGGCAATTTACATGGAAGGCTAGTAGTGAACGATTAATAGGCTGCGATTATGATTAAAATAATCAGCAGTTATCTATTTTTTTTTTGTACAAATATAACCAATATAACGGATCATAAATGCCATGATATTATATTAGTTATTCAATAAAATAAAGTATCGATTATGTTTTTTATATTTTAGATAATTTATTTTAAAACATCTTAAATTTTGATAGTAGCTTCAAGACTTAGGAAAGTACTAAATATAAAACGTAATACAATAAGCTACACCCTGTATCTTTACAAACGCACTTTATTATTTTCGATTGCCATTTCTATTTTCGCACAAAGATATATAATATATTACTGAGGTAACACAATCACCTTTCATTTCACGACATGCTAGTAAAACGATGTCGATTCTCGTTTCTGTCAAATGAAATTGTTATTTGCTATCTAAAGTGCTAATTAATAAAAATAACAAAGAGCACGTGGTGCTCGGCGTTGAAAGAAAAAGACGCAGGTTGTCTTTTTCTATGTAATAAATACAAAATATTTCGAAGATGTTAAGTCTGCTAATTTGCAGTGGAGCTGTGTAAACTACATACTGGTACAGAATACATTCCATCTTATCAGTCATGTCAGTCATCTTGTCAGTCTATGCTAATCCAGCACATAATTCGACTCCATTCACTCTTAAACAAAAATTCAAGATTCTTCTGTGAGTGCCCTACTACATACCCTGCAAACGAATCAATATATATATATATATATATATATATATATATATATATATGTCAGCCTAACATGTATATATACATATATATACATGTTAGGCTGATACTTTAACTGTAGCATGATGTAACCCGAGTGCCTTAATTAAAGCCTATATTTCCATTACGACACTGCGAAGAGAAAATATACAAAATGACATAACAATTAAATAACAACCTTACGCAACCATAACGACACGCTTAAATGAACTGTTTAGTTGTATTGAAATAGCATCTACGTTATTATCATCATGTTAATATTCTTGTAATTATAACGATTATTTATAAAATTAATTAAGTGAAAAGTATCAGGCTAGGCCACACTTTCACAGAACATCACCCTAGAATAGAATTATTCTTGTATTGTCGTTATATATGTTTATATATTTGTATATTTTTATATATTTGTATATGTTTATATATTTGTATATTTTTATATCTGCTATATTAGTCGTCTTATCTTTTCTTATTAATTATTATAGTTTACTGCTACACCTATCACACTATCTCACACCTTGGATTGATTGTCAAAGAATGCCTTTGGAATTAAGTTCTCACTTTGTGAACCTCTAATTTTGTTTAGGTTAATCTGGTTAGTCTGGTGAATGAAATTATTCGGGGATCTCATTATTGGTGAGGCATTCTCTTCTACTCAATGCAATGCATCTGCATTATGATTCCATAAAAAGACATAAATTAATAAAGAAGTAGTTTTGAAACCAATGTTTTCTATATTTAATATTTCATATGCATTCTTGGTACTCGCTAAAAATCAACGCACCGGCGGGGCATGTCGTGCCGAGTCTTTCGCCACTTAAATAAATCTTCGTTATACAAACGTTTATGTAAAATTGACCGAAAGTTATAATTCATACATTTACATTCAGACACGAAATACTAACTTAGATTTTTATTTCTTTGATATTTTTTCACATAATTTTTTTTTTGTTATTTAAGGAAACATGTCGTATTTGTCAAGTGTTAGAAATAAATATAAGTATATGTGGAATAGCATTCTAGCAATCCCTATTAAGATATTTTTTAGATTCAATCCAGTTGTTTCTAAAGTCATCCATCATAAATATTAGGTTTACCTTACATATGAAATTGGAGTTTTCTCGAACTGGCCAGTTTAATCTCAAATAATCTAGCGTTTGGTTAGGAATTCCAAATTTAGGCTTTACACAAGTCTAAATCTGTGAATTTAGTGGTTTATTTGTTTTGTTTGACACCCTTCTGTTACAAAATGAAAAATATAAAATATCGCGTTATTTACGAATATGAGTTCCACCGTGGCACCAGCGCTGTAGAAACAGCTCGACGGATTAACTATTTGTATTGGGAAGCTACTGTAAAAGAAAGCACGGTACGTTTTTGATTCCAACTTTCCAGTTTTTGTTCTGGAGATTTTGACCACCAAAACAAACTCCTCAGACGGCTGGGTACCCAAGTTGACAATGAAGAATTAAAGGTGTTCGTTGTAGCGGATCCATCGCAAAACCACGTCAGACTTAGCTGCAGGCTTCGGTGTCAGTGACAGAAAACCATTTTATTACGACAAACGGAAACGCTCATCACAGGATTTAGCTACAGCTTTAGCCGGCTAAATCCTGTCCCAAGCGAAAGTTGACTCAGAAAAAGGTACTGACGAGTGTTTGGTGGACCAGTGCTGGTGTACACTTCAGCTTCCTAAGATCTGGCCAGACGATTATGGGATATCTATATAGTCAACAATTGAAAACCATGATAGAAAAGCTAACCGTTAAACAAACGAGACTGGTCAATTGCTTTAGCCCACTGCTGTTTCATGACAACGCTAGATCCCATACTTGACGACAGACGTTCGTAAAATTAGGGGAGCTGGGATTGGAATTTCACCGACACCTGCCATACTCCCCGGATCTTGCCAACATATTATCACTTTTTCGGAATTTGGACAATTTCTTGCAAGAATCAATTCCGATGAGCCTGTCCAAACCGCTTTCAAAGATTTTATTGATTCTCACTCCCAACATTTTTTCAGCAGTGGAATCAATGAGCTACTTATAAACTGGCGCAAGTGCATAGATAATAATGGTACTTCGATTGATTAAATATATAATTTAGACAAAATGTTTTTTGCTTTTTCGCTAATTTCATACGGACCTAATAAAATTATATGTTCAATTTAAGACATGCATATAAAAAAGATGAAAAGAATGTAAAATAAATTAAATTCAAACCAAATTATTATATGTATATATTATTTGATATGATTTCGAAAAAAAAACTTAACATATTTTTTTTATACATTAAAGTATAAGTATAATATACATGATATCACTTTTATAATGCACTTTTGTGTAATGTTTAATGTGATAAAAGATAAAGAAGTATGATTGTGAATTTGTTTATCCTTATCATATGATAGAAATAAGATCATCCGTCTGCACAAATTTATATAGAAAACAGGCTAGTAAACAGGAATACGTCTGTTTTCTATAAATCTAAATATATATATATACTAAACTCATTAAAATTTCTCGTAACTTTTAAAATTTAAATTAATTAAAATATCAACCTTCCTGAAAACAAAATTATTAATGACAAATTGTTAAAGCACAATTTAATACAAAAATGTTGAAGAATATTGTATAATAATGAATATTAACATTTTATATTATATTAATAGGAAACAACACCATTGAACGCTTCCACCAGCATTCGATTAGAGATCTAAACAATCCAGTATGATAAGTGATTAGGCGACTTGTTTAACTTGTTCATTCACATAGAACTAGATGAAAAAAAAAACATGGAGATCTACTTTCAACAAGACTATATATTGAGTTGTTTAGTGAAATCGGATATTGTTACGTGCGCATCTCGAAGATGATTGGTACTAGATATTACCAAAACGAATCCTAACCTTACAGATTTTAAATTATTGAAGGTTTAATTGTTGTTAGTAAGGAAATATCTTGTTAAGGAACGACAAGAACTTTTAAAATCCAATATAGGTAAAAATTTATGTGCTTTAGCTTCTTATAATTTTTGCTTCATATGCTTTATTCAGCCTCAAGCGCTTTAAGCTAAATTATTTATTGTTAGTTAGCTATATTTATGTAGACTTTTACAAATTTTACAAATAGCCATCTAATGCAACATTGCAGTACATAATGTTAACTGGTGTGTCATATTAAAATAATATAGTTTATAAAATACTGTAATGTAAATTAAAAACTTTACGTTTAATATAAAGACTAATACGTCGTATATTTTTATTTTGTTTTCAATGCATGCAAAAGCCGAATGGTTTTTTAGGGTACGGTTTGCTATACTTAGGGTCGTAGGTTTAAATCCGCCAGTCGACTATTGTCCGTGAACCATCTCCTAGCGCAAGCATTTTAAGCTAGAATTCTTTTTTTTTTAAAAAAAAAGGACATATTCTACCTGATAGTGAGTGTTGAGATTGGCCCATAGACATATATATATATATATATATATATATATATATATATATATATATATGTATATACACACATTTTTTTCTTTAGTTCTGGTCACTCTCCATATGAAATAGCTTTTCAACAAGTTTTAGTGTAGCGTTATGATCTTTGGGGACGTGACATCACTAATACGAAATTTAAATACCTTTACATTAACCACTTACGCATATTGTACACAGTTAATTAAGTACGACAGTACAATATGCTTCTCAAAAACACGAGTTGGCTATTGTCCCAGTGTTAGTAGAGTTAGGAAATATTTTATAATACGACGAGATATTTAATTTGGATGAATTAGAAATTTTGTAGCTGAATAAGTTTACTAAAATTATGAAACCGCAACTCGTACTGATAAAAAGTACGTTTAATTACAGATAATATAAGACATTCACACTACTAATGAGTAATAAGCATAAGTTTAAGACTAAACTCTCTCTCAAACAACGAACGTCATCGCATATTTGAGTTTAGATAGTATATATTACTTTTGTAGACAGAAAAAAGACGAAAAACGTTTTATTCCTTCGTTAACAAAGGAGCTAATACGACTCGTTATCACAAATTGTTTATTTATTACTTATTTAATGAGGTGTAATAAATTTTCCACATCATCTAGGTCATGGAAAATTTATCAAGGTATTTATTTATGTACAATGAAATAATTGGTATGTTTTTCAATTTCAGGTCCATAGAAGACAAGAAGCCGGACGGATCATTTATGTTTTCTCCACTCTCAAAGGAGTCGAAGTTCAGAAGGCATATAAGGTCGATGTCAGACGTCCAGAGCAGCACTCCCTACCGGATTCCCTTCAGATCAAGGAAGGGCAGTAACCGCATCCTTACCTACGACTCTGATACAAGGAGCAAAAGAATCATGACCTACAACAGACATAAATTACTGGAGTCTTCAGATTCAAGCGACTTTGACGTCACAAAGGCTAAACGAAGCATAGAGCAGAACATAATGAAGCACACAGATTCAATGAGAATACTTTAACTTTTAAAGATCTGACCGAGGATGAGACTCTACAATCTAGTTTACACTAGACGGTATGCGTTGGGTTTCTAAATTGTTTGAGTGTTATCGTTGACTTTTGAAAGACTTATTATTATGATGTGTAACTATCCCAACGTGATCCACAAAGACTAATTGAGACTGTGATTGCGTTAGATTAAATTTTATTATTTAATGAAAATTTAATGTATAAAGGTAAATGAAGTAATTTAGCATGTAAGGAAATCGAAGAGTCCGTTTGTAGCAATATGCACTATCGTTTTGTTGAATATTGCTCAGGTAATCATTGTAATGAAATCTTCAATTTTTAACACTTGTTAACTATATTGGTGCAGCCGATAACTGAAGGCACAAATTTAACAAACACATAGTTTTACGAATAGTTCATTTTATTTATTACAACAATAGGTGCAATGAAATTAAACTATTTTATGTAATGAGTATTGACTCAATATATATTATTATCTTACTATGTCCAAATGATTTGTAAAGCTAAAACTAATAATTTTATTAAAGTATTATCTAAGGTAGCTTTTTAAATACATATGATATAATTATATATTTGTTATGCAAGAATCCTAAAAAAGGTCAAATATGATACTTATATATTATAAATTACAACTAACAAATAAATTTTGATAAATTTATTGTTTTTTGATTAACAACAAACAAATCCTGTTTAAAGTTTTGTTCTAATCTTAACGCACACTTGTTAATAATATGATTTTTTTGTGCCATAATGTATCTTGATTGTCCAATGGCTTGTTTATTTTTTTTATATTTGTTGACACTGTTCATAACTGTGCGACGAAATAAATTAATTGATAAAACATGATATTTTATTTAACAAAAAATATTAACTATTGATAAAATGAACATTTTAGAATAAGTTATTTAATTTGTCGCCTTATATTAGAAATACTTAAATCAGTGATAAAATCAAAAGAGTTATATTAATTTGTTATTAATATCCCGACTAAAGCCCTTAAGCATATAGATAAAAGAAAACTATTACATGTCGATAAATAACACTGTCTGTTTTTACGCAAGTTTTTCGTTACTACAGATAGCTCTCATCCCATAAGCACATTAAAAAAATTGTTTTTAGAGGAGTGTCGTTATGAAATGCGTTTAGAGTTTGACATACAAAATTTATAAATTACTACGTCGAAAATATTAATATATTTTACACGAAAATAAAAATGTCAGATCTTCCATTAGACAGGGTGACATTAGATATTTCATTTTTCTATTTTTTTTCATTTCATCTTTCATTCTTATTACTTTCATGACAAATTTATAAACTGAAATCAGTTATAAATATAGTACCTTATAAGGTTGTTGGCAGATTTATAAGGTGGCCAATAACTTTAAGCATTCCCTTGTGCGAAATAATAAAATTGCATTTCATGGTTTATTGATGTGTTTTGTTTCGAAAATATTCGTTATAAAGATACGGGCCTACCTAACCTTGAAACTTGATACAGTAACTAGGGACTTCATAGCCAATTAATGTATTGGTTAGTATAAACGCAATCTTTATATGTTACTGCCTCAAGCGTCAAAAGGCAGCAACATATTCTTGATTAAAATTTTGTTTTCTTGTCCTGAGACCGTTAACCAAGCAGAGATAGACAGAACAGTCCGGAATACTCCGATTAGCGGTCAAACGATTGAAAGTATTCATGACCTTCAAAGAAATAAGAGATAGAAAATCGAAAAAAATGAACCGTGAAATAGTTAGACTTTTTTTATCTTATATATTATCTTGTTCCGTATGGTCACTTACTTATGATCAGTTGTAACGAAACAAATCTTACGTATAAATAAAAAAAAAGGTTATTGGTCTCACTACTCTAGTGCCTTAACTTTGACACATACAGTCATGAATCATATGTGATGACACGACCTATTAACATTTCCCTTCCATCTTTTCCGTGGGTATCGGATTGGAGAAAAATTGTGGATATTACCAAATGAGGGATTGATCGTCCTTTATTAGAGATAATTTAAGTAGTTATTATACCGATGTATTTACTATTTTAGAACCGTACATGTTTAGCTGATAAGAAATAAAATAGAATTTTTTTTTCTCATAATTTTAGAGGTGCCATTCTTTTTTTTTTATTTCATTGAGTTAAACAAGCGAGCACACAGTTCGCCTGTTGGTAAGGGATTCCTGCGGCCCATGACATCTTCATTCATCCTTGACAAGGAATCATAATACAGATGCGTTGTCACCCTTGAGGACTGAAATAGAATGCCTAGTAACCAGTAACAAAGGTCTCCGGATCCGAGCACAGCAGCATTATGCTGCTATTTTACGCTGGTATTCTGTGACGGCGTTGTTCTACTCCGGTCGAGCTGATCCATTCATTCCGTAACTAGTAACAAACTGCAAAGTAGCTCGACCACTGTTAAAGAATGTTCACTGTGTCAACTGTTAAAAATGCATATATTGCACGTATATTCACATTTCATCTGATATACTAAGTGATGCCTGCAGTCAGTGAAACCATGTTCATCGTCACAAATACCTTGTCACCATGTGGACTAAGAAGGTCGAGTCATAACAATTTTGGTTTTAAATAAAACCGGAAATTGTTTTTTTTTTTTATTTAATACTAGCCATACTAAACAACGACTTTAAGGTGCTAAATTATACTTGTTGCCTCGGTTTGGACAGTTACTCTGTTGCGCGAGAGCGACTGATTCAAACAGAAACCTACAGTGACTTTCAATCCGTCTGTGAATTCTCATACATTGGGAACATTAAACGCATGGACTATTTCGAAGCTTGGGATGATATATATATATATATATGTATATGAAAGTATTAAGTAAGTAAATTATATAATATAATTGAACATTCTACCTACTTTAGTGATGATCACTTCTTTACCCTACAGTTTTAAAAATCCACGATTATATTGGCTTTGAGTAAGAGATTATTATTATTAATAGAAGTTTACTGGAACTTTTTCGAAACCAAGAAGGAAAACCAGGCCCAGGTCTTTATTGTTATTCTTATATTCGATGATTCCATGATTTTGTTCGTTAATGTAGTTTCTCTTGAGAAAAGAATCGTGCCCTGTGCCTCCTTTGTTGCTTGGCAATGTTTGCTTGTTAATTTAGATACAGTACAACAAGAAATTGATAGTTAATTGTTAATTAGTAGTAGTAACAGCAGTCAGCGTAATTTGCCTAAGTCTGCAATGTCGTGAATCGAATGTAATCGATAATTGATATTAAATTTTATCTTTGGATCACATATTATGTTGTCAAAGTGCTCGCAATCTTCATATGTAATATTTCTAGTCATTTTTTTCTTCCAAAATGTTCGAAAATTTTCTTCATGCGTAAAATGTTTACATGCATTTTTTAATAAATACATTTTATTAGTTGCAAAAGGCGGTTTTTGTTATGTCTCTCTCTCTCTCTCTCATGTGTGACCTCGAAAGAAAATGTAAATTATTTGTAACAATAGTACTGTCACATACCTAAATTTATTAATATTTTTAAATTAAAAGCAAACGAGAAATCGAAAAAAATAATTCAAACGTTTGACATAGACCAAGATCAATTCAATTACATTATTACTGCCAGTATAGTGGTATGGTGGGATACGAATGACATTATGGTCCATTTCCTTTGTCATTTCATGCAAGATGTAAATATGCCAGAGATCGGGATTTATGAAGTGTAAACTTAAATTTCCGATTAAAAACTTCAATTATTGTTATTTACAAGATAACTTAAAGTCTGTGGTTACAATAAAGCGAGGAGCGTCCCTATTTGTATACTCCTACCAATATAGTTTAACATTGCTTCACATATATTTTATCATAATACAGAACGTGTTAGACGTCATTTAGATGCAGCTGTCATACGATTCAAGTTATATTTTATGAACCGAAAATATTTCGTTTATCCGTAAATACTTAATAGTACTGAAGCGTCTTCATTGGATTTACGCAAATTATTAGGAAATATCCTCCATTTAAATTACTAATCTGGAGTTTCTAAATTAAAATACGTTTTAAAAATTACTTTGTTATTAATTTATTTTGTTATAATAAATTGGAAGAAACACGAATTTTAAAAATTTACAATATGTTAACGATTAAATTGAAATTCTGCCAAGGACTTCAACTAAACAACGAAAAATAATACTTCTATCAATAACAAGTTTCGTGATAAAATTTAAAAAAATGCATAGAGTTTATATTTGATTTTTGAAACTGATTGCTTTTCTATTAAAGTCGTGAAATAATGAGACCATTTTGTTCGATACTGTGACTATGATGATAGGTACAATAGTAGATTAATAATTGTAAACTAAAATATGAAGACCATAGATGGACAATAAAATACCATACTAATTCTCGTTCATAATCCGAGGAGATAGTAAATAAATAGGCAGATTCTCAATTACTATTAGAATCTAAACGTGTTATTCTAGTTTAAAATTAGTTTTGATCTTCGTAGTTTATCTTTAGGATTACAATAAAATTTTATACTGTAGAAAATAGTACAATATAAATCAAAAATTAGCAATGACAGGTAAAAAAACAGCGAACTATTAAAGAGGGAAACAAATACAAAACTAAGTATAAGCTATACTGTTGTAGGTTTGGCTTACGTTTCTTTGTGATTTCCATTGACTTGACACTGACAGAATTAACTGGTATTTACAAACTAGGGATAAAACGACAAACACAAAAATATTGTTACTGTGCGGGTTGCGGGTTGGGACTATTAATTTAATTACAATATATATATATTTACTTTTTATAAAGTAGCATATTTAAAAAAACAGTGAAATGAAGAAATGGCTTAGTATTTTATTTATTTTAAAATCTGTTTATGCAGTTCCGACGCCTATTGTTCTTTGGCATGGGATGGGTAAGACTATAAAAGAAAGAAATATATTTTAATTATAATAATTTATTTTGTATTCTAAATAATAATGTAACAGGTGATACATGTTGCGTCGACTTCAGTCTAGGAGCTTTTAAACAATTCTTGGAAAGAGAAATATCCGGTGTTTATGTAATTTCTTTGAGAATTGGAAATTCAACTATTGAAGATTTCGAAAATGGATATTTTATGCATCCAAATAAACAACTTAGATATGTGTGCACTTTGTTGGCTAAGGACCCTAAATTAGCGGATGGATTTAACGCTATAGGCTTTTCACAGGGTGCTCAATTCTTGTAAGTATGAATTATCACTTAAAAATTATATTTGTAGTTTAGTTATATATATCATATGAAATACTTTTTGTTTAAAATCCCAAAATTATATGGGAACATTTGAAGTCTAAACTAGCAAAAACTATCTTGATATGAACTTAATAAAATAGTACAGATTTAATGCTCAAGTGAAATATACCATAATAATAATTTGAAATATATTTATTTTTGCAGTAAATTAGTATTTGTACAAATTGTAGTGAAATGTATTTAATAGTTATTTTATTACACATTGTGTTTGGTTGTATATTATTGGTCTAAATAATCTAGCTTTGGGCAGTATCTTAGATATTTCTCATTATAATGAGATAAAGTAAAGACAACTATGTTTTTTTTCATCTTCTTGGATATTAAAAATAAAGGATATAAAGTATACATATTATTTAGTTACATGTTACAATAATTTCAACACAAGACCTTATTACTGATGACAAGGCATTTTAAATTAGTCTTCATCCTATGACTAACATTATGAATACTTATCAAGGAAAAGTAAAAAAAAAAATTGTGCCTCTTTGTTACACCTTAATAAAATCCACTAATTTCATAAATGAACAAGATTGCCATAGAAGTTTTTGTTCTTGAAATTATCTTTTTTAATTTAGGAGAGGCCTTGTCCAGCGTTGTGGTCACAAATTGCCACCAATTAAAAATTTAATATCCCTTGGCGGTCAGCACCAAGGTGTGTACGGCCTGCCACATTGTGGAGCATTGGAGCATGCATCTTGTGATTATGTAAGAAAACTGCTGAATTATGCTGCTTATTACAGGTATGTATTTTTAAATTTTGACCTATATTCTTTCATCTTTTAAGGTAAAAATAATATAATATAAGAATTACGTGTTCTAACTGGAAAAGTGGTAAGGGACTATTCTAGCACTTGTGTGTTTGCATCCTACAAGGCTAACATTTTTATTAAAGTATGACCTAATGACTCCTGTGGCCCATAACATGCAGCAGATGCATTGTCGCCCATGAAGGCTAAGATTGAATACCCCTTGTCACCTGTAATAAGATCTCCAGTATCTTCCTATCACAAGACAAAACACTTCAGTGTGGACATGATTTATGGAATACCAACATTAAATAGAATGTTGTTATTCCATAAATCATGTTTTACCCTAGTTGAGCCAATCTATTCATTCTACAGCTAGTTTATAATTGCATTGTGATTCTACTAAGTAAAAAGCCAGATTACTGGCCAAAGGGCTCACACTTGTACTTGGGATCTGCTTGCCTCAATTGGGTTAAAAGAATAAGTGATTTTCTTTATAAGTTATTTTTATCTGTGCATAATACTCGTTGTTTAATATGGGAGAATTATATACATATAGAGAATTGAATATATTTATATAAGTAAAAGTAACAGAACAAAATCACATAGCAAAAATCATTAACAAGTGATTATCATAACA
Organism: Teinopalpus imperialis; assembly: GCA_029286865.1. Lineage (NCBI taxonomy): Eukaryota > Metazoa > Arthropoda > Insecta > Lepidoptera > Papilionidae > Teinopalpus > Teinopalpus imperialis. Next base: position 1,503,288 of record JAGSMU010000009.1, on the reverse strand, counting down.
ACCACAAAAGAAACAAGCATTTATATAAATATCTACCTCAACCTTATATTTAAGTGGGATTCATGACTTATTAGAAAAGTAGAAAGATGTCAATTACTCTCAATGATCTGATACTGAGTAAATATTTATTAACATTTATTTACATTCAAGTAAATAATATACTGGTTGGCATTAGTAACAATTAAGACAAAACATATATTTATGTAAACTCTTGTTAATGATTTGAATTTAAAAATTGTTCAATGTGAATATTTCGTTGTTTAATTTTACTAATTCAGTATAAAATATAGACTAGCTTCTGAAGATTTTAATTTCCTTTTAAACATTTACAATTAATTATTGTTTGAATTACTGTATATCACAACACATTATGAAAGGTTTAGAAAAGACAAGAGTTGTCTAGTTTACATGAGTTTAGTAACCAATGCTTAATAATTGTCACTTACACTAATACCTTGCATGTAAACATGACGATTTTGTGTTTAGTTAGTATTAACAGTGCTAGTGCAAGTAGAAGTCAAACTTATTTACTATGCAACAAACCAACTACCCTTACCATAATTGTTGAGGACATGCAACATGTGCATAGTAACATGTACAGTAATAAAAGTTAAGTATAATGTATACTAATTAATTGAAATGGGAAGTGCGTTTGTCATGTTAATGTCTTATCATTAATTTGATAGTGTAAGCTTTAGTAATGAAAAATTAAATTGATTTGTTGGCATCCTCATAAACATTTTTTATTCATTTTTATCTTCGGTTGATAGCTCTTTTAAAAGTTGAGATGGATTTCCAACATTTAGCAACCTTTGTCTTTGTCCACCATTGTTTTGTAATACATCCTTTCTAGATTAATGATTCAGTTCAACTTGGGTAGGACCATGCCCTCACAGAATACCGTCGTAAAATAGCAACATAATGCTGCTGTGTTTCATCTGGTGAGTGTAGGGCTCCGGAGAACTTTATTACTGGTGATGATGCATTCCATCTGAGTCCTGCTGACAACGCATCTGCATTATGATTCCTTGTCAAGGATAAATGTAGATGTTATGGGCTGCAAGAATCACTTGCCATCAAGAGAAATATGTATTTGTTTATTACTCTCAATTTATTAAAAAAAAAATCTATCATTGTTGATAAAATAAGGTGTTGGTGGAGGAAAATAGTCTGTTGAACTTTTCTTGGGATTTAAATCATTCCTGACACTAATATGATTACTTCTATCTTCTAATACAAATGCGATTACTTCTTGCTTGTTATTAAGTGAACCCTCAATAACCTAATGGTTTAGGGTACGGTCTGCGGAACGTAAGATTCGGTTCGAATCCCCCATACGACTATTGTCGTGGACCAGCTCCTAACACAAGCATTTTCAGTAGTTGGAGTTGTTAGACCGAATATTAGTAATGACTCCCACTGCTAATACATTTTTTTTTTAAAAGTGGTTTATTGATAGGTGCGAGGCATGATGACAACTATTCAGCTCATTAAACTATCCAGCAGTTGGTATTACTTACACTGCAGGCCAAAAGTTTAAGACCACCTTAATTAAAGTAGGAAAATAAAGTAAAACTCCAATAAAATATTAAATGTTTAATAAACCTGTTTAATCATCAAATAGAACATTAATTTGTTAATGGTGTCTTGTGATATTGTTCCAAATTTCTCATAAAGAATTCCACATTCCTTCTCGCGAGGATGGGCCACGATTAAGGACGTTCCTATCAAGCTCTTCCCACAAAAGTTCAATGGGATTGAGATACGAACTCTGTGAGGAGGCCAAACCATGTTTTTCAACATCCCTTGTGGCTCTTTCTCTTCTAAATATCCTCTACATAATTTTGAGCTATGCCCGAAGCATCATTATCTTGTTGGAAAATGAATCCATCTCCAGTTAATCGCCACCCGAAAGAAATGGCATTTTGTTCTAAAATGTTTTTGTACTGTTCCTTTTTCAAAATTCCTTCAATTTTAATCAAATCACCAGTTCCTTGGCTAGAGAAGCAACCCCAAACCATATTTGAGCAACCACCGTGCTTGATTGTTGGGACTACACAATCTGACATCATCTTTTCTTGGGCACTGCGTCGAATGTAAATTCTACGTTTTGAACCGAATAGTTCAAACTTGGATTCATCGGTCCGAAGCACATTTTAAAAATCTTCTTCAGTCCAATCCCGATGGGAAGAGACCACTGCATCCGTTTTACTTGTTTTGCGGCCTTAGAAGAGGTTTTCGAACGGCAACGTGACTATACGACTTCGCATATCTCAGTCGCTGTTTTACTGTAGTTAATGATAAAGGTTTAACTCGGGTTTTTATTAGTTCAACGCTGATGCTGTTAAGCGTCTATTCACGCTTGCTGGTAACAACAATGAAATTATCTTCACTACAATTGGTAGCTCTCGGCCTTCCCGAGCGTGGACGATCTTAAAAACTGCCTGTCTCCCTGTATCGAGTTATTGTACCATGAACACAAGTCTTCGATAACTTCAGTTGTGAAGCAATCTCACGTTCGGTATTGCCTTCATTATGTAAAACAACGATGGCAGAACGCACTTCACTGCTAATTTCTGGAGCTTTTCCAATTTTATGACGTTTTCACTGTAGAAACCACAAGTTTAGACTAACTGAGATTGTTTGTGAACAAACCCAAGTAAACACGGGTAAAAATAAGTCAGAAACACGTGTTTTCAGGAGCTTAGTAATCCTAATTATTGACCAATACGTTACAAAAGCAAAGTAATAATTAATGAGGACATTATAAAAATATTAATACGACTCTACCACCTGGCTCTAGCGCAGCGTTTGTCGGTGTTTGAAAACAATAGATGTTTATTGTCCAATAACTTTAAAGTAAACAAAAGAATAACTTCTTTAAATATTCGTTACTAAAATAGAATATGCAGAATTGGCCGGTAGGGTATGTAGGGAATTCTTTGCAGTCTTTTACATAATCTTATAATTATCTGCTAAGCTGTGTAAAAGTAATGTAAGGTAATAATACGCTACTATGAACCGTTTACATCATTTGTATTATATAAATAACACATCTTTAGAGTATGGCATGTCTTTGTCTGTGACGCAATCACGCGGGCCGGGATTACGATGTAGGTTCTCCGGTTTTTAATGTATATTTTGAGTTCGTACTACGCAATCGAATCAATCGCGATTCCTCGATGTACACTGCCGGCCAAAAGTTTAAGATTTCGATACTAACAATAGAATATGCAGATGTGCATTTCTTTTATTTATCCTATTAGATTTTATTAAAATTGATGGAAAATTATGTTGTTTATGTGTCAACCTACCGATGTTGAAAGGATTATATCCAATTTTTACAAAAATGAGGAATAAAAAATTATGACGTCGTCAATAAGTTTAGTTTAGTTTGTTTTATAATTTTAGTGATGAAAAATGAGCGACCAAGACATCGCTCATTCTCGATTACCAATCATAATGCAGATGCGTTGTCACTCCTGAAGAATGAGATGGAATGCCTCCTAACCAGTAACACGGACTCTGGTGTCTCCATTTCAGCACCAGAACCCAGTAACGTTGAACTTAAATACTTTACTCTGCTACTCTGGAAATCGTGGGCCTACCACGGTCCGGGAGACCTATTTGTGCTACCACAGCAAGTATTGTTCGTCAGTTTGTTATTGTTGTTCTACTGCATATTGAGTCAGCTGCGGAAGAACTTTATTCTTTTATTACATTTAGATTAACGAACGGGCACGCAATTCACCCGATGATTGTAAGCGACACATGCGGCCCATGATATCTATAACACATTCATCCTTGAGAAGGAATCATAATGTAGATGCGTGGTCACCCTTGAGGACTGAGATGGAACGCCTCGTCACCAGAAATAAAGGTCTCCGGATCCCTACACTCACCATACGAAACACAACAGTTTTACTCTGGTATTCTGTGAGGGCGTGGCTCTACTCCGTTGAAACTGAGCCATTCATTCTGAAGGTAAAATACCACCACATTGCAAGAAACTAACACTGCAGTTTCTACCACTTTCTACGATCATTAGAACGCGGTTGGGCGTTATATGAGACTAAACATTAAGACGGTGCATGGTAGTTAAGAGTGCATGGCTTCCGAGTTTTAACCCGAGCAATGTGCAATGCAATTGCATACTCGGTTATGGTTTTTTTACGTCAATACGCACTTTGTTACGTCAATTCGATACTTCAATTGAAAGTTTAAATTCACAGTACGCGTCCTGACGCCATCGGTCGCCACCGGTGGCTTCAGTTAAATAATTATTTACTTTTATGTACTGACTCTACACGTACACTGCGGTCAAGCAAAGTATCGCAAAGAAACCTGCATATCTAAGACATAAATAAATATAATTAATATAATAGTATTTCAATTGCCACGAAGTTTTTAAGCATACACCCTCCTCCTCATTTCGTCGCTGCATTACCCTTAAGGTTGACTGGTAGAGAATGCCTAAAGCATTGAGTCCCCCTGTATACATGATTATATATAAAGCAAAAGTAAATAAATGAAAAATATTTCGAAGTAATGTGAAGTCCGTCAACCCTCTGTGGATCCACGTGGCAGTCCATGTTCCAATATCCTCCGTAAAGTGCAGTGGCATAGTAATATATTATATACAATATATATTATATTGACTGTTGTTTTTTGTCATATATGTGACTTATATATTATATGAAATATATAAATCACAAATAAGCGCAAATATCTTTGATACTTCACGAAGTTTATTCCTTCACGGCGATATCTATTACTAAAATACCTTTTATTGAAAATACGTGCGTTTTCAAACTAATTATTTGAAATTAACCATGCATTGTGCATATTATTCAGAATATAATAATATGCATAATTATATCAATACCGAAGTTATTAATATTTGGTTATTGCCTTTGTTTTGAAGCATTATAATTTTGATGCACATAATTAATACGATTGGCTATAATCTTAATATCTGTTTTGCAGCTCGAATTATAAAACAATGCACGTAAGTATAGTAGAGACTTAACAATAATGATTTGGTAAGGTACATTAGCCCTTCTAAACTAAATAATAATTATATATATATATATATCGAGCTGACCCATTCATTCTACATCTAGCAACAAACTGCAGTGTTGCTCAATCAGTGTAAGGAACCGGAGACCCAATTACTGGTAACGGGAAATAAAAATCCCAGTCTTCCGGGGTGGCAACGCATCTGATTTCTTATCGAGAATGAATTTGGATGTCCAGCCCCGCAGGAAAAATCAACGGTTATGCTGGTGATTTTGTTGTTGTAAAACGAGTGTACCGTTTTTCACCTCTAAAATTATAATACAAACTAAAAGAGCGTGCATTCGCGTAATTCTAAGAATTCATGTGTTTATTTATTTATGTGCTCGGGTGACAAACGGTCATACAGTTCCCCTGAAACGTCCTCCTGGCCACTTTCGACCACGACGATATCATCAAGTTATTACTTACCCAGATGCGTAATTACGGAAAAATAAATATTACAGCGCCGTATGCATATGTCGTTTCCTCATTCCAATACAACGAGGATCGGAGGAGGGCTCAGATGTAGTTTACGGGATACGGAATGTGTACGCACGCTGATCCGAAAATCAAATTATTTATGATACACAAATGTCGTATGGGAACGCATTTGCATGTTAGATCCTTATTGAACATGGATGTTGGTGTGTGTATGGGCCGCAGTCATGTTTGACGATAAGGTGAACTGTCTTTTTGTTTATCAGCCTTATTATAGAAATAGTGAAAGAATTATTATAACTCCAATATTCCTAGTTCCAATTATTCCAATATCAGTGGTAGAGCTACACTGCAGTTTGTTTTTAGCTGCACAATCAATGGGTCAGCTCGACCGGGGTAGGACCACGCCCACACAATACCAGCGTATAATAGCAGCTTAACGCTGCTGTGTTTCGTCTGGTGAGAGCAGGGATCCGGAGACCTTAATTACTGATGACGAGGCTTTCCATCTCAGTCCTCATTACAAAACGCATCTGCATTATGATTCCTTGCTAAAGATGAATGTAGACAACATAGGCCGCAGGAATCACTTACCATCAGGTGAACCGTGTGCTCTTTTGTTTCTCATAATGATATAAAAAAAAACAATTAAACATATAATCATAACAAGCGCAAGCTGCTAACCTCCGATAACCCATGATAACTTTGTAACTTTATACAAGATAATATAAATTATTTTGTCTTCATGTTTTCCAAACGACGAACATAACAAAAAACATAGCAACGTGATACTGCTATTTCACACCGTGATTTTGAAGACGGATTCCGTTAGCCGGCCACGTTAAGTCTACTTTCATACTTTAACTAGAAGAGAAAAAATGCATCAAGTTGCTTTATACTTTTTACGATCTCATGCAATTATACCACATGCATTATGTACAGTTATATATTTTCACACATATATATATATAACTACATAATGCATATATTTATTAACTTTAAAGTTTCCCGATTGAATTTGTAACATTGCTAAAAATTATCCGACGCTGGCTAGGCTGACGGCCGCATGGCGTAGTAATTAGCGTACAATGGATGCTGTGTCGTAAGTAAGATACATAACAGTCGAGAAACAATAATTGCCTATTACATTTAGGCCCGATATTTCAGTAGTAAGATAGGCAAAAGAATAGCGCTTATTCGACGAATAGCAAAATTTTTCGTTTTTCAATCATTAGACATCACTTATTCGACGATAACTCATCTACTTTAGGTATAAATTTATTCGTCGGCAGAACGGCCAGATAGCGCTTATTCTATGGAATAAAATGTTCAAACAGACGTATGAGGTGTCATCAGTGTTGCCAAGGCTACGGCTGGAGAGATTAAATATCTTGTAATTTTATTTTTTAAAAACAAAGAGGGACAATTTGCAATCATTTCAGTAATGTTAAAAACGCTAAAATAGCAAAGGTTAGCTAATGTTGATTTTTGTTCCTTTTTTTTAGTAGTGCTACGGCCCACCGTTGATTTTTTCTTGGCAACACTGGGTGTCATTGTCAAAAATTTACATACAGTAAAAACTGACAGTGACATTAGGTATTAGAAAAAACCGACGTCCCTTTCTAACGCACCAAGATAATGTAGTTCTGTTTCAGCTGGCTGAAGTTAGCTTTACACTTTACGCTATACTGAGAAAAAAAAGGCTAGATAGAGTTATTCTGAGAATAAAGTACTATTGAAAATCTGAATTTTTTTTTGAGTCGAATAAACAGTCTAATATAGTTATTCCATTGGTAGTTATTTAAGCGAATGGTCATGAATTAAAATAACGGCCCTTACATTATTAGTTTTCGAATTTGGGAGTGTTTTACATATGCGTCTTTGACAATGCATCTAAAACTTCTTCCGATCTTATTGCGCATTATATCGGTCTAGGAGAGGTGAATTTATAAAACATAAAAAGTTAATATCATTTGTGTTAATAACCCAAAGGCATCATCAACTGCTTGGTCAAATTGGACCAGGTCATAATAAAGAGTTGAGATAGACGAATAATTCACAGCAAGTACGCTGCTGGACCATGTGTGGGTCGACGAGACCGGGTAAGGACCACGCCATCACAGGATGCCAGTAGGAAATAGCAGCATAACGCTGCTGTGTTTCGGATGGTGAGTATAGGGAACCGGAGTCTCGATAGGGATGATAACGTATAGTGTCACTACTATATGACACAACTGAAATGTATATAAAAAGGACTTTTTACGGTACGGGATGGAGTAGGTCTGTTATTTATTTTTTCATATTTGTTAGCCTTTCCATAATAATAATAATAATATATTTTTATTTCTTTATATGTTTATAGTTTTTTTATTTATTTATTCTATTGAGCAACCAGGCGGAGATGGAAAAAAAAATATCCCCTATAATAATAATACTTGTTTTTTTTATTTCATGTAACATTATATACACATATTAGAAAATATTACATGCGTTTTAATTTACAATATTGATCACATAGTTTTATCAATACAGAATATTATTTCAACGTTATTCATGAAACATGTAATATAGTATGAGTCCCAATCCTAAAACGACCACAATCTAAGCGGCCTGGTGCCTGCTACGTGTACGTGTGCACGCAGCCAGTGTCTCGTGATCGGCCAGTCGGGCTAGATATAGTATTTTTTCGACTTCCGAAATTTTTAACGTGGTTGTGATATACGAGTATATGCCAGTTGCTTAATAATGTCTTTGTATGGTTTGAATGGATTACCCAGTATACCAATTTCTGATGGATGACAATCAATTATCCTATGCTACATATTCAATAAGAAATAAATATGCCGAGAAGATATTAATTAACCTTTGTTCAATCGCCTCACCAGTTTCTTTGACGCGATATTTCTCTTGGCTAAGAGTGAAAATTCATCTTCTTCCATGTTGGCAGTTGGGTGCAAAATTCTCTCGTCCAAGCAACGTACTGGCACGATCCACTAGATGAAAAAACTTATAAAAAACAGAGCCAATTCTTGTCCGATATCAATAACGAGAAAAAAATAAATAAAACATACGTTGAAAATCTGAATCGATTAGAGAACTTCGTTCTGGTAAAATTCGAAAGTGACAGTATCGTCCAACCGCGGGAGACAGAGTGGTTTGGTTTCTACGCGCCAGGTCAAGCGAAGCGAATGCTGACGTTGGAGGAATCCGATCTTTATATCAAGGTATGTTGGTTTTCTTTCTATTGCACAGGAGTACACACTCTTTTAGTGCTCTAAAATATCATATAGTTTAAAAAGATTTCTGAGATGACATTATTAGTAATTTATACTCTGTATTCTCTCTGTATATAATATTTATATTTTTTGGAAATTAATTTAGAAGCTTTAATTGCTTAGACAGGCATATCAGTTTGTAAAATTTTAATAAAAGTAGCCTTTATATCAGACGTAAGTCCATAATTATTGTATATATATATGTAATAATAATGCCAGGTTTTATCGTGTGAAACGATATATGCAATAAACAAAAGAAAACTTCCCCTAATTAAGATCGGACCTCTTCTGGAAAGAATATAAAGATAATTTTATGTTACCCTATACACGAGTTATATTCATTTGTATTTATTTTAATAGGACCGCTTGGGATTGAAGACAATGAAAGAATCCGGCAAACTTATATTTCTGTCCACACCGGGCGATCATCTGCATTTCTCACAAGATTGGTTCATCGAGAAAATTCTGAAACCTTTTTTAATTTAATGCTCTATGTATATTTAGAGACTGATACGTTTTATTTTTATCTCATAATGAATAGGTATTAAGATTAACTTAAACTCAGTGCAATAATTATGTATTATACTATATAAAAAGGCTTTTAATCTTAGTTTCTGATAGGTTTAAGGTTTTCATGACACCAGAAGACTTTCACTCTGTCATACTCGATTTTACACTTACATCATTTTTATTGACTAAGAGATACAAAAATAATATTTGGAAAGAAATTTATTATTAACATTAATTTTTATAATTAAAAAGTCTCCGCCATACATTTCCACGAAACACGACCGCGAACCACCATTAGGCTGCCTTTCCCAGACCGTCAGCAGGTATGTACCAGGGCAAAGCTAAGAGAAGAAAGTATCTATATCCATCAGAGCTAAGCTGCAGATGCGTCTATTTCGACCAGAGCAAAGCTAAGAAAGTGTTTATTTCTACCACAGCTAAGCGAAGAAAGTGTCTATTTCCATCCAAGCTAAGCTAAGAAAGTGGCTATTTCCACAACGACTAAGCCAAGAAAGTATCTGTTTCGCCCAGAGCTAAGCTAAGAAAGAGTCTATTTTCACCAACGCTACGTGGCGCAGTGGAGCGGGTAAGACATGCGAGGAGGATGAGCTTTTCGCGATGTCTTCCTAACCAATTTTACATCGTATTTCGCATAGTTACATAACAGGTATCCGGCTCACATCTATAGCTTGCATTCTACTTCACATCATTGAACCCTGAACCACCAGAGCTAACTTGAACTTAAGATATGAGAATGAAACGATCCTGCTGGTGGGTATCAATCACACACGTCCCGTGAAGAAATACAGTCATAAAGTAATTTTTTTTTTTTCGTACAATGTTTCTGCTGTTAGAATTATTATTTTATCTATTTAATAAATTTTTCAAGAAGGATTTTTGGTTTTGTTTCACTTGTATCATTGCGTTTAAATACTATTTTTATATTCGATTGGTCAATAACTTTTGTTATTTAAAGGTCTATAAAGATAATGAAAGATAAAATAGAACTACAAAACTTGTTCCCTTGTAAATTAAAGGCCAATGGCTCTGCGTCCATCCATGCATAAAACTCCAGTTATAGTTATAGCATAGTAGTTATACCAAACGCATTACACAAGTACTTGTGGTGAACACGAAAAAATCCTGTTAATAGCGCCTTGCTAACACTTAATCGTAGCATTTTGCATGATTTATATATTCGTACATTATATCTTATGTACATCGTTTATAATAACCTAAGCATGATGTAATAAACAAAAGTATGTAAAACGATAATATATTACATAAAATTAATATTGGTACTCATGCCCTATGCGTTTGCGCATCGTTCATCCAATGGTGTTGAAACTTTGGTACAGTTGTTTGTATTTATGTAAAAGTTTCTGACGTAGTACTCAAAATTGACAAAAACCTAACTAAGAAAATATTCAAGGTGCATTGCAATGCATGCCGAACATTAGTATTATATATGAATTGAGACAATCGGATTCAATGCAATTCTAATGAAGATTTAAAGATATTTTTACACACTGGCATACGTTACCCATAGAAAGCTAGAAACATTCATTCACTCCGATGAACCTCTTCCGAGAATTGATGCATGTTTAACATAATGTAGATCTATTTTTCATCATAATACGAAATTTATTGTTAATGTTATAATTTTCGTGTAGTATTTTGTATCTTGTCGCGCGTGTTATATAATATTATTTAGAATATTACAACCTAGAAGGATGCCAATAATGGCACTCTTAAATTTTGTAAATAATTAAAGAACACGAGTTTTATTTATAAGGAATAAACAATATTTAATGACGGCTAAAATTCACACGACTTCTTTTAATGAATACTTATTTCTCACATTGGATTGTGCGGTGACGAGTGGGCAGAGATAGAAATGTTTAAGATGGTGTAAATAAAGAGTGTCAGTATATATTGTGGTTAGGTCATGTAGCATGGATTAAGCGAACTAGCATTGAATATGTCAATATTGAAGACGTCGTTAAAATATAAAGCAAAAAAGTGACGCAGTAAGAGGAAAGACGTCAGCACTTTCTTCAAAGTAAAATTTCGCAGTAATTGCAATGGGCGTAGTGCGTACCTTATCATATGCATAACTATTAATAATAGTTAAAATTTTATATATCTACATACATTACATACCTGCATACCTACATGCATGCATACCAAAATCAGAATTTCAAATGTAATTAGCAATAATTTAATTATTTTTAATGTCTAATATAAATAAGTTTTACTGCAATTTATACGATCAAGCTCTCGAAGTCCTGGCGTTGTTTTAACCTGACGCTATCGGGATTGTCACCCTGAATCCTCGCCTCGACGTAGATCCGCACGAACCGGTTATACTTTGAGTCGTTTTTGATGCGAGGAACGTTGACATCGCACAGTTTGTGGAGTGGAAATCTTGTTAAACAGCTCAACATGCATCGCTCGGCAACTTTGTAGCTAAGAAACGATATCATCAAATTAACACGAAGCACGAATTGACTGACAGACAAAATGTTTATATGTGATAAAGAGATGCATTTAAAAGTGATAGAGACACGTTGAAGTTTGTTTTCAAGTTCTCATAGAGTACTAGCGTAAAATAATATTTTATCTCTGTTGTATTGCGTCTGGTGATTGGAAAACAGGAGATCATATTACTGGTAACACGAGTCATTTCATCTTAGTTCTTAGGACAACGCACCTCCGTTTTGATTCCTTATCGACGAGAGACTTACCATCAGTTGAACTGTGTGCTTGAGGGTAAATACCCTCAATGCAATAAAAATAAGATGGTTTTAAAAAAACATGGCTTAAACAGCGGCTTAATACCGCTTTGTTTCGTATGGGGACTCAGATATATTAAAGTATTAACTTTTTTACTATTTACTTTCAAATTAAGAGTAAAAAAGTTAATAATTAAATGTCAAATCTAAAAAAAAAAAATTTTAGTAGTTTTAACAATTTTCTTCTTTGAGATGCTAAACGATTCTCATTAAATACGTTGATTCGTAGTAGTACGAACTTGCTGTAATATTGGTTTTAATCTTGCAAGGTTGATTTACGTATGTACGTACGTTTTATTAAAAGCACGAAATTAATGTCGTTGGAGCTTATACATCTCTTTTATGTTTTTTAATAAACACCAGTAATGATATCCTTGTTTCCTTTATCTAAATTATACAGTGAAATGTTGTTAGACGTAACTATTTTGAATATCACGAATCATCTTAGCACCATCCAAACTTAAAACTAAAATAAACATCTTTATATAAATAAACATATTATGGTGCTGGCCTCAAGTAATTGTGTAACGTTTTCGCAATGAAAGATAATCATTGCGTTTAATGACAGCGACAATATTTATCTATTCACTCCGCACTCCCAGTGTCCACGAGCATCTTTGACCTCGTTAGTATCTTCGTGCACCCACCACGCGCGTAAATATATAACGTGTTACCACGTTAGTCTGTGATTTTCAAAGTGAAATAATATTTGTCATATACATATTTATTTACTCTTTATTGCATTAACCTTAACAAAGTTAAAGGTTCACAAAGGGCGGACTTAACACCAAAGGCATTCACTACCAGTCAACCCAAGGTGTAGCAATAAACTAATAATAAAAAGACTAAAAGTAACTAAAACTAATAATACTTATATAAATACAATATATATACATACATAATATAATACAATACAAAAACGATAGCTACCAATAACATCCATATGTGAATGATAAACTTATCTGACTACATGTAACTTAAATAAGTATAGTTGACGCATTTTAAAATGAGTCGTCGGGTAATAAATATCACTGACAGTAGAAATGTGCACGCAATGCAACCCGTTATCGATACTTAGCTACCTGCGCACGCGGGGTCGATACGTCAACGTGACCTTCATTACCAATCTGACTCCTGATTGGTCGTTACGAGTAAGGGTTGTTGTTTTTCTATAAATATAAGATTTTTTTTATGACACATTACATTACTCACGCTTCGTTACGCAAAACGCACAATGGAGAATTTATTATATACATTTAACATTGCTGATGTTGAAATTGTTCTCCATAACGCCATTGAAAATGTTACTCAAAAGACTGGGCCAAATGTTTGAGGCATGCCGAGGAGCTCTAGGATAAGGATTTAAGGAAAACTATTTTAAGAGATCAAGCACCACCTCTGATAATTAACCTACAGGAAGATGATACAGATGGGGAAGATACAGATGAGGATTTTTGAAGAACTAAGAAATATCCCTAGAAAAGATAAAACGTCCTTTTCAGGACCACATTACGATATATACAGTTTCTCTATGTGTACGTCGAAACAATCATTTTATCTTACAAATTAAAAACTTTTCAAATTTCAGATAGCGAAAAATTATTCCTATTAATTCTTAACATAATTTAGTATATCGATCGTACCTATCCCGTTATCGATATGCACCTCTACAATTCTTACGCACATCAATACACCTCTCCATATGACCTGTAATTGCGAGCGAGACAGACAGATAAATATGATTTATGACCCGAAGCCTCAGTTCACAATTCGTCGACTATAGTCACCAACCAAACTTAAAAATAAATTTATCACCGACCTTCCTGATGTCATCGGGCCAACAATTCCAGAGTAGTGTAGCTCGGACGGTAGTATATATAATACATATGTACATATACCTATATTTGTTTGTCTATCACTCATTTGAAATATGACTATTTGCGACTTCCTCTGGTGTTAAGGATGTTCATTGGGAACGGTTATCAATTTCCATAAGGTGAGCGGCATGGTCCTTTGCCAAGTATTCTATATAAAAAAAATATATTGTCAATAGTGTTCTTGTGTTTCCGTATTACGGCGAAGGTAGTAGAGGCTACGCTTTTCTTAGTTACGTGCTCTTACCTTACCTTATCGAGACCTTCCATTTGAGTATTGAGTATTTCCACCGAAGGGCTTTAAGTGGAAACAAATCCCACATAACCGCAAGGCGGCAAGATACCTCTTAATAGAGCCGCACTGCAGTTTGTTTCTAGCTCGACCGGGGCAGGACCATGCCCTCGTAGAGTACCAGCGTAAAATAGCAGCATAATGTTGCTGGTTACAGGTGACGAAACATCCCATCTCAGTCCTCAAGGCTGACAACGCATAGTTTTAAATAAACGTTAGCAATGTACTCACTCGTACTGATTAATGCAATCCATGCGTACGACTTTGTACCCTTGATCGAAAGCCTGCGCCATGGATTTCTCAACGAGCATCACGGCCAACCCTTGTCTGCGGTACTCTGGCTTCACAGTGAGCATTTTAATCTTAAACCATGAGATACTAAATTAGACAAACACGTAGACAAATTTTGCGGTCTTCGATGTTATGCAATTTTTAACGTGGTCATTCCGATGTCCGTGGCATTTGGAAATTACATGTACAGTATGTTCATGTCTTGAAAGATCTCCATGGGATAAGACCTATCTATGTATAAACCTCTAACTAAAAAAATACTAAAGTAACATTACGTACGTACTTTGTTAGGTGAAACTTATCTATTGCGACTTATAGAGAAGAAATAAAATCTATTATTATAGTACCATAAAATCGCAAAATTTATAATGTTTTTTTTCATATTATTCAATTTCTTAGTTGAAGTAATTTAAAACGTAAATAAATTAAGAAATTTGATGTAAAAATCGAATGTTATAACACAATATTAATTAATGAGGTTGAGGTATGTAATATCAACATATAATTTAGGAGTGGTTCTTAACTCAAGCCGGAACAGGTCGTCTCAACCGGGGCAGAACCCCGGAAACCCCTTCACAGAATCCTTTCGTGAAATATCAGCGTATGCTTTTGTAAGTGTAAAAATCCAGAGTTCTAATTACCGAGGCATTCCATCTCATTCCTCTGGAGTGACAATGCATGTCTTAGTATTTAATTTGTCAACATTAAATTAATTCATATCATCATCAGCCCAGCAGCTTTTCGCTACAGAAAGCCGAGTATCGTCCACTATTTGCTTAAAAGAGATAAGTCAAGATGATCAAGATTCACATCTCTACTTAAATGGCCGGTTCTTTGATATATATATATGTGTATATTATATACCATAGGTGGCAAACGAGCAAATAGCCCACCCGATGATAAGTAATCACCGCTGCTCATGAACATCCGCACCACCAGAGGAGTCGCAAATGCGTTGCTGGCCTTTAAGAAAGGTGTAGGCTCTTTTCTTGAAGGTCCTAAGTCGTATCGGTTCGGAAACACCGCTGGCGACTGCAGATTCCACATGGTAGTTGTGCGTGGCAGGAAATTTCGCGTGAAGCGCACAGCGGTGGATTGCCAACCATCGAGATGATGAGGATGAAATTTTGAATTCTGTCGTGATATACGATGTTTAAACGCAGCGGCTGGAATTAATCTGAACAACTCCTCAGAACAATCCCCATGGTAAAATTGGTTCACACATTCTTCGCAATGCCAGTGAATCAAGCCGATCGGAGAGTACCTGGTCATCAACGGTTTGAGCCGCTCTGCATTGAATGCGGTCAAAGCTGGTACTAGTGGTCTGGGCACTGGATGAGAACAGTATTCCATGTGAGGTTGAACTTGCGCTTTGTAAAGTTGCTCATTGGGCTGACATGAAATAATGTCTCTCTATATATATATTTAATACATTTGACGTTGAAGCTCATATTAAAAAAAAACACCTATTTTTGAGTAAAAAAAGTTAAGTATGTACTTTACTTTTCCCTTTAAAATGCAGTTGTAGTTTTCTTTATATTTAAGGAATAATATTATTACAAACCTCATATATTTTGCGTTCTTTAAACGTTTCCCATAAATTAGGCGTCTCTTGCAGTTTTGCTGTGAAGTATAAAAAGTCTTTTGTGTTTCGATCCTGTTGAATGAAACAAAAGAAATAAATTTTCACTCTCAACTCTAGCAGCTGTAAGTCTTAGTGGAACTTTTGGTCTGTGGAATCCTTGGTGGTTATATATATGTATACATAAAAGATTTATAAATCCAAGTAAATGGTCCTTGGCAGTCGTTTCGAGTAATAAAGCTTCCTAGTAAAATCGACGTTACATTAATTCGGAACCAGCAGAACGGGTTTTCGAAGCACGAAACCTAGGTTTGGAATTAGACTCAGAATTACAATATGAGAATCATATAGCAAAAACAGTCCGAAGCTGTTTTTACAAATTAAAAGTTTTATACGATATAAGACCATATTTAAGCGAGGAAGTTCGTATTAAACTGATCGAATCATTAGTTTTATTCAAAATGAATTTCTCGGACTATGGTAATCGGTTATATGCACGGACGGAAAAGCTCATCCAATGGGTCAGAACGCCTGTGCACGTTTTTGTTTTCTCATTCCACCTCGTTGTCACATAACGCACTTCCTTAACAGTAATATGTTGAATATGAAGAATCGTGGAAAACTCCATCTTGCGTGTCTCCTTTTTGGTATAATTAACCAGCACGCACCACGATATCTTGTAGACAAATTAGAATGGGTAAGTTGGTGGAAAGCGACTTGAAAGAAGGCAGCGTATTCAACAGCTTGCAACACAAAAACACAGGACAGCAGTGTTTAGAGGTAGCTTCCGGTACGCAGCAGCGAAATACTGGAATAATATTCCACCGCCCATAAGATCTTTGAGTGTCAAAAAGAAAGAAAGCTTAGAAATAAAGTGAGAATTTTTTTATTTAATATACAAAAAGTACTTTGAAAGTTGCTGCCAGAATGTAAAATGAATAATGCAATATATTGTAACTTCAAATAAGAATGGAATGTTTAGAATACAATTTGTTTTATGTACTGAACTATAAAAAAGGTAAAAGATCATGCGTCTTATCGTTATTTACAACATAGGGAAGTAGTCAGGTACCAACAGAATACCAGTGTTGGCCTAGGTCAACAAAATGCTGAGCTGGAACCTTATTGATCCAGCATCGTCGTTATGGTTTTTTGGTCCCAGTATTTTATGCATCTAATACATGAATTTTTTTTACACATATTTCATATAATTTTTTGTTTTACTGAATAACATAAACTATGTTTTCTATGTGCGTACATTTCTTTTTCATGATTGTATTTATGGTTTAAATCTATTTTAATTTTTGTATTGTTGGTGCTGGGTCGATTAAATGAGTTATTATTATTATTATTTAATCACACAGGAATGTTACATCTTTTACACACTATATACATAGCTATATATATATATATATATATATATATATATATATATATATATACAAGCGGTGGCCTGCGTTTTCAGACGGCCCTAAGCGCGCGTAATGCACTTTAAAATTGACATATATTTTTATTTACCAATTAAAATTACACACACGCAATGTAAGCCCATGCTTATCTTAACATATTACTGAACACCAGATCTGGATTTGGATCTTGGAGATGGCCGTGCACAGACAAATATATAATAAATCTATTTACGCTTTTATATAAATTTTTAGATTCTCTATGTCTGTTGACATAATTTAGCTCTATATATTTTTAAAATACTTAGAAAATCTTACCTGTCTGTAAAAAGCGAAGTTCCGTACATTTCTGGGGTCAATAGAACTGCTAGCGTAGCTAACACAAATACCTGCTACTTCATCATCGTCGGTCTTTGCGAATAAAGAATTACCTATAAGTAATTTCAATTTAATGTATCTCCTCATGATAGGCGTTTTTGCAAATAATCAATAATAAATAAAAGAGAGAGAGAGAGATAGGGTTTTTGGTTTATGAAACGTAACAAAATAACGCAAAGCTAGTATTTTACGTCGGGATTGTTTACATAGAAAGTAAATTTAAATTTAACTTCGTCTGGGTATAAAAGTACTGGGTCCTATTTAAATAACTTAAGTGAGGATAAATGATGTCATAACCCCAGGTCAACTGTGTGCTTGTATGTTAACTCTAATATTATAAAATAGTAATCTATAAATAAAGGGCAAAAAGTTCCTTTTACTTGTTATCTTAATATATATCATAATAACATTGAGATGACATACTAACTACCGCACTGTAATCATACGAAACACAGCAGTTGCATCTGTCATTTTACGTTTCCATTTCGAGCCTAAATACACAAATTACATATGGTATCAACTCAATTGGGACTTCAATTTTTTTTATGGCTGATTGCCACTGTTGAGGGCTTTTACAGATTCACCGGGTTTAAAGGTGGTCGAGCGCTTAGGGAACTCACCTTTATAAATGGATAACAGCACAACGGTACCCAAGAGGGAGCCTCGGCTGGGACCGTTACCCTGGGCGTGAAAGCAAATAACTCGAGGATGCCCGAGATATTATTTCAGATTAAAATACAAGACTTCTTATCGATATGTTTTGATTTTAATCGTCGACTTCCTCATCTACCATAGAGAACATATTTAGCTAGGCACTGTGCCCAGCCTCCTGGATCCAGTGACTAAAATTCAACAGGATCTCTAAACACGCTTGCATTTATAGGTTACTTACATTTTTTTAACTTACTTCTAATCCTAAATAGGTTCTTTACTTCATGTCAGTTTATTGATGTGAATCAAAAGATTTTTTGTTTATATTCAGGACTATTGTTTACATTTATTAGTTTAATTATTCAGTAAATCTTCTACTTGTTAACTAGATGAGATGTTACAGGATGAGATAGGCCGTTAAAGGCTATCATTAACGCTATACAGAATTATCGCCATCTAGATTATTTAACACACATTAAAGCCTGTCCTTCATTTTCTTCTCTAGTTAGTTTTGCGTGTAGATGGCGTCAAAAGTAGTATTTTTAACAGAAGCGAAAAGTGAATTGCATTATATATCATTAGAAATAGAATTCACAATCAAATCTCATAAAATATACCACATGATACAAGTAAACTTGTTTAGTTTACAGAAACATTACACTTATAAACCGGCTGATGCATCAATATAAGCGTTAAAAAATCGGACGAAGGAAAAAAAAAACAATTACTGAATCTATCGAATATAATCTAGTCAATAATACTGTGTTAAATTCTCGTATGTGCCTGCGGGTCGCAGTGATTTCTTATAATCCAATTAATTGATGAGGCATTGTTGGTATGTCCTTCTCTTCTTGCGGAACACCCACATTAATCCTTGATAATAAATCAAAGTCTTGGCAACTCCGCAAATTAAGATTAAACATGACAAGGCAAGTCAGACGTAGCGCTAAGCTACTTTATTGCGTTAGTACTGTTCCCTACTCAGTGGGCCTCCCGCTCGCGAGTCTAATCAGAAAAAGCTGTAAAGGTCTCTGGACCAACAGCAATACTCACACAAAAAAAAAGCGTTAGTATTGCATGAAACCGTGGTTCGACAGGGCCTCCCCCTGTCGAATCGAACTATTGTCTTACAGCTAATTTATCGCCGTATCACAAAAGGCGTGGTGGCATAGATATATATTATATATAGGGTTATTTTTACAATGGTAGATAGCCATAGTGTGATATTTTTCTAGTTGCAGCATGAACGGGTTAAGCCGAACCGGAGAAGCACAATGCTGTCACAGGATACCCGTGTAAAATCACAGTATAACGCTTCTGTTTGCGGAATCCCAATCCACTTAACGCATCTGCATTATGATTCCTTATTGAGAATGAATGTGGGTGCCATGTGCCGTAGGAATCGTTTCAATCATCAGGAGAAATGTGTATTCGTTGGGCACTTTAAATACATTAAGAAATAAAGTTAAAACTAAAAACAAAATAGTTTAACATCAATTGTAATTTTATTTTATTGATTTTGACTACGTGCGTGGAGGTTACCTTGTCGAAGTAAACTAACGAGATAGGCGTCGATGGCGCGGTCGTCATTGAAATTCAGCCCGCGTGCACGCACCAATATATGCTCATTGAGATAGTGATCCTTTAGTAACTTGACTGCTTGCTCATGTTCGGTACAGGTCACCGTCGTTATGGAGAAATGTTCTGGCTAAATTTATATATACTAAATTTAAGTTTTAACGAGATACGTAACTAAAGGTTTCTAGGTATGATATTATTTCGAAGTAAGAAAACTGCTCCCTTATATATTACCCTTATATATAATATGTTTTCTTATAACAGCTTTTCAGCCTTTTCTGGTAACAGCACCTTCATATTCCGCGATAATAATCTGAGATCTAATTACGAGCTGCATGATATATTAGCAATTAAAAATATAAATTATATGATCGTTTTACTTTGCTTTAAAAATACATCCGTATACTTTATGTTTGGGACATATGTTTATAAAAATATATAAAAAGCACTTTTTTTTTTCAATAATAATAATACTATTAAAGTGGTAGGGATACCACTACACCACAGTTTCTAGCTGCAGCATTAATGGATCGGCTCGACATTGGTAAAACCACGCTCTCAAAGAATACCACATAGGATGATACAGTTTTATGTCCAATGTATATTCATGAATAGAATTACTTGCAGTTGATTATATAAAATTAGGAACATTTTGATCATGGTTTTTATTTCAAATTTCATTGACGATTAACAAATTTATTAGCAAGTGTGTTTAGTTCCATTATATATATTAAAAAGTTTATTATTATTTTCATTGCCAAAGATATACTTTTTTAAATAGACATAAGAATGAACGACAGCGTTATGGTTGTTCTTTCATTATCTAAATTAATGAAATAATGTATTTCATGATTTAATGGCCGCCGACACCCGTCGTAACATATGTGATTACAATTTTAAGGCATATGAATTTGATAAGTAGGACACCAGTTATACAAAATATAATCTAGAAAAACAATGTAGGTTCACCTAGATTATAGGCTAAATTACCTTCTCTTGGCGCAGTAGGTCTTGTATACCAAAGACACTATGGCATTTTCTATTTTGAATCAATCTACTGGTATTGTGAACGATAGGAGAAATTAATCTTTTCATTGAATGAAAAAACATATTTACGTTTTACTTTAACTATAATATATTTATATATATAATTAACTTTGTACAAAGAATTTATCTATAAATGACGTTTGTCGGATTCCTATAATATTTTGACATGGAAAATGAGATTTTTTTTTATTTCAGGTTACAGATTAGAAAAATTAGGTTAAGTTTTTAATAATTAATTATTAAAAAAAATATTTGGTATCTTTGGGAATATATGCCGAATAATTTATTATAGTATGACAAAAAATTACACTAACATTACATAACCTCGCAAATACAAATCCATTCAAATATGGTTCAATTAATATTTGATAATCCGACACCGCCTTGCAAGCACCATTAGAAGCATCTTGGTCCCAAGGTGTGACATGAGATAATTTATCGTGGGAGACATTTGTCATTTAAAACGTGGTCAAGTATATGCTCGTGGCACTTCTAATTTAAAAAAAATAACTTAATTACAACAAAGCGATAATGATTACATTTAATTTAAATGGATTTTACGATACCATAAAATTTTAATTTTACGAGTTAAACACGTTTTAATACGCGTTTACCGTTTGCATACACCTCGGACGCCACTACAACATGTGTTAAAGTATAGTGAAAATAATATGCAGGTTACATTTATCATAGTACCTATTTATTGTGAGTATTCATTTTGAAGATATATAACATCTGCTATTATTACTTGTGTTTTGCCTGATATCGATGATTTTAGCCCACTGCCGTATAGTCCACCTCCAGTAAATAGAATATTCTTTTCTTATAAAATTAAATATGACCAACGAGCACACAGTTCACCTGATGGCAAGTGATTACGTCACGGCATATATATCTATCTTTAACAAAGATTTAAGATTAACATGCTTTATCACCTTGAGGACTAAGATCGCGCCGTTACCTGTGATCCGACCGTCAGATCCGTGCATTCAACAGACGAAACACAGCAGCGTTATGTTGCTTTTTCACGCTGCTATTCGCTGGTAAACTAGATAGACTAATTAGAGCGTTTACATTAGTACTTATGTATATATGTGAAGTAGATAAGTGTAGAAGCTCGCAATCCACGAGATTATTTTAGGGCCTTTGTTTCTTTTGAATGCAGTTGCATTTTGAAAAGTCTGAAGATTAAAAAGATTGTGTTATTATTATCACATCATGATTGTGTTTTAAAATATATATCAAAATAAGTAATACCTAAATATAATATCTTCTAATACTGTATTAATTATAGGCACGATAATTATCATACATAATAGTATTGGAATTAACTTAATTGATGTGAGTGATATTAATGATGAATTGGATGAAAATGAAACGACAGTTGTCTTGGCCAGTGTCATCGGAGTATCGGATAAGGATTCTAGCGCTTATCCACCGATCAGAACTACGACATCAGACCATAAGAGAAGATTCTTAATAGTAAGCCCTCAACATGTATTCCGGCAAGATTATGACGAAAAGGACTTATACGAAGATGAAAAGGATAAAAATCTTAAAACTAAAATATCGACGCTCGTCCAGCAATCCATACAGGACGCAAAACAGAAAATTAAAATAATTGACTCTTTAAAAGATAAGTATAAGGACGACCCCTCTTATCGGGTCGGTTTCATTTTTAGTAATTTGAAGAAATCCAAAGATGTTATGAATGAACTATTCAACGTTGCCGTTAAACATAGACACGATTGGAAAGCACTCGAACAAATGAAAATTTTTGAGCTAATCGTACATACAAATGTTGACACTACAAACTTAGTGAGGCAGCTTGTTGAACTGCATATTCAAAATATAAATTCAACAGATCCTACTTCTTACAGGAAGAGAGTAGTTTTGCTGTAACTGTAATTTTTTTTAAAGTTACTACACGATGACTATAGAAAAATTTTAATCGATTTCATTGCTATATCAGCTTTGCTTTAAAAGAAATCATATCAAAATCCGCATACCGATTCCTCAAAAATTTCTACAAAACCTATTATAATCGAAACACAATGCTTTGTCGTCGAGATTTTAATTTTTTTTTAAATTTCTTCATACTAATTGGCGCCCAAATTCGTTCAGGTGTTATAATAGACCATTAATATTAAAACTTGACGGAAAATTCGAGGTTAAACCACGTAAAAGGGCTATGGTATATATGAATACAATAAGTTCAAAGTTATATAAGCAAATCAAGTTAATTGACCACTATTTTTTCATGCGATTAAAAGTGTTGACCAAACGCAAAGTTTCAGTTATAAGTAACCGTAAGTGATCTCTTTGACCCATAGATACTTACATCTATCCCCAATGAACGAATAAAATAAATGTGTTAAAATCTTGAAGTTCAAATGGAAGAGAGATTGATCCAACTTTGAGTATATACGTATTGCCCCGTTAGTTTTTTGTCGCTTTTTATTGAGAAGCGAGTATTATTTAATTATTTTTATAATAGTTTAATAAGTTTACTTTGTTTATTTAGGACAAGTGCATCTATTGTCTTGTTTTTGAGTACTTATCGAGAGCATATATACAGGGCTTACCATTGTTATATAATAACCTTATTATATTTCGTCGGTTTATTCAATTGATCATTTAATGAAAAAGTCTTCGGAATCGTTCAAGTTAATAAATCGTTAGTAAAGTTCGACCTTCACATAACGGTCAATAAGAGTAATACTCTAGGTTTGGCAAAAAACAACTGCTTTCATAATGTTCTCATAACCTAATAATTTCTTAAATGTAACATATACATAACTTTGAAAATATAACAAAAATATATTTATTTATTTATTAATTTACTTTTTATTGCATTAACCTTAACAAAGTTAAAAGTTCAGGTGTGGTGAGAGATGTGTACGATAGATGTAGCAATAAACTAATTAATAAAAGAAGATAAAATAACTAAAAATAACTAATACAAGCAAAGAAAAATACATATATACATACATACACCACATACACATATACAAATTATACATACTTATATATATATATATATATATATATACCATACAATACAATAGCGGTAGCTACCAATAAACTCCATATGTGGATGATAAATTTATCTGACTTCAGATAACTTAAATAAGTAATCACGAACCAAACTTTTAAAACTGTTTTTATTACTGACCTTCCTGATTTCATCGGGCAAGGAATAGTGTATAGCTCGGACACTTAACACAAATGAATTTGCAAGAAAACCGGTGAAGTGAGAAGGAATACAGATATGTAATGTCTGTGACATGTGCAGATTAAACGTTATTAAGAAATCTAAAAGGTCATTACTGAAGTGAATTTCTTTATCATATTTCAAGCGAATTTTAACAATGTCACAAGGTATTTACTTCAAAATCCAATTTTATATTTATCATATAAACACGTCTGTTAAGTTTTCAACATCATTGTATTATATCCTTGCTAGGGCTCCTTTTTACCTTTTTGGCATTTGTATTGAAGTTTAGTTTGTCACGTGACTCCAACTTTGTGACTTTTCTTTAATTATATATTTTCTTTCCTCAGGATATTTTCATTCACACCCAAACACGTGGTACTCGTAATTTAACACTTAAAATTCCTGATAATGATTGATATTTTAATATCATATCATCTTATCTCTTGAATATGTTCAACAAATTATTATATAGAAACTATTAATGAACAACTGCGTCTATGGTATGTATACAAAATATTTTTGGTATCCTCGTAGCAAACATTATAAGTAATGTATATTAAAAGCTGAAACATTATTTTTTCTTCACTGTGAATCGTGAACCTCACACGTATTTTTCATTAAGAGGTTACACGATGTTTTCAGCGGAAAATAATCACTCTTTGTTCCGAGATGTATGCTGTTTTGTGTTATATATCCAAACTGGCATTCCCAACCACACGTTGTCTACCGTCTTAAATAATGAAGAGGAGCACGTCATCTTTTCCACCCGGTAATTATTTCTCCCCGCCAACACCTGCGCTAGGAGGTCGGATAGTGCATTAGTTGATGACGTCATTTTGCACCTCTTCTTGGCTTTTTTACCTGTGCATTTTTACGGCTTGCTTTGCACCGTGTTTTTTTTATATGTTCACATGTATTAATAGTTTTGATAAGAGATTAATGTAAAACTTAAAGGTTCTGCTATTTAATTACACGGGGATCAAGAAAACATCCGAAGTAACATTGGTATTATTTAAAGTGATCTAAAAAATAAAATAACTATCTGAAACTAATTATTCATTACATTAAATGAGATATGAAAAAAAAACAATTCCTTAAAATTCGTGTATCAAAATCGTGGATAAAAGTTTATGTATCTTGGAAATTTTAATTGCTTTTGATTTTCGAGGTTTGTTAGGTTTTTCTTAAATTAATCGTGTATTTAATGTCATTTATTTTATTATATTATATTTTAAATAGGTATTTAATTAATAAATTATTGATAAAGTATATATATATATGATTATAAAAAATAATTCATTAAATTATTTAAAACCCCTTGATATTTTTTAAAATTTATATCAGGTTAAATCATAACTACTTCATGCTGTTGTTGGTTTTATTTAATTTTATAATTTTTGAGGTTTATAATTACTAAAATATAATTTTAACAATCATATTAACATGTCAGTCACAATGCAAAACTACTCATACTAATAACAATACACGTATCTACATAAATGAACGCCAATATAACTCCCTCCCAATTTGTATAACAACCGGCCGTCCAAAGGCTTTGCATTCCATAAAACAAAAGAGCATAACAATGGGAATATGGAAACTTTTTTGGCTTAATAAACAATGGAGTGTAGGTGAACGTGAAATAGACGTATTTTGGGCGTAGGGATGCCTGCACAATAGTTCATTTCTATTTTAATTTTCTATATGAACGCACTCCGATCGTGCGATTGGTTACTCTATTCGTCGTTAGCCAATATTTTTTCAATTTCAACACTTCGTACGTTGTTTATGCTGAATTTTGTATTTTTTTTTTTTGTATTTTTTAAATTATTTTATTTATATTTATGATGCCACTGCGCGGTTGGACACAGTTCGCGCTCTATTTTCATCATATTAGCATTTTCTGAAGATTTGTTGACCAACGCAGGTTGGTTGTGATTAGTATTCAGAACTTTTCATAATAAGTACAAATTTATTACAAAAAATATTGAAATAAAAAATGTTTTATGTAGCATAACGCCAGTCAACCCTGCAATTGTCTCACCGGTGCGGCTTACTATGAGCTGGCACAGTGATTGCTAAATTGGACATTATTTTAGTAGTGTAATTATAATAAAAGTAATAAGACAAAAATAATGGGCTTAAACAGTAGTTTGGTGAATTATTTTGTAATTAAGTTGTTAGTTAAAAAAAAAATATAGACTATAGACTGTTTTTGATATACTGTTTGAAATACAATAGCACGAATGTCCAACGGGCTAATCGGAAGGAGTTGATTATTATAATGTAAATGTTGTTTTAATTTTCTTTTTTCTCTCTTCATTTTATTTAAACAAAACAGGAACCTTATCTAAGGCTGCTATTGGAATAAGATACGGTAGCCTTTTATTCACTAATAACCGAACCGAAGTGAAGACTTTTCAGTTAGATTTTATTTTTCATAAAGTAAGAAATATTTAAGATACTAAATATTTCTTAAGTTCTACGTCAGTAACTAGTTCTATTTTATGGTTGCGAGAATGAAAAGCTAAAGATGTAGCGTAAATATAAGAGTCTTACTTCTCAACTCTTATTACGTATAGCTCGTGTCTTATATATTAGGAAAAATATTTTTTTTTACTTGCCAGATGGACATTCCTACGGTGTATTTTGATTTTTATTTATTTAGAACCATTTTGAGCCATGATTAAACAAATAAAACTATGTTCATGTTTCATATAAAATCATTTAAATGCCTAATGTGAAAAAAACAAGATTACAAGCTCACTCCATCACAGTCCGTTTCGGTGGACACGATGCATTTCGTAGTACACGATTCGGACAGCCCAGCCCGTCTTCTGTGCTTCCGCCTAAATAAAAATTACTGTGCTTCGATAATTTTGGTACTTTTTTTAAAATATGTAAACAAAGCACTATAATTTTTTTTTGTATTTACATTTCAATGTTTAATAGTTTTTGCGTAAAAATGGCGTTTTAAAAAAAAAGATTATTGATTCGCTTATTTTAGGATTTCTGCAGAGTTATATTATATAAAATATATTGTCATGTGATAAAACTGAGAGAAGGGAAAAATATATATAAGAGATAACATTTGTGCCCATTTACAAACTTCTAGCAGACTTAAATCCCATATAATTAATGATAACGATAATTCTTGGTCAATTTTGACTTGGACTATGTATTTTGATTTTATAACATAATATCAACCATACGGGATACATTTTTATTCTTCATCAATCCAGTATAAGGCAATAAAACGAAGGAAGTTCGGTTGCAGTTAGCGCAACATGAAAAATTGTAACTACGCCAAAAATTAAAACGCCCCACATATTTTTGACTTGTAGATGTCGAAAAGGCATACGTAGAAAAGGCTAGAACGACTTTCGACAGATGGTAAATAAAGATACTGACCACTATTGATTCTGTCTAAAGTGAGATGCATTCGTGTTTGGTACAATAGTCTCTAATTAGATACAGATAAGAAGTCTGGAAACTTTAGTTTCCTATGCTTAGTACTAATGTCTAGTTTAATATATTAATAAAAAATATCATAAGTAGCAACGTTAACCATTAAGCTCTATGGGACACAAAACACTTGATACGACATGTTACGATCAATTTTGGTGGGATAAGAATTCTTTATCCATTATTTTAAATAGATGACGGTTATATTTAGTTTTAAAATAATAGATATAGATAAAAACGATCAAAACTCATAAGCCGCAGTAAAGCATCCGGTCGGCGACTTGGTCAGTTTCTTTCATCCGAAGCAGAATTCACAGCTAATTGTGGCATTAAACAATAGAACCTCTTAGCAATACAAGTAACGCGCCCCGCCATTGTTCACTTGTACAGGCACAGAATGAACATTCGGACAATAAAGCCTCAACAAGAAATTGTTTTTGGTACAATGCAACTATTTCGAAATGTAACCGTCGTGAAAATTAAAATGAAGGAATCTATGTAGTGAGGAGGTAGTGTATAAGTTATCGCTGTTTTAGTTGAGACTACATGTTGGTTTAAAAATTCGCGTAACTTTGTACAAGGAATTGGTGCCTATATTTATGAACTTCATATTATTACTTCGTATATTCACAAACTTTCCTGACACGTAACAGTTATTTTAATATATGATGTTTCAGTGTTGACTTTGAAACGAATACATTAAGGGGTAAATTTTATTCGTCAAATAACTTTTGTACGTATTGAATTTTTTTTATGGAAAACCAGTAGTACATATACTGTTTAATTTTTTTTGTATCTGTTCTGTGTTCTAATGTTAATAGCTGACTAGTTAAACAATTACTTCATTATCTTATAACTTCACAAACTTTTTATTTTAACTAAGATGCTGTACCACTGAATTGGCAAATAAATACTGCTTGGTTTAGTTCTCTTCTCAAGGGATGGATCCACCATGAGCTCCTTAACTTAGATTCAGCACTTAAAATTGCAATTCCAACTCTGTTTTCCCGCGTACCATAAAATTAAAAGGAGCGCATAGACACTAAGCTACCTTTTATTACCGCTATATAATCTAATTTAATTGTGTCAATAGTCTATAGCACTAGCGGTAACATACGACAATCTTAGTTATTATTAATCAATATTTATTTTCAACCTATTTTTTTAATTGTATTAATAGTTTGAAGAAGTATTGATATGTTATATCTTAATAGGCTTCAAAATCAATATTTGTTAATAACGGTCAGCCACTTTTAACTGAAAAAAAAATCGCAATTACCAAAAAGCAAATTTTAATTAATTAAATTCATTGAATGCTAAAACATCACTTGCTTTTCAATGACTCCCAGACAAAGCTCAAAGTGTATTATTTTATAGACAAATCGAAATAGAACAGACCTACAAGCTTACATAATATAAAAAATCCATTATGAATATGTATTCAATAATAAGAGTCATAAGTTTGAAAATGCATTGGAAGAGAGGATAAGATAGGACGTTTTTACTTAGACGGATAATATAATAGGGGATGGAAAGGGGCGTGTCTGAGGCTCGTCGCAAATATAATCAAGAACAGAACTGGTGTTGAAGAGGTACGGTTGGATAAAAATATTGATTTATTTAAATTTTTTAGATTGATGTTTGAATATTTAAACAAAATTAGTCACGGAAATGTAAAAATAACAAAATGACATCATACGTCTGATTGCGTGTACTGTTTTACTGGCAACAGCAAAAAAGAGACTGTAATATTAGAGACTAGACTCTAGACTCTCTCTCGTCATTTAAATTTATCTCGTCATAATTTTTGATTATTAATTCAATTTCTAATTAAAACTTCAAATTGTCAATGGTTTAAAAATGTTGCCAATTATTTCGTAATTTCTTATAATCGTTTCATAATAGACGTAAATTAAAAAAAAGAATGTTAACGGTACACTACTCCAACTAAGCTGAAATAATTGTGTTACGTGATCGACTAGTCCAGGTGAAATCACGTCAAATAATATACATAGATCTTCCCCCACAGATCTCTATTGATATATGTTAAGAATTATTTCTGTTGTTATTATTTTTATCAACATTATTACACATCAATATATTTAATCTTATTTATTTATTTAACTTTTATATACACAAAGCATTTAAATAAGGGAAGTAATATAGGAAAGGTATGTACAAAGGAGCAGCTTATTTTACAATAAAAATCTCTTCCAGCAGGCCTGCTGTTCGACATATTATCGGGAAAACAAACATAGTGTACTATAAAAAAAATGAGATAAAAGAAATATATATAGGACTATAACATTTACAAACACATACAATATATAATGTAAACAAAAATCTTTCTAAAAAAAAATCTTATTAAAAATAGAATAGAAATAAATTTAAGTATAATGTATACTGTCTGATAGTATATATATAACATATATACTCTCGAAATACTTGTCGGACATGAAAACAGTAATGAAGACAGCGTAAACAGAATATAGATTTTACTGAACGTTACTTCCGGTCGGTTAAGGTCTGAGTTACCCTTAAGGCACGCCTAAAGTTTTACTTCAAAAAGTGTATAGAATGCGACTCCATTCAGTTCATGTGCACTAATCAACGCTGCTCCACGTCTGAGCACAGCCCTCTATCACAATGCCGCTATTACATTTGCTCAATAATTGCCACCCTTGAACCACCACCCTCCCAGCACAGATGATCGCCCCTGAATAGGTATACGGTAAATGTATCCGGGGAGTTGGTCAATTTATGTGGTCTACTCGGCGCTGTAATCAACGACTTGGAGTTGCGTACGCACGAGGTGCTGGAAACATCGTTTTAAACTTTCAATTGAATCTACTGTATTGAAGCCGAGCTTTATTGATACTTATGAGGTTCGGGCTGGATTCAATTTTGTTTTTTTTTATTTCATTGACAGTAACATACGAGCACACAGTTCACCTGATGGTAAGTGATTCCTGCAGCCCATTGACATCTACATTCATCCTTCATGCAAATCATCATAATGCTAATGCGTTGTCACCCTTGAGGACTGAGATGGAATGCCTTGTCAGAATTAATAAAGGGATCCCTCACTCACCAGACGAAACACAGCAGCATTATGCTGCTATTTTACGCTGATATTCTGTGAAGGCGTGGTCCTAACCCGTTCGAGCTGACCCATTCATTCTGCAGCTAGAAACAAAGTGCAGTCTACCTCTACTACTGTACAAAATGACATTCGATTCCAATAGTACAATGTATTGTATATTGTAACCTTAGTTTGTAACAATATTGCTTATGTGATATTTTTATTCTTTTTTAAATAGTTACCCCAGTCGCCGTTATGGTATATTTGAAACTAATAATGGAACATTCACATTATCGAACCTACTCATATTTTAATCGTCTACAATATTTTTTTATGATTGTGTGACAAAATTGATAACTATAAAATTATTAGGTGCATGACTTCGTTTCTGGTTTAGATATCCTTTGTTAGTAGTAAGTCCAAATATTTGTAAACTTATCTTAGAACTAATTAGAGAAATTTCTTAGGGACATCCAAATATTTTTGAGTATTATGATATTGTATATTCTTACCGTTTATAACTAAAAACCTATGGAAACAAGTGCAGATTTAAAAAATAAATTTCTTCACATCTTCACATTTTTGAAATCCATCTAAATTCCATATGTTAATAAATAAAACTATTTTATATCTGTAATAAATATTTTATTAATATAATATTTAATACAAACAAATTACACCTCCAATTATTCTAGTATTTCTCCCATTACTAATATTATAAATTATCTACCTTTACTTTGTTTTAATGTAACGGATATCATCTGAAGAATAGTAAAAATATAGGTAATATTTTTTATTTTGACTAAACGATTTATGTTTATCATTCTTTTGGACGGACCACCATAGGATGGTGTGAGGACCTGTGCAAGCCTGAGGGAAGTCGTTGGATGGCATGTCATTGGTTTCAGATGGCTCAGGAATGATCCTTTATCCGGCAGTCTGAGGGGAAGCCTATGTACAAATAAGCGTGGACTATTGGACGCTGATAATTATGATAATTCCTTCGTGAATATTGAACTGAGATTCGTCAAAACTATATAAAATAAAAATATCACAACGCTGTATTTCAGTACTAGAAGAACGACCGCAAGTATTAGCAAGATCTCAGTGCTAGTTGTTCTATATTCCTTATATAACAGAAGCAACTGATCGAGACGAGGTTCGACCCTCTCGGGCACCTTCGAGTCTGATGCTAGGCACCCTCTTGGGAGACCTTGTGCTGGTTATCCACTAATAGAGGTTTCGACTGAGCGCCATAAGCGCTCGGTCACCTCTCAAACCGGCAAAACTGTAAAAGCCCTCGGGCTAACAGCGGCTATCAGCCCGAAAAAAAATCTTTACATAAGAAAATTAATTCCCTTTAATTTTTATGGACAGTAAAGTTCAGTCCATGGTTAGTTGCATATACGCATTACCTAAACTTTCGACGTTATGTCTGATGCGAGATTGAATTATAAGTAGACCGTCTGCATTACCGGCTAGAGAATAGCGTTAAGAAAGTCACCAAAACCCAAATTCCAGGGGTATGACCGCAGAAATAACAATTAAAAACCTCATGGTGATCGAATTTTGAATTAACTGTGTGTAAATTATAATTACTGTGATTTTTTATTATTTCGTTCCTCTTATCTTAACATTAACATCTCTATAATGTATTATACGTATACGTCTCTGTTATATTACTATTGAGATGATGATTACATTGTCATCACCACGCTTCAGTTATACCTATTATCCACTGGTATCCAAACCACTTCATAATAATTAGAAGCGACAATAAATGCACATAAGACATAACTGAATATGTTTGAGGCTTGATTCACTGGCGTTGCGAAGATATGTTGCATCTCTTTGCATCTTTTACTGAATCTACCATGGCGAGTGTTCTGACGAGTTTTACGGATTAATTCCAGCCGTTGAGTTTAAACATCGTACATCACGACAGAATTTCAAAATTTCATCCTCATCATCTCGATGGTTGGCAATCCCTATTTTCTGCTGCGCACAATTACTCTGTGGAATCAGCTGTCACTAGCGGTGTTATCGAGTCACTACAACTTAGGGTACTTCCAAGAAAAGAGCCTACACCTTAAAGGCCGGCAATGCATTTGCGACTCCTCTGGTGTTGCGGGTGTTCATGGACTTGGCTTATACTATAAAAAAAATAGGTTCACCAGATACTCGTTTGTCCAGTGAATATTTATTTGTCATATTACCTTATTGTTAGCTAGATTTAATTAAATGAAACCTTAAATCTTCATGTCTAAATGAGCATGTTTCATTTATACAGCAAAGGAGCAGGTACGAACGTCACGTTTAGTAGATTTGCGGTAAACCGGCACTGTACCAAGTTTGATTCATTACGAGTTGATTAAAACCAATCTGGAATTAGTCGGCTCTCTATTTTGCATCATGGCAACACATGTTAGAGTTTTAGTTAATAGATGAAATATATATAGACATATATTTGTCTTTGTTGAGTATTGTAATGTAGAGTTTGGCATTGGTGGTTCTGGTGGTGATATTTGCATTCATATAATTTTAAATAAAAATAATAATATTTTTATTATTACATTGAGAGTAACAAAGAGCACACAATTAATCTGATGGTAAGTGTGTAATTGTGTAATGTGATGTAAGTGTTTTGGTTTTGCAGTTCGTCGGTGTTAAATTGTTGTGTGTCTGCTTGTACATTCAAGTTAAGTGGTGTGTAGTTAAGATCGTTTATAACTACAGCTTTGTGCATGTTACTTGTATGGGATTTAGTGTAAAAGAAGATTTTCAGATAATTTACTTGTTTTCGCCAAAGATGTTGGATATCTATTAAGCGTCTTCCTCCGTTTTGTCTTTTAATAGCGATTATTACTATTATTATTATTATTTATAGTATTAATAATAATAATCTAAACGAAATAATAAAAATAATAATATTTTTATTATTTCGTTCCTCTTATCTTAACATTAACATCTCTATAATGTATTATACGTATACGTCTCTGTTATATTACTATTGAGATGATGATTACATTGTCATCACCACGCTTCAGTTATACCTATTATCCACTGGTATCCAAACCACTTCATAATAATTAGAAGCGACAATAAATGCACATAAGACATAACTGAATATGTTTGAGGCTTGATTCACTGGCGTTGCGAAGATATGTTGCATCTCTTTGCATCTTTTACTGAATCTACCATGGCGAGTGTTCTGACGAGTTTTACGGATTAATTCCAGCCGTTGAGTTTAAACATCGTACATCACGACAGAATTTCAAAATTTCATCCTCATCATCTCGATGGTTGGCAATCCCTATTTTCTGCTGCGCACAACTACTCTGTGGAATCAGCTGTCACTAGCGGTGTTATCGAGTCACTACAACTTAGGGTACTTCCAAGAAAAGAGCCTACACCTTAAAGGCCGGCAATGCATTTGCGACTCCTCTGGTGTTGCGGGTGTTCATGGACTTGGCTTATACTATAAAAAAAATAGGTTCACCAGATACTCGTTTGTCCAGTGAATATTTATTTGTCATATTACCTTATTGTTAGCTAGATTTAATTAAATGAAACCTTAAATCTTCATGTCTAAATGAGCATGTTTCATTTATACAGCAAAGGAGCAGGTACGAACGTCACGTTTAGTAGATTTGCGGTAAACCGGCACTGTACCAAGTTTGATTCATTACGAGTTGATTAAAACCAATCTGGAATTAGTCGGCTCTCTATTTTGCATCATGTTATTGGCAACACATGTTAGAGTTTTAGTTAATAGATGAAATAGATATAGACATATATTTGTCTTTGTTGAGTATTGTAATGTAGAGTTTGGCATTGGTGGTTCTGGTGGTGATATTTGCATTCATATAATTTTAAATAAAAATAATAAATAATAAATCATTTATAACAGATTAAATTACAAAAGATACAATTTAATTATAATAAAATCCATATGCAAATTAGTCATCTCTAAAATAGTTTGAAGTTAAAAATAAAGAAAACACAATATCAAAAAGTCCATAGATTAAAATTATTTAAAATAAAATATATGCTTAAAATTGATTTGAAAAACAGATTAAAAATATATTAGTTATTTTGTCAACAATAAATAAGACTACATTAAAAAATGAGATCTTTATATTCACATAAGTCAAATCTAAATATTTTTTTAATTAAATTCTTTCAAAATAAAATAATCAAAACTATATACTAACACGTAATTAAGGTAGAGACGTTAGATCTAGTTAGTACTTAAGTTAAGTTCAATCACTTTTTCTATTAAATATGCAGATCTTAGAATCGAATTAATTAATTTTGTTCTATCAGAAGACATTTTTAATCAGTAATTACGTACTGATTTTAATATTTTAATAACAATTTCTTTGAACAATGGTAAAGCTACACTGCAGTTTATTTCTAGCTGCAAAATAAAATGATCAGCTGGACCGGGATAGGACCACGCCCTCACAGAGTACCAGCGTGTTTCGTCTGTTAAGTGTAGGGTACCGGAGACCTTTATTACTGGTGACGTGGCATTCCATCTCAGCATCTGTATTATGATTCCTTGTCAAGGATGAATGTAGATGTCATGGGTAGTAGGAATCACTTACCATCGGGTGAATTATGTGTTCGTTTGTTATTCTTAATGCATTAAAAAATAAAACAATTTATGTTAGATTGATGGTTGATTGAAAATAAATATATGCGATGAGAGAAAATAAGTATACAAAAATATGCACGTGCATGTATAATTAATATGCTATACATATATACTTACCTACACTTGTATGGTGTGATCATACAGATGAACTTAATCCGAATAAACTATAAAGTTTCGCTGGCCATCAAGGGTACGCGGAAACTGTTGCGAACCATCTAATGTGGAATTATCTAGACGAACACCAGAAGGATTTTCATCGTGGATTTTCGGCTGATGTAGTATACTTCAAAGAGGCTGGAGACCCTCTTTCGCCATATTTCATCAGCCAAATTGACAAAATATATATAGATAAATTCACACCTTTAACGTGCAATAGTTATTAGTCTAATCGACACACTATCGCAATTTTCTAATTATATAGCTACTCCATGCTACAGAAAACCTAAGCTTGATTCAAGCTGATAGCCATACGATCGGGCGAACGCAACGAAATAAAATCCGAAAAAATACACGATACGGCTACACACCTCCGTCCGGTTAACCGTAACCGCCACGAACCCGTTTCATCTCGCTAATTATATAGGTATGCACTGAATGGTGTATCCGCAAGCGATAGGTCCGTATCCGTATCCGACGAACAGCGTGCGGAAAAACGGGTAATCCTTTAATTAAAGCTCTACGTGCGGTCAGCGCCAAAGACAGAGTTGAATTAGAGTGGCCTAGATTGAAGGTTTACTATTTGAGACTCGTGTGATTTTAAGATTATCTTTAAAATTTTGAAATAATCTAAACATTTACTATAAATCAATTGTGTAATCAGAAATGGAAAATCTCAAGCAGAATTATAGTACTGAAACAAACGGGATTCCCCCATATTCTAACCGCGTGTTACTGTAAATTGGTGTTGCCTAGTCATATGATACCTATCATTTACTGGATGTCTATTATTAAATCGATTTAGATGATTTAATTATGAATATAACAAAAGAACAAGCATAAAAGGAGTCTGGTTATGTCTTCAAGAAAACTCCTACATGATTAAGCAAATGAACTTGAATACTTTATTTAAATAAAGAAAAATATTTTTACAACATTCATAGAACAATAAAGTTTCTTTTAAGAAATTTAACACGAATTAGGATATAATTTACAAATAATTAAACAGTATAATAAAATAAATTAAAATATCAAAACGCACGGTCATCCTATCTAAACTAATTTCTATCAGTATGGCTCATTTGGAGTAATTACTTTTAAGCTCCTCTTTTGCGATAGACGTTTTACGAAGTGCCCGCTCAAAGCTATCGCGTTTTCAATTCATTCGTTTGAATTAATTCACTCTTTTCCCTATTTAAAGTTTGTCATTTTACGTAATTGGTTTTTGTAACGTTTACATTTAAAGAGGTAAGTGCAAACTTTTGATGAAAAAAAAAATTACAATATTAATTCTTATTTTTAAATCTTATTATATGGATCAAATATGCAAACTTTCTAAGTATTCATTGCGTATTCTCTAGTCTAGTGTATAAGAATAACAACATTGTATTAATGTTGGTATTATTATGTAACAGGTATTTTATTAAACGCAATTGTCTAATTTAATGTCATAAAATGCTTGAATTCCTGCGTAAAGTTGATGAAATTTGTTAGCGCTCTCTAGTTATCATCGTACTTAATCCGATATAATTAGTGCATAGAAATATGTTGAGAAGAGCAACCTGGACTCGCAAGTCCTCTATGGATATCTAAAGGCGTTATTTTTCATAGGTTTTATCTGTTATCAACACCGTACACAGAGTACAAGTACAATACAAAGCCTCAACTCTTGTTGACGACATATTGGTCGGCAATGTGATTGGTACATGTGTAAGTTAAATAATCTAAATAATTGATATAAGGTTACGGTAATTATTGGGCGGTGTATATTACATGTGAGTTTAGCAAAGAAAAATTCAGACGGTATATATTTTGGTTAATACCTTATATACGATCGATACGTCTACGTCTACGTCACTGCATCCGTTTTCTCTTACTTTGCAGCCTTAAAAGAGGTTTTCAAACGGCAACGCGACCATACAACTTCGCATATCTCAGTCGCCGTTTTAGTGTCGTCAATGATAAAGGTTTAACTCGGGCTTTGTTTACTTCAACGCGGATTTCTCACCGAAGTTGAGTCCATAATTAAAAACCTGCGACCACGCAAGGCTCCCGGCCCCGACGGCATCACCAACAAGGTGATGAAACTCCTACCCATGTCCATTTTACACCTACTGGTAATAATCTACAACGCGGCCATATCCAAAGGCACCTTCCCGAACACCTGGAAGGAAGCCGACGTCATAGGGATTCTCAAGCCCTCAAAACATCCAACCGATCCATCAGCCTATCGACCCATAAGCCTACTCAAAGTCTTGGGTAAGGTATATGAAAGGCTCATCCTCGCCCGCCTCAAGGACTTCATGCTGTCCCGAGGGCTACCAATCAATGAGCAGTTCGGGTTTCGCACCCAACACTCATGCACACATCAAGTGCACCGCATCACGGAGCACATCCTCAGTAAATTTCTTCAGGGCTACCAAACTGGGGCACTTTTCCTCGACGTGGCGAAAGCTTAAGACAAGGTCTGGCACAACGGGCTCATATACAAACTATATGAGCTCGGTGTGCCAGATCGACTCGTACTTATTATACGAGACTTTCTCCGAAATCGAACCTTTCGTTACCGCGTCGAGGGAACGCGCTCCGAGGTTCACCCTATTTGTGCCGGAGTACCACAAGGCTCCGTCCTAGGTCCTATTTTGTACACACTCTACACCAACGACATACCGCGCACTCGCGGTGTAGAGCTAGCCCTTTTCGCCGATGACACCGGCCTCTATGTGTCTGGGTTCAAACCAGACGCTATTTGTAGACGCCTCCAATCTGCAGCCAACACCTTAGGGAAATGGTTTCGGAAATGGAGGATCGAGGTTAACCCTACCAAAAGTGCAGCCATGTACTTCTGTCGGCGCAACAAAACGCCGCATCTCCCAACTATAGAGTTATTTGATCGTCCAATCCCCTGGGAACAGACAGTCAAATATTTAGGCGTTACTTTAGATGAAAGACTCACCTTCGGTCCGCATGTCAACCGCGTACGGAATCGAGCAGCGTTCGTCCTAGGTCGTTTGCACCCGTTACTCAATAAAAATAGCAAAATGTCCCTGCGTAATAAAATTACACTATACAAAGCGTGCATCCGACCCATAATGACATACGCAAGCCCCGTCTTTGCGCATGCTTCCCCGCGTCACATTCACCGACTTCAGGTAGTACAAAATCGTTTCATGCGCAAGGCCACCGGTGCACCGTGGTTCTTGCGTAATGAAAATCTACACATAGATCTTGAGCTGCCGACCATAGCTCAGTACCTGAAGCAGGCTTCCCGCCGATATTTCGACTCTGCCGTCACACACTCTAACCCCTTGATTGTAAGTGCCGCCACTCACAATCCCATCGCGAATCACAGATTCACCCGCGTCCGAAGGAGACCGAGGCACGCTCTCGATGAACCCGACGACGTGACTACCAGAGCCCAAGCCCTTCATAAAACACAAAACACGTACATTGCACCCTCACATCGCCCCCGCCGACGGCGAGGGCGTCACAAACAAGGATATTCGCGATACCGCCATGTCACTGGTCGGTTCTCTCCAGTCCATACAGATAGAAGCGTCGCTGGAGTTTCGTGCGCCACTTCTTCTCCAGCGCCCACGCATTCCGAAGTGGTGGTACAGATAGCTAATAATCATAGCGAATTTAAAGAATCCTCTGTCAGAAGCAACTGACCGAGCTGAGGTTCGGCCCTCTCGGGTACCCTCGAGTCAGACGCCCTTCGAAACAAGGTAACGGTCCAAGCCGAGGCTCCCTCTCGGGAGCCCTTGTGCTGGTTACCTATATATAGGTAACCAGCACAAGGGTTACCTATATCTCGGTCACCTCTCAACCCGGTGAAACTGTAAAAGCCCTCGGGCTAACAGTGGCCTTCAGCCCAAAAAAAAAAGTGCTGGTAAGAACAATGAAATTATCTTCACTAAACGTGGTAACTCTCAGCCTTCCCGAGCGTGGACGATCTTGAAAACTGCCCGTCTCCCTGTATCGAGTTATTGTGCCATGAACACAAGTCTTCTATAACTTTGTTAAGTTAAGTTGTGAAGCAAACTCACGTTCGGATTTGCCTTCATTATGTAAAATAACGATGGTAGAACGCACTTCACTGCTTATTTATCGAGCTTTTCCCATTTTACGACGTTTTCACTGTAGAAACCACAAGTTTAGACTAATAGAGATTGTTTGTGAACAAACCCAAGCAAACTCGGGTAATAATAAGTCAGAAACACGTGTTTTCAGGAGTTAAATAATCCTAATTATACATTACGTATTATACATTACATACTAAAAGCAAAGTAATTAGTAATGAGGACATTATAAAAATATTATTACGACTCTACCACCTGGCTCTAGCGCAGCGTTTGTCGATGTTTGAAAACAATGTATGTTTATTGTCCAATAACTTGAAAGTAAACAAAAAAATGACTTCTTTAAATATTCGATACTAACAATAGAATAAGCAGATGTGCATTTCTTTTATTTATCCTATGGGATTTTGTTACAATTGATGGATAATTATGTTGTTCATGAGCGGTCTTAAACTTTTGGCCGGCAGGGTACATCATAATTACTTTTATACAAATACGCCTATATACTTTTATCTTTTTACTCTCATACCTATTGGATTGTGAAAGAAAATCATTATAATGGTCATGTAAAGGCAAAAAAATGCGCAAACTAAAGCAAGAATAATTTAAAAGCGCCATTATTACATTGATCACAAGCGAACATAACTGAAGGCAGAATAGCGACAACACAAAAATAACGTCTAAGCAATCACATTATATCAAGAGTAGGTATACTTAAAAATCTGTTCAGCATTGTGAAAAGAATGAAGAAAGAATTATAATACCTAAAACGGATGAATGTGCGTCCATTGTTGCTCCAACAAAATATCCCAATTACGTTGCGGTGGGAGAGATGAATATAATCAAAAGTGATCCCGCTCCTGGAAGGACTGAGCCGGGAAGGGGGCGGAATGAAAAATTTTAATTTCGAATGCAGTTTGTTAAAGAGCGCACAATAATAGGTACGCTGCGGAATACTCCGCGGAAAGTAGATAATTTGCAAAAGGGGTCCAGGCTTGTTTTTTTTTTTATTCGCAATCGCAATTGCTCGTTTGTTGTCGCATATTTCGATAAAGTTAACATTAATTAAAATATAATACAGGGCATATATTCATTGTATGTAGTAGTGTTGCAGTTCTCTTTACTGACTACACGATATATTGAAATGTTATATTAATTTATCCTAATATCCTCTGATAGAGTGGGTCTTTGGTGTACTTCAATCGTCAGACAAAACGGAAAATTATAGTCGCTATTTTACGCTATAATTGTGTGAACGTGTGACTACTTCGATTGAATCAAAATTGCATTCGCATTAAAATGGTGCAAAAAAAATAGTCGCAAAATCTCCACTACTAAACTGGCTTTGCATTAAATCAAATGTAAAACGAAATCCAAATATCATTATGATGTCTTTTATTTTTATTAATTAGTTTATTGCTACTACACCTATCACAATATCTCACCACACCTTGGGTTTAATCAAAAATAATATAATTAAGATTACTGCAATAAAGAGTAAATAAATAATATCATCAGATCAATCAGCTATCATCAGCTAATCAGAACTCATAGTTCACCTGATAATAAATGAATTAGAATGTGCACAGCAGCATTATTCTCTTATTTGACGCTGTTGTTATTCTGTAAGGTACCTTTCACGGTATAGACGACCCATCCATGCTGCAATTGAAAAACAACTGTGTTGCTTTACTATTGTTCAAATTTCAATACCAATAAAAATACTAAAGCGCTTGTTTCAAGAGAGGGATTTAAAGTTATTTTTTGGACAAAAAATCATTACTTGTGTCCAAATTATAACATTTTGAAAACTGTTAGAAAGTTAATTTTCTATTTTACGATCTGATTCAAATCAATTTTATTCCGGTCGGAAGAATTGTTACATTGGAAGGTCGCTTTAGTCAATTGGCAACGATCAATTAAGATAATGCAGACAGGTAAAAGGACGTATGTACTTTAAACTCTATAGCACACTTTACATATATTTTCAAATGTCTTATGAGCCAATCGATTTTTACTTCCTAAGTAGTCAATTTAATTGAAGCATTACTTTATCCCTTATTATTATAATTTAGCCAGGATGTAAGAGTGTCTTTAAATAATTTAAAAGTTAAATTAAACCACTTGATTGCAATGCGTTGTGACTTGATTGTGACGCGAAGTGATACGTTGCCGATTTCTGAGGTGGTCTCTTATCTTTAAACGTATTAAGAGGCCATTAGGGGGTGATTAATTAATCTGTAGTTCACTTGATGTTAACTGATTCACGCTTAAGACAACATGGAATGCTTAAAACTTTACTTTGAACTCTATATCACACTTTACATTTTCAAATGCCTTATGAGCCAATCGGTTTTTACTTCCTAAGTAGTCAATTTAATTTAAGCATTATTTTATTCCTTATTATTTTAAATTTTACCAGGATGTAAGTCTTTAAATAATATAATAGTGAAATTAAACCACTTGATTGCAATGCGTTGTGACAACTTATCACTTTGCATCATTTCCGAGGTGGACTTTTATCTTAAAATGTATTAAGAGGCCATTAGGGGGTGACTAATTAATCTGTTGTTAATTGATTCACGCTTAAGACTTCATGCGCATGGATGTAACGCGGGCTGAGCATAATCTATTATTTTCCGTCAGTATTCTGTTAAAACATGGTCCTTCCCCAGTTAAGTCAACATATACGCGATACAGTTTGGTAGATTCACATGTGAACAGATCTGCGGCGATTATATCAACCGTCATTGATGAAGAATTAAAAACATTCATCGAGTCTCATGTTTTCTAAATATGCCTTACAAAAAACAAAACGTTATTTTGATAATTCACACAGCTATTTTGTTCTCACTTTCTTTGAGTCATTTGTTCAAGTATTTTAGTTGGTTTTGTGTAAAGATGAAATTACGATTATTGACATAAATTAACGATTTTTAGATAGATAAAAAAAAGCACATCGTATTTTAAACACAACAACATATTTTGCTTTGTAAAGTATGTATCTGGTAAAGTTATTATATACAATGCATATATATTAGGCAAATAAATATTTTTACTATTACTCTGGTTGTTATGGGGATATGATTTCTGTTACTTACTTGAGATCGTCCCCATTTGTTTGTAATAAAGTGTAAACGATTAAATCGATAATTATAAGTTTTACTACAGATCATATAATTTATCCACTAAGGACATTAGTAATAATTTGTTAGATAAGGATAGACAAATAAGCCTTTACAACATCAGATCAGATATGTAAGCACTTTACCGATGAGGACTTTTTTTTTTTTTTTTTTTTCGGGCTGAAGGCCACTGTTAGCCCGAGGGCTTTTACAGTTTCACCGGGTTGAGAGGTGACCTAGCGCTAATGGCAATCGGTCGAGACCTCTATATATAGGTAACCAGCACAAGGGGTCCCGAGAGGGAGCCTCGGCTTGGACCGTTACCTTGTTTCGCGAGAGCGTCTGACTCGAGGGTGCCCGAGAGGGCCGGTCAGTTGCTTCTGACAGACGATAATCAATGGGGACATCCCCACCTAATACCAGGTGGGTTTGCCACATTATTCATGTTATTAGGGGTGAGAAACGAGCATACAGTTCTCCTGATGGCAAATGCTGACTGCGGCCAATGAAGTCTGCATCCACTATCAACCAGTCCGTT
Source organism: Teinopalpus imperialis (assembly GCA_029286865.1). NCBI lineage: Eukaryota > Metazoa > Arthropoda > Insecta > Lepidoptera > Papilionidae > Teinopalpus > Teinopalpus imperialis. Next base: position 1,459,788 of record JAGSMU010000009.1, on the reverse strand, counting down.
ATTACCTCTGAGGACTGCGGTGGAATGCCTTGTTACCCCAGTCCCCAGATCCCAATACTCATCATACGAAACACAGCAGCGCTATGGTGATATATCACGCTGGTATTCTGTGAGGATGTGGTCTTACCCAGTCCGAGCTCTACTGTAAAAAAAATGCAATGTGGCTCTATCAGTGTTAAAGACTGCATTACTGTTTAATACTGGCTTGTGTATATTAAAAATATGCCACAAACGCGCGTCATTTCGCGTGATATTCGACACAAATATGACCACAGTGCGAGGTGTAAGGTGTGACGGAATATTTGCACGTTCCCCATTGTCTAAAATGGAGGTAGCGGCTTTCAAGGCGAATTACCGCATGCCACAATGAGAGTCAGATTATTGTGGCATGCTGCAGGAGAGGGAAGCGGCAGCGCGTGACGTCATCAACTAATGCACTACATGGTGATTATTGTCGCAGGTGAGGCTGTACCCGCAAGAAATGCCACCGATCTCCTGTGCTAGAAGGGACACTAAAATAGCTGCTATTTACGCTCTTGGACACATGTGACAATGCTGATATACTCATTATTAATTTATTTAATAATTAGCTTCACTATTTAGCATTATCGAAGTATGACACTTTCAGAGATCTAGAATAGAATAGTATATTTAGTCGTATAATCCTCGTAAACCGTGAAGACTCTGAATATCGGTGGCTATTTTTAATTTTATGATACGCGCCAATGAAATTAATAATTGTAATTTAAACGCTAATTTACGACGTACTCCCCGGTAAACGAAGCTCGTGGGGAAATTTGCATGTCTAAAAAATAAATATAAATATTTTTCACAGATGTGTGTTACAATGAAGCTGAGTGGCGAATGGTCCAGATATGCCTATGATTATATAATCAATTTTTTTTTATAGAATAGGTGGCAAACGCTCAACCAGCTCACCTGTTGGTAAGTTACCACCGCCCATGAACATTCGCAACACCTGAGGGCGCTGACGGCCTTCAAGAAATACCGCAGGCGACAGCTGATACCACAGAGTAGTTGTGCGTGGCATAAACTTTTGCGCAAACCGCACAGTGGTGGATTACCAGCCATCGAGATGATGAGGATGTAATTTTGAATTCTGTCGTGATGCACGATGTTTAAACTCAGCGGCTGGAATTAATCTGAACAATTTTTAGAGGCCAATTTGGCCTTACTTTTCAGGTAACGGCTGGACTGAACGTCGCTCGATATGTGAACGCCAAGGATACCGCGCGTGAAGTAGAAAGGGGAGTGTTTTCAAAATTAAGAGATACGATAAAGGGATTGCTTTAAGCGGTAAACGGGCAAACTTGTGTATTCGTAAAGTTTATTTGGAATAGGTTTTGTCGGCCCCAATCTGAGATTTTGTTTAACAAAATCTCGACCTCAGACACGAGTTTGTTCCGGCACTCATTGACCTTTTCCCGAGAAATATTGGCGCGGTGTATAATAGTGTATAACAGTGTATAACACATCCCCTGTGCTGTCATCCGAAATTGATGTTATTCATTTGCGACATGTCATTGATATGCAGTTGAAACAAGGTAGGAGATAACACACAGCCTTGTGGAACACTAGTATTCACTGGTTGGAGCATGCACCGTCCACTACGACCTTGACTCTACGGTTCGTAAGAAAACTGGTGACAAACTTGCATAATTTTCCGGAAGCCCATAGAAAGGAAGCTTCGAAAGAAGCGCTTTACGCCTAAACCGATCGAAAGCCTTAGCTACGTCCAGACTAACCACCAAGGAATCTCCCTTGATCTCGACTGCCTGGGCGCAGGCGAGTTCGATGAATCAAGTGGACCAGAAGGTCACCAGGTCAGCGACATCGGCGGTAGCCGCACTGGCGATTGCTAATCAGATCGTGTTCCTCTAGGCACCTCATGAGCTGGACTGTTGCTATAGTTTAAAATAGTTTGGCCATGTGGCAAGTTCAGTTACGAGACGTCATATGCTTAAGCATAAGATGGCAGCTCGGTCCCGTTTTCCGAAAATAATAAATCTCTAACATAGATTCAAATAGTTATAGATTATATCAAGAACTTTGGTTCTATACAATCATAACTATGTTAGTTTAGTATGTAGTTTTATACGAATATCAGTTTTGAATAATCAAATATAAACAAATACTTGATATAGTAATTATTTAATAAGGCGATAGATGCCACTGACGCGATTTGATATTCTTAAATAACTGACCGTTCAGATGTGCGTGCTCACAAACACACAAACGAGCTTTTTGTTCATCCGATGGCACGTAATTCATGCGACTTATGACAAATTCATACTCGATAGAGAATCAGAATGCTAAGTCAATTTGAAAACGAAACTGTAGCGCTAGGCTTTTATTTTATATTATCATCTTTTATTTTTTATTTCTATATTATTAATATTCTACAGAACTCGAGGCTTTTCGAGGCTGAGCCGAAGTATCCATGTATTAGTAGTCGAGGGATTATACTTTTTTTTTATTAGAGTTACAAATAAAGTATAGACGTAACTACTTCAGAGTGACATTCAAAACATCATTTATAAGCGTCTGCATCGCCCCTTAACAACAGAAGGACTGCTCATGTGTATTAAATAAAACATTCGAAATAATCTCATACTGCGCCTCTATCGGCTCTATGTCTACGTGCAAACAGGTGCAAGATTGATTACTACGCCGGTGCTTGCGACATGTAAGGCGTCTCACTAATAATTAACGGTGTCATGAGTGCTGAGCGCGAGGGGAGACGCATCAACAGATAATGGACAAAAACACATCGCCTCCCCATTACCATTACCATTATAAACATTTGCTTAGGAATAGTTTAAAAGTACTAACAATTTCTATTAAAATTAGGTCTCGACTGAGCGCCATAAGCGCTCGGTCACCTCTCAACTAGGTGAAACTGTAAAAGTCCCCGGGCCAACAACGGCCATCAGCTCGAAAAAAAAAGAAAAAAAATAATTATATATATTGCAGTGTGTTAAACATAATTAATTACAAGTAAATTGATTTGTGTTATTATTTTTATAAATAATTAATTTACACATTCTTTCTCATCTCATCTCATCGTTGAACATTAGTTCATGGTTTTATAAAAAAAGCTCGTCACGGTTTCTTTTGAATTTATATAAATACAAAAGCCGTTATATTTTCATCAACATTAAGATGCTTTTTGCCTATAACTTGTAAAAATCTGAACATCGGTTTTTCAAAACGATTGCTGTGATGCATCTGTCTCCTGACCCACTTGTATCTCGCTGCGGTTTGTACTATAAACAAATTTTCCTTTAACTTTATTTCCTTAGTAGAATATATACAAGATTTCTTTTTACAATGCTGTGACTTTAAACGCTCCGTAACATTATGGCGAAGATCCGAGTCCATTTCTATAATGATAGTATTTGTGTTGCAACAGCTGAACTTACTAGCCTAGTTTGATTTCCGGAGCCGTTAGACACGGCATTTAAATCGTTATTCAGTATGTAGTCTTTTAATTCGTTCGTTAGATACGGTTTTTTTTTCTGGCTGATGTTACCCCGAGGGCTTTTACAGTTTGACCGGGTTGAGTGGTGGTTGAGTCGGGATCTCTATTAGAGATTAGATGCGGTACATTACGATTTTATGTAATCAAGTTTTAAATGTCGTTATCAGAATGATGATGGCGAATTGACAATTCGTAGAAATGTAATATTTTGTCTAATAAAAGTATAAAAAGATAAATAGATGTTATACTTGTATTGCGATCATAATTTACCTACCCAGGACCACTGGTTTATTGGGACCAAGATTACCAACCGTTACCAATTTTAAACATATGTACGTATGTAACAATGTAAAAATAAGTAACCTTTTACAAACATTTAATTAAGAGAATTTGGGACTATCTTTGTGTACAGTGTTTTTTAATAGAGTTTTCATGGGTTTGTTTTGGATTGCGTTCAATCCTTATACCAATGGAATGTTAAAGTTCAGTATTTACATAATTAAAACGTTTATATATATTTATATATAATTATACAATTTTAATATGTATGTATATATGGATTATTATATTAGTTATAAGATTATACAAAACTTTAAACAGCGTATATGGTCCGAGAACTTGCCAGTCCTTGGCGAATTTCGCTCAAATTTATCAAATCCTGTGTACAATATTGAACCATAAACAAGCTAAAAATATAAACAAACTATAGAACAAAAATTAATTTGTGTGTGCCATAAATAATCAGTATTTAACATGCGTTTTAGTATACACAATTATTATTTCTTTAGTAGATGTACTAAGTCAGTTTATTTCCATTTTCATGTTTTTGTTCAAAATTATAATTGCGAGGCGTATTGATGTCCCATGAATGGCAACATACTAATGTGATTTAGCCTTACTAACAGTAGCATTCTTAAATATCATCAAGATGGTTAGTCTGTACATCGATACCAGTTTATATATGCAGAAAATATATATAAAACCTTTGCGAATTGTGAATGAGTCGATAATACAACCATAGGACTAAGCTTGTGTAATAATTATTTATTTTGGAAACTATAGATATATTGCCTAAGGGCGTCGACATTAAAACTGTATCTGATTATTTGATTATGTGATTTGTTGTTAGAGCCATAAATTTTTTTTTCTTCACATTTTGTAAGGCTGTAAAAAATTAACCTGATGTAATAAGATACAAGCTCATCGTCATAACGCATGTAACATCCCATTAGTAAATATATTCATATTTGGTCGACATGAAAACTCCATTGAAGCCCTATGATACACATTAAATAATTAATATACCGAATAATCGTACTTTAGCGAAATTTTGACAGGTACTCGTGGATCGAACGCGCACTCGGTAAAAATTACAAAAATGAAAATTGCGGCCCGGCGCCGCTGAATACATTAATATCGAATATTGAATACATTTATTTTGTACCGAAATATTGAATGAATGCCTCGCTAAAATGTGAGCCGAATGAAAATCAAGTGAAACTCCCTAGAGGCTTTATTCGGAATGAGATGTTCGCATTATGTTTATTGGTAATCTGCTTTTTGGTGTTCGGTCCCTGTTTAAACATGCATATGAAATATTTAATGTATCAAATAGATGATATGGAAATTGTATACTTTTCTATAGATAAGTAAACATTTATTTAAGCACCATATATATGAAACTAGATGAGTTATTAGCCTTAGAAAACAAACGATAGTTTTAATATATATAATAGAATATGTATCATACAAATGATCTCCATATAATTTTTCGCCGTTGATTTCTCTTAAACCTTTTGTTTGTAAATATTCTAGATAGATTTTAAACTTTACTCACGATTAAACAATTCGCGATACCGCCATGTCACAGGCCGGTTCTCTCCAGTCATACAGATAGAACCGTCGCTGGTCTTTCTTGCGCCACTTCTCCAGCGCCTACGCATACCGAAGTGGTGGTAAAGACAGCCAATAATGATAACAGAGATATTAATGTAGAAATCATGGAGATATAACAATTTTATAGATAATAAGCATTTATCAGATAAATGAAACTTGTTGTTATTCTTAAAATTATTCATTGTTTCTCTTTCTAACGTACTTTGTACTCGTTTGTGTCGTGGGTCTACGCTTGTTACATTTTACTTGACTGTTCTACGTAGACAGCGGTATACTAGCTCTGCTACAACCCGGATCATGCGTTAGCCAACTTTGTAATTGTACAACAGTTTGTTGTTTAGTCTTTTATTCCCTCAGAAACTTAGTATCAACGGTGTTTTTATTCATGGAGGTATAACAATTTTGTACATAAGTATGGCAATTGGCTTAAAATTAAAAAAGATTATCACGTTCCATTAGATGAATAAATATAAATGTAACTTTAATATATGGAACTTAAAATAAAAAAAACACAAATGTACTCGTTGGTTTTTACAGTTTGTTTCTAGCTGCAGAATGAATGGGTCAGCTCGACCGGGGTAGGACTACGCCCTCACAATACTAGCGCAAAATAGCAGCATAATGCTTCTGTGTTTAGTCTGATTAGTGAAGGGATCTGGAGACCTTTGTTTACTGGTAGCGAGACAATCCATCTCAGTGCTCAAGGGTGACAACGCATCTGCATTATGATTCCTTGTCAACGATGAAAGTAGATGTCATGGGCCGCAGGAAACACTTACCATCGAATGAACGTTTTGGTCGTTTGTTACTTTCAATGGAATAAAAAATAACTGTAGTTAATTTGTGCAAAATAAACAAACAGTGTAAATCAGTTAAACAACAAAAGTGGCAAAACAATTAATCCAATTTACCTACGTACTTTGGATTATTAAATCGCGTTTGAATATAAAAACGCGATTGAATTCGTTCATCTTTTGAAATATTAAAAGATTTTGAGTTTCTTGTAAGTGAGGAAAGTACTTTTAATTTTATATAATATTGTTGACATCGGATTGATTAATGGTATATAAATAAATATATGTATAAAATAAGAGTGCTATATTTATACGCGAGGTTAATGTGAAATTTATTAAATTTACTAGAAATTTATTACTGGAAAATTATTAATATTAATAAATACTTATATTTATTTGACAATAATAACAATGAAAACATAGATAACAATGTTTTCATTGTTATTATTGTAATTTTTTCTTATTTATTAAATAATAATTAAGTTAAATAAATTAATAAGTAATAACGTATGCAATTATATAAAAATAAAATGGAACAGAAATTTAATATATTGTCTGAAAATTGTGTATATGTACATTGTTTACAACACATAAATATACCCACGAAACATTTACAGTCAATCACTTCTTTTATAAAAGGGAAAAACTGCGTTAAAACATCTGAAGACGCCTTAATAAAAATATTATTAAACTCACAAATAAGTAGGTATATAAGTGAATATAGTTCCAATCGCACAATTTACGAAAGCCGGTGCGGTGCACATTGCGCCCTGAATCGGATGCGGGATGGTTTTAATCAACTTTGCGAAGCGGGCGATATCATCGAACGACAATACCCACTACATGCAATCAATTTGCGTATTCACCCACCCAGAGGAGTAACGTTTGAATACACTTTTGATGCCACAGATTATAATTGCTACTATAGATTAATACTGGTTTAAAAATGTTATTTTTAAAAGGCATTTTTTAAGTGATTTTCATTACTGTGGTGGTGCATAAGGCATTTTTAGTGTAAGAAACACTTAAATAGGGTCTTCTAATTAGTTAAATATTGATCAATATTTGATATATAAATGCTACCAACCTTCCTGTTTGGAATTGGTGACGGTTACGGTAAATTTATTTATTCCGCTTGCGAAACTTTACAGTTATGACCCTAATTAATTACTTTTTATAAATATGCATAGAAATTGTGTAAAAGGAGGTGATGTGGGGTTGTAACGTAAAACAACTTATATTTTAACACTCACACTTTGTTATACTTTAAGGCTAGCAGAAAACAACAACTGAACTGACATGCTCGATACCGTCCTTTATACGTAAATATTTAGACTTTAACTGTAGAAATTGAAAAATAGTATTCGACAAATTATAATAAGAAATATTGATTAATTATTGACCATTATTTTATTAAATTAACACTAAGGTTGTCCCGCCTAGGGTGGCGTAATATTTGTTTACTGTTTGGAAACGAATGTAAATCGATAAAAAATAAGGAAACTTCCTAATTAACAAAATTGGAACGTTGAAATAATTAAGTTATTACTTTTGTAATTTATTAATTACAAAATTAATTATTTGGTGAACTTGCGTAAGCGGGACTGGAATTTTGTAACAAAAGTTTAAAAGATAAATAATAAAAAAAAATGCTTGTATTGTCATCGTCGGACATTTTATTCCATACTCAACAAAGCAAGGGCCTTTAGACCATATTAGGCATACGGATTAGCCCGGAAATGTTAAAACGCCGATATGTAAACGTCCTTCTGGACCAAAAATGTTAGTGAATTCTTTAAAACGTAAATATTTACTGTCAAAAATATCATTGAAGTTTATCGAGTCCGACATCAAGTCAACAATGTGATTAAAAATAACACGCCGCCCCTATAATACCACTCATTAATCGCATGAGCCCGGAGGCCCAGTAGCGAGAAAAGAGTGCAATCACATTAGCGGGTGAACCCTAAAATTTTAATCTACGCCACAATGGGAGCAATCGCTGATTGCAGGCGGTGCGCATATGCATAGTCTTTGGGGATCGCTTAGCGTACACTACGTTGCGATAAAAATAACCCAGCCATTTATGGGAGTTTTATTTGGGTTTGTATTATCAGGCCCGGAACAAAAGAAAGTTTTTTGATGAAAGCACTTGTCATTGCTAATCAAATGTGCGCGCTAATTGTATTGTATAAATTTAAGGGTAGGTTCACATTGATGCAAAGTCGAAGAAAGTCGCGTCGAACCTCTATAATTATGCACAATATGTCCACATAGTAGTGGACACAAATTTGTACTGAGCGCACCAGTTGGCGTCAATACATAACTTTTCTTTCCTTAGTACAAAATATATATTACTTAATATGTTATGTAACATTTTAGAGTATTGCTTTACTGTATTTTAAAGCAAGCAGCTTGAAAAGTTATAACTTTTTACAATACACATCATCATTAGCCAAACATTAGTCCAATGCTAACTGAACACTTAATTGTCATGAATCAAAACTCTGAGCCTGGTAAATAATAGAGCTTAAATGGGCCTCAAGTGTAGCGCCACGCGTAACTGGCGAGGGACGAATTGTTTTCATATTAATAGCATGTCGAGAGGTATTCACAAAGGCAAGAAGCAGGCGCGGACCGACCCTTCACTAGGTAACATGTTGTTTATGGCCATTTAATCACGCTGTCTCCATGTCTAGAAACGTTTGACAATAAATAATAATTATTTGACAAAGATTTTTTATCAGGATATCAAAAATAATTTTATAAATGGTTTCTGAAGTCTTCAATGGTTTTTGAAGTCCTATTTATTATTAACAATACCTATTAGAAATAAAACTAATGCTCAAGGACTTTATTTTTAACTTTTTTATCCTAAAATTTTGACTGATGTGACATTGGGACTTCAAAAACTGAGTTGTTTCTCCTCGTGACAATTAGTGCAATATATATATATATATATATATATATATATATATATATATATATATATATAATACATTTAGAAAAATATTTTATTTGATTTTGTATTAATGAAAATATAAACACATATTAACTAACATATTCTCTTTTGGGGTAGAAGGAAGATCAAGGGCTTATGCAAATTATACTGGCTCTTACTAACTATCTCTAATTTAAGTATGATCCCCGCCAAAACCCTCGGAGTCTAAACGCTTTTACTGAATACCCAGAAAGACGACATATGATCCATTTTTCTTCACTATACAGTATATCATATTAAAAGTATATTTTATAGACTATAAAAATATTTAGAAATAAGGTAAATCAAACCCTTCGTCAAATGTTTACGACGTGTACAACTAGGGGGCTTTGGATTGGCCTGTTTAAAATTAAAGTCTATATTTTATTGAAAACAATGGAATACTATATTTTTTTATTAAATAAAAAAATATACTATTGCATTCTTCTTTAAGTTTCTATTCATTTGTTAATCCAAAGTTTAAGGTAGGTTGTTTCTGCTGAATAAAGGTCCTGGACTCCAATTGAATGCCATTGTCGAATTAACATATTCCAGCTATGTTTAATGTGTCACAAATTCATTTTCATAGGTAAGTTATAATTCGCAGAAATATCGATTATTTATCGGTAATAAATTAACTTAAATCTATTAAATTGATTATTTGAATGAAATTCGAATCTACTACATATATAATGTTATAAAAAAAATCAGAAGTGTCTGAATTAATAACGCAATGAGTTTTTTTTTATATGTAAAGTCAAAAGTCTTTGGCATAGGGTCTCGTCCACCACGATAAATTTTGCTAATTTACCCCGGTGGACGAATTCTTCATTTGACTATTGTCGCAAAACTCCTGGCAAAAACATTTATCTTGGTTAGGATACTTAACGGGATTGTTAGTAGTACACTCTGTAGTTATCTATTTTAATAATAACAAAAAATTAAAATTAAGTTTATCGAATATCAATGAGGTCGTCTACATGCGTTCTATATTTGTTCATCATTGTAGTGTGTTCTATTAAAATATGTTTTTGCCAAACAAACATGTATTGTATTAAGTTTTATTTTGTATCTCCCTTCCTTATTTAAAAAATCATAATTCATAACTAGAAGCAAAAGTCATATTATATGGCAGTTATAACGTAGTCTCATGCTCTTTTTAATAATTCAATTTAACGTAACTTGTGGTCTATTTTCGAATACAAAATAAATATAAGCCGTAAAGACAAATCTCAATCCGAGGCAGGCAAACTGATTTACGGGCGCCAGTTATTGCGTTCAGGTGCGGCTGCGAGGTAGTTTTGTTTCATCGCATCGCCCACCCCCGGCGCCGCCCCACCCCACACTACAGTACAGTTTCGTCGCGTCTGAAAATTAATTCCTCTACATAATCAGAACTTCCGTGAACGCTGCGCCGCGCCCGCCGCCTCTTCAAGTAGCTTCACTTTGTTATTGTGATGTAAAAGCTATTTATGTGTTTTATTGACTTGTTTGGTGATGTATTCTTGGTATCTATTTATTACTTTAACAAGATGTTTGAAGCTTAGTTTTAGACAGTAGTTAACTGTTTAAAAAAAAAATTATATGTGAGATATATTAAGTTATATAGAGAAGAGAAGTACGTAAATAAAGTATATATTATTTATATATAGTAATATATTATATTTAATTACAATCTCTATGAAAAATTTTAAGGTATTATCAAAATACCTAAACTATATAATTAATTTTGTTAGCATTGGATATTATTCAGGTTCGTTGATGTAATATGTGTTATAGTAAGTCCCTATCTAAATTGTATTATCAATTTATTTTTTATTTATTAATTGTGTATTGTGTTAAATGTGTTGGTTAGTGTATCTGATGCACTTTAAAATAAAATATTTAAAATCAGTTTTGTTAAAATACCTCACCGGACTATGTCAAAATAAATATATGTATAGGTTAATGTGATGAAAGAAACATGTAATGTACATCGTGGTTTAAAGTGCGACGGAAAAGTATCATTAAATTCTTGCAATACAATATTAACATCACTGCTTGTAAAGTATATTCTAACTCTAGAATCGAAGGCGTGATAAACGGTAAGCTACTAATCTCTGCGCTATCGCGTGCAGTGTTATAGTTGAGACAAAAAGGCCCAACGTCATAATTAAAAAAATCTCGTGCCTGCAAAGAAAGGGGGAAGTGGCGTGAAAGCAAGACGGATGGGGCGCCACAGAGGGGCCCTGCAAAGACAATGTCGCGCTTTGGACGCGCCGCTTAATCATAAATATATCAAGCGTGGAGGCGTGGGTAGGCAGCGAGCACACTGAATAGTAAATACAAGTTTACTTATTTACTTTATATACATAATAAATATTTGACAGTGGTAGAGCTACGATGCAGTTTAATTCTAGCTACAGAATGAACTCCCTCACAGAATACCAGCGTAAAATAGCATCATAATGCTGTTGTGTTTCGTCTGGTGAGTGCAGGGATCCGGAGACCTTTATTACTGGTGACGAGGCATTCCATCTCAGTCCACAAGTGAGACAACGCATCTACATTATGATTCCTTGTTAAGGCTGAATGTATACATATTCATGGGCCGCAGGAATCACTTACCATTAGGTAAAATGTCTACTCGTTTACTTTTTACTTATTTACGTTACTCTCAATGTAATAAAAAAAAACTTAATATATTTGACAAATTTTCTATGAGGGCGTGGTCTTTCTGTGATTGAGCAGTTGAGCCATTGAAGTTGCAGTTTGAAACTGTAGGGTGGCTCCACCATCTGATATCTCTAATTAGCTGAAAAAAATATGTGTAATCACAATGTAAATAAAGACTACCTTCGATATGTGTGGATTGATGAATTGTTGTGATTCAATCACGATCTCGCCGTATTATATAAAATACGACGATATAGACATGTTTGTTATATATATATATATAAACTATAACACAGCACACCTGATGACGAGTGATGGCATCGGTTCATCTATGTCTATCTTCAACAAATTCAAGATTTACCATATGGAATGTTTTAAGGAGTTGTTCGGAATAATTTTACCAGCTAAGTTTACATACATCAAGACGGAATTCACAAATTAGATACTTATCAATTCGATGGTTGGCAATCAACCACTGTGCGCTTTACGCGTAATTTTCTGCCACGCACAACTTCTCTGTGGAATCAGTTGTCGCCAGCGGTATTTCAGAACCAAAACTGACTTAGGGGCCTTCAACATAAGAGCCTACACCATTCGTAAAGGCCGGCAGCGCATCTATTACTCCTCTGGTATCGTGAATGTTCATGGGCGGCGGTGATCACTTACTATCGGGTGGCAGGAGCTGCTTCATCGTTTGTCACTTAATCTGTAAAAGAAAAAAATATGCACATGGTTTGTCACCCCTCAACCACGATGGAACGCCTCGTTAACATTGAATGGGGCTCCATTTCCTTACGAAACGCAGCTGCGTTATGCTTACTTCAGCTAGGTATTCTATGAGATCATATTACAGTTAGAACCTAGCTGCAATGTGGTTCTTTCACTTTTACTTTTCTTCATAAGTTTCTTTTTTTTTTTTACAATTACCTATAGTTTCGTATGCATGATACAAGAAGTAGGTATATAAAGCAGGAGTTAGCGTTTTATTATTCCAGCACCAAGGCAGGATGCCGAAGGTGACTTCTAGTGTAACTGTGAGGTTGGATTGCATGCAGCTACTAACTGCTGGATATACGAGTCCACCAGTTCGCATCCAAGGGCTGAGGGAACGCTATAGGCCGACTGAATAAGAATTCTCCTGTTACCACTATCACTCTCTAACTAAGCCATGTCTACTAGCACTACGGTTACCGGCACAAGAACAGTTGATAGTAGCTAGATAGATTACAAAGCACGATCAGAACTACCAGCATCCATCGACTTGCCGCAAACTTGCATAGGTCATTGCCCTATCTAGCCGGAGAACCATGTCCATCGCGAATTATAAATTCACCCGCGTCCGAGGTACGCCCTCGATGACCCCGACCACGCGACCGCCAGGGCCCAAGTCCTTCCTAAAACACTACGCACGTACGTATCACACCCACATACCGCCCCCGCCGACGATGACTGCGTCGTAAATAAGGTTATTCGCAATACCGCCATGTCACAGGCCGGTTGTCACCAGACGATAATGATAGAAGAGTCCCGCATTCGCGTAGATGTGGTACAGATAGCTAATAATAATCACGATATTAATTGAGATAGATAATCCTTAGTCCGTTAGAAGCAACTGGCCGAGCCGAGGTCAGCCCTCTCGGGAGCCCTTGTGCTGACGGGCCACTAATAGAGATCCCGAGTGATATGATATTTACAAAGGAATCATCAAAAATTTTCTATGGCAAGTATGAGGTGATATATGTATATTTTTAACATGGTGTATTTTGTAGCGGTATCATATTTTTTTTTATTTAAAGTAGCACCATCGATTACCTCGTCACGTCGGAAACATATGGATAACGAACATGAAGACACCGAAAAATTTGACAACAAAAAAATTATTAAACGACAGAGTCATGTCGCTCGACCGATGTGGAGTCACGCTTCACGGAATACCAGTATAAAATATCTAGCGCCACTGTGTTTATTTCTTCTTGATAAAGTAAGAAGTCCTCGGGGTTGATAAAGCATTGGTATAATGATATTTGATGAAAATGGGAGATATAATGAGCAGGAATCAGTGGCAACGTGCGTTCGTTTGTTGGCTGATAATTAAATGATGAAAATGATATGATGAGGTAAATAACTATCTTGAATATGTCTGTCCATAGCCTATGCAGGCGTCTAAGGTGAAAATTAAAGTAAGGAATAAGCAAATCCGCCTTCAAATCGGTATAAATCCATATAACTTTCGCGTAACTTATATCTCGTTTATGATGCAAGTAAATTAGTACTATTTTAAATCTAACAACTTGGAACAACGTGATCATTTCTGATTGACTTACTGTTTAAAGAAACATATTCAAAAAGTTTTATTCGATTCGATTAGAATTATAAACATGACAAACGAGTACACAGTTCACCTGCCATTTTCAACAAAGATCCAAGATGGACAGGGAATGTTGCGCCCCCATAACTGGATCCCCTGATCCATACCACCTTACGAAACTTATTTTATTATATCACGGTGGTATTCTATTATGTTTGGATCATGACATCTAAATACAACCTCAACAAAGATCACACATGCTAAAAATGCTTAACAGTGGTAATAGTGGAGCTACACTGCAGTTTGTTTCTAACTGCAGAGTGAATGGGTCGGACCACGCCCTCAAAGAGTACCAGGGTAAAATATCAGCATAATGCTGCTGTGGTTCGTCTGGTGAGTGTAGGGATCCAGAGACCTTTATACGAGGCATTCCATCTCAGTCCTCAAGGGTGACAACGCATCTGCCTTATGATTCCTTGTCAAGGATGAATGTCATGGCTCCTAGGAATCACTTAACATCAGGTGCACTGTGTGCTAGTTTGTAACTTTCAATGTAATAAAAAAAATGCGGTGTCATCCCTTAAATTGATACAGAATGCCTCATTTAGCCGTAATTAGGTCCCCAGTTCATCCTTACCCGGTGGAGTTAAACTGTTCATGTTGCAGCTAGAAAAAAAGACGTGTGTAACGAGTAACCTCTGTTATAAAACTGGATTATTATGTGCTATTAAGGAGGTTAACCAGCTCACGGAACCCTCAGTTCCGTGAGCCCTGTGTCCGATGAATCAGTAAGAGCTGCATAGGCTAACAGCGTCAACATCAACAGAATCTAGATATTAAGGAGGTGCGGCAGGACGCTAGCTGTATCATGTCTCTATTACTTTTTACAAATACGTCAACTATCTGTACTTTAATTGTTTTAAATAATATTGTCAATAAAATTTATGTCCGCAGTGTGAATTCCGCACAAGAAGTGCGAAGGAGGCCTGCACATGAGTGTATGAAAGTTAAAAGGGGTGTTAAAACAAAACGGATGAGTTCGGACAAAGGAAGGAAGCGACGCGTTCCTAGGATTACAAGCCTTTTGATATCACGATTTGTACAAGCAATGGCTGGATACCTAACATATTTTGATTAATGAATGCGTCTTCATTTCGTACATAAAGACATTCAAAGGATCGCACGCCAATTGTCTTGAGATCATTTGCTTACAAATATATTCTTCAATGTATATTTGATACATGTACGTGTAAGAGGGTTATCAAAATATTGGTTTACACGCTAAAGTACGTAAACCGAAAATAACGATTTAATATTTATAGCGTTTTACAGTCGGTGTTCTCCGATTCAAACATAATCACCTGCGAACGTTATTAAAAAATATATTGAATCTATAGATAGTTATATTATACCGTAATAATTTACCGTTTTATACCATAAATAAAAACAGAGTACATGATTTGGTAAACAATTGAAATGTAATATTAACCATTTTTTGTAAGAAATACTTTAAAAGTATTATTATAGTATTTTTGACGTTATATATTCGTAAACGTTTAAAAGGTTAAAAAAAAACAAATAATATTTTAAATAATTTCTACAAGAAATCTCTTAAGAAACAACGTTAATGTAAAAGTTAAACCATGAGATGGATTACGCTCACAGGATAAAATAAAGCCACTTACTGTTACACAAATTGAAGAGTATCTCTCTTTGTTAGTAATAAAAGTAGCAGATAGTTTTATTTAGTTTTACATTCATCTTGAACAAATAGCTAATTTGCCAAGCGGTTAATTGGCTAAGCTGGCAGTCGCCACAGAGTATGAAAGCGTATCTAGTCCAACATGCGTTGTGCACTCAACCTCATTGTTCTGCCTCTGCCAGCAAATAAGTAAACGCTGTTAACTTAGCCTGTTTATTAGGGTTGCCGGGTCCCTCTAGAAACTATCGTAAATTAAAAAAAAAACGAAATTATCGAACATTCACTTTCGTAACGTTCGTTAACAATGCCCCTTTGATGTTAATTAATTCGGAGATATTCCATAAGCACTTCTTAGTAACAATCTTATAATCTATTAATATATAGAATATTGTATTAATCATATTTCATGTTGTTATGTACCTTGTACGTACGAATATGCATTTGTCACCAATCAATAAATTTTGAGTCAATTAAAACACGAAAGTTTTCTTGTACTTCACCAATTTCCGAATACTTTACAAGTTTCATGACATTAGTTAAATATTTACATCCATGATCTAAGTATATTACGACACTAAGTCCGAAAACTAGACTAATAATTTGTAATGGATGTATTAAAGTAAGTGCTAATTTCTGAGATAAAGCCCTAAGGATGCCACGTCACCGCTATCGATTAAACATCTGTCATCGATATACAAATGAATAAGTTCGTTTTTTAAAGAACACGGACAACCCTAGCGTCTCTCGCACCGGGGGAGGCAGTTCCAACTCGTTTGCGTCTCGCTTATAAATGCTATTTTAACGCGGAAAAAAGATTAATTAACTAATTGAGGCGTCGGATGCTCGCAGTACGCTCGCATGATTTTTCCATGACTTATGAAACCATTAGCGGATGTGACTTCGGAATAAGTTCGCGTATTGGAAAATTATTTATTTCACACTTCACGCTTTACTGCGCCAGAAAAGGAACGATTTTACCAACACTGACGTTTTGCGGACAGTTTTTCGTTTTCGATTAACTTAATACTTTTCTCTGAAGGTGTTTTTTCAGATTAAATTTATTTTGACATATTATTTTAATTAATATAAGTACAAAAAACGTTTCAATATTAGTTGTTAATAGTGTTTTTCTGTTTAGAAACCTGTTATATAAATTTGTTAATCAGTAATGTGTAATTTAAAAGACATTGATTATTTATGCTTTTCATATGTAAAGAGATTCTTTTTTAACAACAACGAAAAAGTAATTTCAAAGAATTTGAGTACAGAAAATAACTATTCTGTTTAACGTTGTTTGCCGAGACATATTTAATTCCGGCGCTATCCAACCGGCAACGAAATTCCACAACATCTGAAACAATGTGACTCGAATGTTTAATTAGCGCATTGCAGCCGGGTGGTGGGGGGTGGTGGGGTCCGTGCGGCCTGGGGGAGGTGTTATTCATTAAAATGTTTGCGGAAACTCGTTTAGCGCCACTGCGGTGGGCGAAGCCCGCCCAGCGATCAGGGCTGCTTTTCAGTTTCATATTAATTAAGTCGTCAAAATCCACAGTCGGTAGTTATATATTTTTTCACCCTATTTAATTATTTACGAAGTAACTAAATTCCCTTTATTATACCTAATTACATTTGACTTACTTTTGAAATACTCGTGAAGAATTCTAACACGTCTGTCGATATGACACATTGGACACGGAAAGCACATTTAAATTAGTGACTAGTTTGTTTTCACACAAAAAGTTGTTGTTAGAAAATATGTTTATATAGAAACAGCTTCCAATCTGTTATGTAAAGGTAACAAATGAGCGTGTGGTCTATTCAATGCAGAGGGATCGTTGTACTCTAAAGGCACGTACATCTATATTTGTGGACACAAAATAACTCTTCTCTGGTTAATATATATGTATGTGTTCTCACCACTTAATGATATATATATGAAAAGAGCAGAATTATAATGTTATCTCACTCTAGTGTTTTTTGAAATCAATTGGTGAAGGATCAATTCCTTCTTCAATTGATCTCTATATCGTGCTACAGTAATGTCGTACTAACAACATACGTCTAGCATAAATATTATTTTAATATTTTCAAATATGATAACTGTTTCTCAGCTATTACAAAAACATAAATATTTATATAATTTATATATATATATATATACATATATATATATATATATATATATATATATATATATATATATATATATACATATAACATGATTGTATGAAGAGACGATCAGTCCCAGTACTTGTATATTGCTCTTGTTTCCTATACTGTAGTAGCTATAATTCTGATGTGCATTTTTATTGTAATCTACATTTCCTTTAACAGTTTTTGTTAATTATTAGTTTTATGAATACTTACTATGATCGTACACATAATCTCTAACGCATAATTTCTACCACTATGATATTATTTGGTTTGTGTATTAATTGTTTTCGACAAATTGACCGGAGATCCAACAATACCGTATTGATGATCCACTATCAGAATACTGATGTAGAAATTTTTCAATAATCATAAACATGTCACTAACTACAAACCTAGTCGCATCTCTAATCTACGCTATCACTCAGAAATTACTGTATAAGTTGAGTTAAAATATTTATCTATGGATAGACTTAAGTTCAATATACATGTATTATAGAAGTTACATATAATTAAATAAGAATGAATCACAAATATAACATTTATCAAGAAAATCTGACCGCTTGAGACTTACGTTATTTACTGATTTGCTATAAAATATATTTTTATTACGTTAACTGAAAACATAATCCATATATGGCCCGGTTACGGCCCTGCTGTGTCAATCTCAACAATAATGAAATTAAAGAACAAGACCTGGCTGTATGGACTAAAGTCCTTTGCCTTTATAGGGATAAATTAATATCATCATCATCAATAATCAAATTAATAATGTAAAATATAAACAAAAAGACTCGACAGAAGTTTGGATCTTGAACTTGTAGATTTTAAAATTTAGAATACCTTCTAAATTAACTGAAATTAATACGGAACATATTTTCGGTTGCCTCACAAGAACAACAAATGAAAATATTTACTGATTCTTGTAATTATATCGTAATGATTCGGCACATTCTATTCTCTTACCATTTTAATTAGGGCTAACTTTTCATCGTAACTTCTGTACTGTTAATTTTCTTTCTTCTTAATAAAACGAGTAGTTAGTAAAAACTAATCGCATAATTTTGTCATCAAAATTTAAATTATGATAGTTACGTAAATTTTGCTCATTTAAATTTATAGTTTTGTTTCGGCTATGTTGTATCAAATATTTTACTTATATATTACACAAAATTATCGCACGTCAATTAATTAAACGACAACATATAAAAGATCGTCACCCCTATAACGTGGATCGCGGCGGGGAACGGCGGGTGGAAATATTCATTTGCTCGTCGTAAACGTTGCTTCTGCTATCTGCAACCCACTTAGTTGACTTGCTTTCTATACGACGATATCTCATTACTGCGACTCTGTTGTTTCGGTTTACACAAGATCTTACATGTACCTTATGTTGTACGCCTTTCAAATATCATAATTATTGCCATTTAGTTACTGATGGCACTATTTTTTTATAGTTTTATTTTATATTAAATACATCTGAAATATATATTTAAACTATTTAGTGTATCACACGACAGTTCACCCGATCGTAAATTGTTCATACGACCTATGGCATTGACATTCATCCCTCGATAATGAAAGGACCACAACGTTTATATTTCATCACCACTTATAAGGATATAAAAGGTATATCAAATAATAGGTACGCTAAATATATTAACTCTTGCGTCACTTCTTCTCCAGGGCCTAAGCATTCCGAAGTGGTGGTACAGTTAGTCTATAATAATAGAGATATTTAGATAATCCATAGTCAGAAGCGACTCATCGAGCCGAGGTTTGGCTCTCTCGGACACCCTCGAGTTAGTCGGTCTCGCGCAAGGGTAACGGTCCTAGCCAAAGCTCCCTCTCGGGAGCCCTTGTACTGGTTACACACTAATAGATGTCTCGACTGAGCGCCATAACCGCTCGGACACCTCTTAACCCGTTGAAACTGTAAAAGACCTGGCCTACAGCGGTCATCAGCCCGAAAGAAAAAAAAAGCTAAATATATTATATTATACTTATATATAAATATACTATATTATAAAATATTGCAGAAACATAGTTATAAATTATGTAACTGAAGAACATAATTAGTTATGGGAGATCGCATAATTTTAATTTTAATTATTTTGCAGAGGTTAAAAAGTCATAGGAAAATTACTAAATGATGAACTGTATTAGTTATTAGTTACGTTTAGTTATTATTTTTTAATTAAGTTAAAGAAACATGCGGACACAGTAAAACGGAGTTATCACTGTTGCCTGTAGACACAGCTTCCAGAGAATAATGAAGCTTTGCGTGGTGTGCTCACCTCTGTTCAGTCGCCTTTGTAGAATTATCTGATCTCTTCACATCACCCCCCAATCGAAATAAAGTGCGTCGTCTTGCATCTTATATGAAACTGTTACTGTATTTAACTTGAGTGTACTCTGTAAAGCGATTATATCCACTGGGGAATTTGTATTAACACGATCCGCCTTAAGCCAAATTCTACCAACATCGGCTTGATGTTTGGTGGTCCATCATAGCGCGTTAGCATCACTTTAACCTGTGAACGATAACACTGTGGAAACAACTTTTAGCAGTGGTATCCATGTATATGTGTATAACTATATGTATATATGTATAACTGTAGGTATAACCAGCTACAATGGTAAAATCTTCAAGAAAATAACTGACACCTTCCTGAAAGGACAGCAACTCTATTTAAAAAAAATCCTACTTTTGTGCGCTGACATCCTCTGAGAGCTCGGTACTGCGTTAGCTCTCAGAGGTACCAGGAAGTTGTTTTACGCGCTGATACCTAAACATAGTTACGGCGTGGCCCTGTCACGCATATAACTTGACAGGTCGTTGTCGACATTACACGATCAGTTTTACTATGTCTAAGCTTATTTAATGAAATTTGGGTGACGAACGACTGAGGAATCCCGACGACACAGCTTAATAAAGTTACTAAAGCTTGATTGAAGCTTAGTGTAAACATGTTACTTGATAGTAATAATTATAAAAACTTTTTTGACTAAAAATTATTGTTTTGTTTTTTTGAACTAATCCACTACTAATCTAACTATTGCATCCAAATATAGATTTGCGTGCACCTCCGGTGTCTTTGACACTGCAGTTTCACCTTATTTGGATTTTTGCACACTCATTACATCAGTCTAGGGAGAGGAATGAGGAGTGTATGATTCTCTATTAGCACGATTGTTTACAACGCTATAATGTTTGTCATCTGAAAATGATTAGAAAATAGCACTGCAGTCGATAAAGTTCGGGAGAATATTATTATATCAAAAATTTGCCGAACTCAAATATGACAGAGCAAAATATTTATGGTCTTTATTGAACATAATGTGATTTAAAAGAAGAGATCCAGCACGCGAATGCAATGAACTACATAGTTTAGTTATTTAAATAAATTGCTAACTTATTGATTTTGAACCAGAACTTTTAAAACAGTAATATTTTACAACGTTTTAACTAAGAATTAAATATTCTAAAACCAAAATGAGAAATGATATGCCCTTTGACATTGAACAGAACTGTTCGGGCGGGCTACTCCCGATCCGGAAGCGTTACTGGCTATAGTCCAACAAATACTGTAACAGTTAATATAGACAGGCAAAAGTTCCGTAAATATTTTTAAAAAAGAAATTATATAGAAAAGTAAATAATATACCATGTGCCAGCACTATGCGGGTTAGCACAACTGTAAACGGACCACACTTTTCAGAAAAATAAAATAAAATATCGCCGTATCTCTGCAACGTATATAGTGGATATAGAAAACCAGAGATCAACGGGAACTTCTAGTAACGTAAATCCCATAATATTCCCATAATTGATGGTAATGGGTTTGGGGCGTAGGTCCATTTTCAACTTTATTCGGAATAGAATGCTCGGTCCTTGTATATATTTCTATAAGGGTTGGAATGATTGAATAAGGACTACGTATTTCAAAACCCCAGAGTAAAACAACATCATATATTTGAACGTACATACATATGTAGAAAATAACGGAACTGGTATTAGATCACTGCATAAACTTAAAACCGCAAAAACAAATACAGCTTTAGCTGGAGGTAATATCAATGATAGATTTTGCGGAATCTTCTGCCCCGCACAGTTGCCTTGTGAAACGGTCTGTCCTCGGCGGTTTTTCCAAACCAGTACGACTTATGGTCCTTCAAGAAGCGAGCCTATTCCTTTCTTAAAGGCCGGCAACGCATCTGCAGTTCCTCTGGTATTGCGGTTGTCCATGGGCGTTGATGAGAACCTCGGTGTTCCCGCCGCTGGTCTGCTCCATTTTTCCTAGAAAAAAAGATTTAAATATGTTCGGGCTTTAACAGTGGGGAAGCTAGGCTGCAGTTCGTTTCTAGCTTGGGTCCGCACGACCGGGGAAGGACTACACACCCACCGAATACAATCGTAAAGTAGCAGTGGAACACCGCTTTACTTCGACTGGTGAATGAAGGGATCCGATGGTACTTAGTACTGGTGACGGGGCGTTATGTCCTGAATCAAAAATCGTGGTCCTTTGTCAGTCAATTCGATAACAAAAGAAAAAGGTTTACTTAGAATTCGGTTTAAGATGTTGATTAAGTGTCTATAAGGCATGGCAAGACTGAAAAATGTAATGAAAAAAATCGTAAATTTGCTATGTATGTACTGGAGAGTGAGTGAGAGAGTGTGTTTCTTGGTAAAATTTTTAAATTAGATTTTTCATTCGGGGCTGGTTCGGGATCGCGTTTGTGGACGAGGCCTTACAGCAGTAGACTAGGGATTAGTCGAGATGATAATGATGATATGAGATTGCCAAATCTATACGTTTTTTTACATAATTTTGTACATCTTCAGGGTAATGTAATTATTAACCTTTAACACTCTAAGTATTAAAGATGTTATTATATTCATAAAAAATGACACACGCATGTGACTTCCGTGTCGATCACCCTTCGTTTGATTCCCAGCCAAGAAAGAAATTTGCGCAACATAGATCGTTGCATTTAGGGAGTCGAAGTGGAATACGACAACGTTTGTAATAATATGCAATTATAAATATAATTATTTTTTGTACATATGTTATTAATAAATTACTGGAAAATTATTATAAAAGTATAACAAGTTGTATAAATAACAAGAAAAAAAAACCTAAATAAATAAATATTCACGTTTCGTTGTAATTTACGAAAACTTTAAAAAACACTGTCAGCGGATCCATTTTATTAGAAATCGCAACCAACATTTTATTCGAAGCGTTCAACATCTAATTAACTGCTTCAATATAAAGTTAACCACATTTATACGAAATTTGTATTTACAGATACGCCATAACTCAATCTACACCTGTTTTAAATACTACCCCTCAGAATGAACAGCGATTGGCTGAATTTTTCAACCCCTAGGAAGAGCGGCCAATCAGGTACACCTATTATATTGTTGAGGGGTGGAGCCTAGGGGGATTTCATCACTGGATTTTTGCGGATCCAAACAGTTCAGTGACGATCTTGTCGGACTCAGGGCCGCATTTCGATAATCAGTTTATAGTGATGGAAAACTTTGCGTGAAATAAAAATAATTTAGTTTTTAAATGGTGAAAGTTTACGGACTTTTTGTTATAACTAATTATAGATTGACTTTATTCAGATAAACATGTAAACTGGTTGACTCAAGCTGAAAGAAAATATTTCGGAAAAAAAAATAGATTACCGAGCGCAAATACATAATGGCTGGTCCATATCTATCGCCCTTGCCAGGAGATTTGTTGACGGAGTATATGTTTGGACGCCGCCGGCAACGTCGCAACCGGACAACATTTACTCCTCAGCAGCTAAGCGAATTGGAGTCGCTGTTCCAAAAAACCCACTATCCTGACGTGTTCTTAAGGGAAGAAGTAGCGCTACGAATTAGCCTTTCAGAAGCTAGAGTGCAAGTAAGTTTAAACCAAAGCGTATGTAGCGTATCATATTTTATATCGTCTTTATATTATAATTAAAGTGTTAAATAAAACAAAAATAAAGCATTTGCAGCTTCATTTTCATCTATCTTTACTAAATATAAATTTGGCATCTAAAAGTATTTTAAAAATATGTAAAACTCGGTTTATATTCCGTATTTAATTGTAAAGAAATAAATGCATTTAAATCGATTTATTGTACCTATATAAAATTGTAAGGTTTTAACAATTATCTTTTCTTAGCGGAAAGCACATTTAAATCTGAATACCTTTAAATTGAAAGTTGCTTATAAGTTTATGTCAAACTATATACAACTTTGAATGGATGCTGATTTGTTTCGTTACCTTATTTTGATAAAGCGACTTGAATAAGTTTTTGAATTTAAAATTTTAAATCAAGGTCTGAAATTGGATTTAAAATATGATAGAGCGATTGTTATTTATTATTTAATATCCTTTTACTTTTACCAAAGAAACATGTAATCAGCATTCACGAATAAAGGCGAATAATCAATTTACTCTTTGATATACCAAAAAATCGAATCAAATAGTTCGTTTGCCAGAATATGGTACAAATGGTGTTACAATAGATCATTAAACGCACAAACATTCTGCCACGTATGTTGTGCAAATAATATAATGAATTTAATTTTAAAACCAATTTAATATTGTATTAACATAATCTAGTCTGTATTAGTCTTCAATTACTTACTTTATTATTTCATTCAGATCTTCTGGGAAATATTTAACATTATAATGTTTAATAAGTCATCGAACATATATTCAAGGAGTATGGCATTTAGCTAAGATAAACATTTGGGTATATATTCTTACTAGTCCTTATTTAGCTGTTAATATATACTATGTCATATAAGTAATTAGTTAATATTATAACGACATAAAATTTATATTTTTATGAGAATAAATTAAAAAATAACTATTAAAGATTTAGTATAATTTTTCAGGGCATTCGTTCAAAGTGATAAACACTATCACCATTTTAGCCCATAACTAGGGATATAGGATCCACAATAAAAAAATTGTCAATTTAAACAATAAATATCAATTGAAAACTTATCATAATTATATATTATAATAAAATATTTTAATTAAAACTACCATGTGCGGTTATCGTAAGTTTTTGTTGTGTTAGGCTCGATTTCCGGCCGGGGTCAATATTTGTGTATTACACAAATTACATAGATAATTTTTGGAACTCACTGTGCTGTAAATATTCTGGGTCTCTAACACTTGCAATCTGTCTTTTTGCAATAATACATAGCGTTTAAGAAAATTCTAGAGCGTACTCTTTAACTTACGGTTTAAGGGTACTCCAATGAATACCACGAAGATAATAAACACCCAATGAGTATTAATGAATAAAGCGCAATAACCCGTATTAATTTAGGGTTTATTTTCCAATAACACGGAAACTATTAACGGTAAAATATTGTTCTAATTCCGTAGCAGTAAAAATGTGTCAAGAAATGGAAAATATTATATGGTTATAACTTTTTTTTTAAAAACTTTCTGGGCAAATGCTTGACCACGATCCCACCTGATGCTAAGTGGAAATGCAGGCCTGGATGGTAAGGCGCACTAACTCAGTAAATGCCTATTCACTCTCTACTCTATACCTTATAAAATGGCCCTATTTAAGTTATACTAGTAATATAATTCAATTTTAGGCCGTTAACCTTGTAATAAATACATATCAGTTAAAAGTACTTTTGTTTCCAAGGTGTGGTTCCAAAATCGAAGAGCAAAGTGGCGTAAGCAAGCCCGACTTCAGCTGCTTCAGGATGCATGGCGGATGCGCTGTCTCGGTTTGGGAACACCGCCCTTAACTATTCCAGGTGATAAGATTTTATATATACAAAATTTATTATTATTATTCCTTATTTGCAAAAACAGTGAGTTATACAGGTGGTAGAGCTACGATGTAGTTTGTTTCTAGTTGCAGAATGAATGGGTCAGCTTGAACGGGGAAGGACCACGCCCTCACATGATACCGGCGTGAAATAGCAGCATAACGCTGCTGTGTTTCGTCTGGTGAGTGTAGGAGATGGATTGATCCGGAGACTCTTATATTACTGGTGTCGAGGCATTCCACCTCAGTCCTCAAGGGTGACAACGCATCTGCATTATGATTTCTTGTCAAGGATGAATGTAGATGTCATGGGCCGCAGGAATCACTAACCATCAAATGAACTCGTTTGTAACTCTCAGTATAATTAAAAAGAAACAAATATATATATTGTACAAGGCGAAGTTAATGTCTAAAAGCATTGCCATGCATGCCCAAACTACCTTTCGGTTGATCAGATAATACGTTACGGTTGCAAAAAATGTACTCTTGATTTTAAAATTATCAAATTGTAATAAAAATAATTTCTGCATTAATTACTTTACGTGTACTATAATCTATACATACATGTTCACATGTACGTATAGATTATAGAGATATTGTACTGTATTCCCTATATTTACTTAAACTAATTATATATTTATATATCACCGCTTATCATATATACATTTCAGTTTGGCATCCTTAAAAATTAATTTCATAAAAAATAACGTTACATTAATTAAATGCCTACACAAATTATCGTCATAATATGGTATAATAAAATTTCGTTAATTGTTACTATTTGGTATAATATAATACGGACGGTAGGCTCTCCAAAGTAAAAGAATTTAGAGTAAATCACTTGGCCGGTGGCGATTTACCGTAATCCTTATGTTTAGGAGACCATTACTTAGACCATTAAGTTTTTTATAAACGTAATGGTAATTAACTAAGACATAGACATCCATCTTTGACAATCAATATAATAGAAAAACCAGTGAGAATTTAATCGTAATCGTGGTTTACATATCCGTCAGAAGCAACTTACCGAACAGAGGTTCAGCCCTCTAGGGCACCCTCGAGTCTGTCGCTCTCGGGCAACAGGGTAACCGTCCAAGCCGAAGCTCCCTCTCGGGAGCCCTTGTGCTGGTTACTAAATAATAAAGGTCTCTGCTGAGTGCCTTAAGCGCTCGGTAACTTTTCAATCGGTGACGCTGTAAAAGACCTCGGGCTAACAGTGGCCACCAGCCCAAAAAAAAACGAGTTTACGTATTGTTTTTTTTTTAATAATAGTAGTTTTCAGTTTTTATTACAAACGATCACCCTGTTCACCTGATGTTAAGTGATAACTGTCGCCCTGGACATCTACCCATCCTCAACGAAAAGATTAATGATGTAGGTATATGCGTTGTCATCTCTGTGTTTTGAGATGGAATGCCTCGTTACACATAAAATATTCTATGAGGGCGTTGTCCTTTCTTGGTTGAACCAACCATTCATATTGAATATGGAATCTAGCTCCAATATGATTCACTCACTTAGTTTTATAGGCTCATCCAGCTTGCGAATAACATAAGCGTTATGGGATTGTTTCACTTTTATACAACACTTCGGAAGTGTTGGTACAGATAGCTAATAATAATAGCAATATTAATTTTTATAATCCTTAGTCAGTAGCAATTGACCGAGACGAGGCTCGGGAAACAGGGTAACGGTCCAAGCTGAGGCTCCCCCTCGAGCCCTTGTTCTGGTTACCCATTAAAAGAGACATCTCGACTGAGCGCCATAAGCGCTCGGTCACTTCTCAACCCGTTGAAACTGTAAAAGTCCTAGTACTAACAGCGGCCATCAGCTCAAAATAAAAAAGTACACTTTGATATTATAGATCTAGTTCCCCTTACAAGTCGAGACTACATACCTCAATTGATTTCCAGCTCCAGTTTGCCTCTGATAGTTATTTCAGGTTGTGTAACACTACTCGTATTAGACTCAACCTTGATGGTTGAGTCTTCACATAAAATCACAATTAACAATTTAATTGGTACCGTCACTAGAGATAGAACTCTCATAACTTACACACCGTGTAATCAATCAATTTGGATTATTGATTTCAAATTATTCAAATTGTAATTTTATTTATTATTAAGTAAAATATGAAATTGTATTATATTATAGTACTAAGACATTGTCCTTCTGGCACTTAATATAGAAAATCATAAAATCATTGAATCGTCAACCTGTTAGGGTTATTTGATTTACCAGGAACGTAATAGAACTTACAAGTGAAAGTTTTAATAACAACATTTTGAATTCTCGTAGACACAAGCTTGAGCCGCATGTTTTACCACTCTGGTGTATGTTGTTGACTTTTGAGTAATTCATTTGAATGAATTTTCTAGTAATTCATTTAAATAGTTTGATTAAGGTTTACTAATTTACATATCTACGGTATTATTTTTGCTATTGCAAAAACTAAAATTTTAATAATTACATTATTAACATATCAATTACAGGTCATACAAAACCACCAGAATCATCGCCGGAAGGAGGTGAATCACCAAATGATAAAGATTCACCAGAGCCCTCGCCTGTAATGGATAATAATGGAGATATAAATTCATCAAGATCAGATCCGTACCATCATAATGGTAATTTATCGGACGCAATGCCGCCGCAGGTTCACGACATGCCCCCACCAATACCATATAGTAACGAAGATGGTAGAATGATGCAACAACCATTTCCATTCCCCTCACTCTTGATGCCGCAACAGCTTGAGTCTGAAATTGTACCAACCGATTTACGAGTGATGACCTCCAAGAACCTTAATAATTGCCACTGCGCTCCATCGGTGCAAGATATGGACGAACCACAAAACCTCGCTTATAGACCAAGAGAGGACCTGAAAAATACGAGTGATAGCGAGAGTGATACTGAAATAGATCTAACATCGCATTCATCTAAAGACGACGACCTGCGTGAATCGGAAAGGTTGGCTAACAGAATAGCCACTAGCATCTTTAGAAGTGACACCGTTTTACATGATCTTGTCCCTAATGATCTCAGTCTGGCTGCCGTTAAAAATATAAACGACAGAAATATTAATAGGAATAATGTGTCAATGTGAATTGATTAGTTTAGTCTATCAATCGCATTGAATAAATTCTGCAGTAGATTATCAACAAATTCATAATTTGTAGCATATTTATTTTATTTTTATATTTATTATAATGCAACTTTCAATTACTTCCGATTTTTACATATCTTTAAACAAAAATAAAACATAAACTGACTCTAACCACCTCTGTAACTCAACATATGTTGTTTTTTAAATTTTCTTCATAGTTTTAGAATTCCTCTTGTTTAACTACTGTATATAAAATAATATTATAAAATAATATTATTACTCATAATATTATTTCTAATGATATATATTGCTTGCCCTTCCGTCCGTACATTCCAGTTATATACTTCTTCTGGTAGTCTATATATTATTTCGTCATCTCGGCCTGTTTATTTTTTATTTCTGAACACAGGGCTCTCTACAAAGACTACGAGGTACTATCCTGAGCCATGTTAATCTCTCTTGTTCCCTTAAACTTGTTGAAATTTAACAGTCCGGCGGACACTGACAACTGCAATCGTACCGAAGCGGTTTTGCATCGTCCACAACATTTGTTATTTCTAAATACGTTCTACAACTACTTACAATCCGTTTTCATTTGGAGATTATTATTTAGAACAAAGGTTCCCCTTTTTTCCTCATAGATCACTTTCAAAGTTTAGCTGATTCCAATGGTGGGTCCTGCAGCTACATTTCTATCATATTCCCAAAACTCGACAAAAATGTGGAATGTGGAAGTTTTTACAAGTAACAGTCGCTGAGATTCTTAAAATATTATCTGCCTACATTGATAGGTGAAGTCAAGCCAACATTTTAGTTCTTCACTATCGAAAGCAAATAAATTTTCTTGAACCCTCGCTTACGAATTATGAACCCTCATTTTATTGTCACGCCAACGTAGACCCCCGACGAGTCTCCCGTGGACCACTTTGAGAACGAAGTATTTAGACCATACCTTATATTCTATTTCCTTAACGGTCCTATTGTAAATGGGGTGTTTGAAAATTCAACTTAACTGATCAAACTTTGGAAGAAATTTCCATTCGACGACATGGAAGTTTATCTAAAATTTAAAAAAAAAGTGCTATATTTCTTTTGCAGATTGTATAATTTGATATAGCAAGAAGTAGTTAGTGGCGTTAGGTAAAAATATTTACAGCGTGTTTTTCGTCATAGATCATCACTGTAAACTGTTTTTTTTATTAACTTTTTTTATTTAATTACTCCACCTTCTTTGTAAACACCATTAAATAGCAATATTTTATTTAAAATATAACCATGATGGGTACTATTAACGTTGTTATTTTAATTTGATTTTTTTTAAATATATTTAGGTTTCAAACAGATACATTACCATATTGATACTTATTTCCGTTTAAAATTAGGGACCTAAGGGTGATAAACAAATACTATTCTCCTTACGCTCTAATCTACCTTACTAGGCTCCTTAATAACTGAATCTTAGAATTATTTCGTTTCGAATACAAATACAGCTCTAATTTCTTTATTAAAGTAAATTTTGATACTTTAATGATCAAATCGACTAACTCTTGCTGTCGACATATTTAAGACACTTACTATTATAGTTAGTTTACATATTTTAGATACTTGATCAATGACAAAACTATTAACCATTGCTGTAGATTTTTTGATCTAAGAAATATTTATAAATGGTACATATATATAAAATTTTGTTGTATGTTTATTTGTATTTTATTACATGAATATACGTTATATTCTCTCTGTTAACAGAGCACAGTCAATATTTTTGTTGATTGCAATTTCAAGATAGACTACAGAATTTATTCAATGCATCAGTAAATTGAACGTTAACGTGTTCCAGTCAATTTACTTCTTAGTGTTATTAGATGATATCAATGCATATTTATATATTATTTTAAATTACAATGTACAACTGTAGAAAAAATATTGTAAAATAGAACTGTAGAACTAGTCGCTTTTGCTAAGTAAAATTTTATAATAGTTATTAACGTAATAATTAATTTTTTAAATTTATGAAGCAGAATTATTATTTTCTTACTATATGAAATAACACAAGTTTCTGTTGCTTTGTTTATAGTTTTAATGTAGGAAATTGTTCAAGTATAAGATTTTCAAATAACAGACAAATAAAGTAAAGTTAACGATAATTATAATATATTTAATTCCTAGTTTTTTTAAGAACGCAATAAATTGGCTCCAGCTTACGGAGATAGATTAAACATATTTTTAAATGAGAATTCACATATTTCCCAGACTTTAGATGCGAAGATTTGTTATGCAATTTATGATCAACTTTTAGACATCCGGAGACCTTAATTACTGGTGACACGGCATTCCATCTCAGCCCTCAAGGGTGACAAAGCATCTGAATTATGATTCCTTGTCAAGGATGAATGTACATGTCATGGACCTAAGGTGAACTGAGTGCTCGCTTGTTACTCTCAATATAATAAAAAATCTCAATATCTTGTCTTGGATATTACCAGATGACATCAACTGCGCTAGATATAATAATGCACTAATCCTTCCCACTAACATAGGCACTCATTCGCCTTCCCACTGCCTAGTCCAATGTAATGCATGCAATAATGCAGGAAAACAACACATCCAGGCCCGAGAACTAGCAATTTTGTGATACACAAATATGTTCTCGGTTGGGAATCAAACTCTAGACCTGCGATGCAGTAAGCAGTACGCAACGCGAAGCGAAATTGACTTATGTATATTAGAATTAGTACGAATATAATAAAGCAATTTTTAAGTGAATCCTTCCACAAATTTCATCGTAAAAACTTCACAGCTATACCAGTTCAGTAGTTAAAGTAACAATTTATATAACGTCTAAATCCCACTGCTGGGCTTCCATCCTTGAGAGTGTTGGAGCATAGATCGACGAACGGCCCCACTGCACATTGGCGGACTTCAGAAGTTTATAATCCTCTGTCAGAAGCAACTGACCGAGCCGAGGTTCGGCCCTCTTGGGCACCCTCGAGTCAGACGCTCTCGCGAAACAGGGTAACGGTCTGCCGAGGCTCCTCTCGGGAGCCCTTGCGCTGGTTACCCATATATAGAGGTCTCGACTGAGAGCCATAAGCGCTCGGTCACCTCTCAACCCGGTGAAACTGTAAAAGCCCTGGGGCTAACAGCGGCCATCAGCCCGAAAAAAAAAAAAAAAAAAAAAAAAAAAAAAAAAAAAAAAAAAAAAAAAACTTCAGAAGTCTTCGAAATATTTTTTATTCCTCTTTCATGCAGATTTCCTTGCAACGTTTTCCTGCACCGCTAAGCACGTGGTAAATCGGAACTTAAAATTACAATTGGCTATTTCGTTGGTAGTGTATTTGTCTTAATGAATGGATGAATTTATAATTACTAGTAGTAAAAATGAACTAAACAATGGTAAATGCTCACTATGGCCTATAAATAATTAAGAATATACTATATTTTAGATTTTTTTTTATATTGATCGATTTTATATATTTTACCATCATAACTATAAAGACTTAATGCGATCATAATGGGTCTTTTATATACAAATTAAAGATATTTTTTATCATAGTTTATTTACATTTGATTATAATATATATGTGCCATTTTGTTCGATAACTTATTGCCATTTTGTTGATACTAAAGTCTTCCTATGATGTAGAAATTTTAGGACTTCTGATCAAAAAACTGAGACAAATAGTTTTGATAGACCACTCTTATGTTATATAAACTATAATCTTATATAACCTAACCTAACCACTACCCAAAGAATTCTGAAGAGACTCAAACAGGTGAAAATCTGAGGTTGCAAGATTAGGGCTACATTGTATGTCAAACAGGTGAAAATCTGAGGTTGCAAGATTAGGGCTGCATTGGATGCATTAACACTCCATTTCCATTTCTCTCAATATTTGCCGAGTGGTTAAAGATGTGTGTAGTCATGATGAAAAACCACACCCTTTTTTTGGTCCATTGCGGCCATTTTTTTGCAACCGTTGATACTAGAGATCCAAATGGATGGTTTTGCCCGGTGGCAAAAGCTTATAATGAACGATGCCCTTCCCATCCCACCATACACAGCATTATGTCACACCTTATTGCGAGTTACTCCAGGTTTCACTGGAGCTTGATTGCCTATTGTCCATGATCTTTTTCGCACGTTCTTGCCGAAGGAAATAAATCCACTTTATATCAACAGTTACTAATCTTCTCAAAATCTGTTCGGTTTGATTACTTTTCAATAGAGAATAGTAAATGAGTTCACGGTTCATTAGGTGACGTCGTGTGGCACACAAATATCGAACTTTTTTATGTATCCAGACTTTTTCAAATGGCTTATAAATATTTTATGGTCAACGCGTAGCTCTTCAGCTACGTCGTAACTATTAATATGCCAATCGTGCTACACTTTTTCAAAAATGGCATCGACTTTGTATGTAACCAGTCGACCAGAGCGAACTTCATCTATGACAACAAAATTACCGCACTAAAAACACTTGAAGCAATTTTGTGCTACTCTTACGGACACTGCGTTAAGTCCATAAACGTCACAATTTTTTTTGTAACTCGCGTTGCTTTTTTCCTTTTTGTACTAAAAGTGTCGAAGTTATTCGTTAACTTCACTCATTTTGGCGGAGAGGAAAGCAATAGAAAAATAGCGGGAAACTGTTTTTACTTTTAATTTTCTGTTTTTGAAATGTCATCTATTTAATGGTATCAAAACAAGCCAGATGCAAACAGTACAACCAAAGAGATTTTACTGCAACTTTGTACTTATTAAATATGAAAAAACTTTTCCCCCTGACCATTTTATCAAAATCCAAAATTCATAGCTCCTGAAGACTAAGATCAGGTACTTTAATACCAATCATTTATTGTTGCTTATTGCGAAAGTCCAAAACTACATCTACGGTCCAAAAAGTTGACGAACAATAAAGATGTTAATAAAACACATAAATATATATGAACAATTTATTTATATATAACATACAATGCATGAAACTAGAACTAATGTCATTTTTAAAGTTAATATTATTTTTATTTTACAGAACTGAGATCTAGACTAGAGTAAATATTAAAGTTTACTAAAACTCATGTAATATATATATATATATCGTAAATTCGTACTTCTGATCTTAGCACCATTTATATAAAAACTTATCTAATAAATCTTAGGCATTTAGAAACGTGTCAGTTTTAAGTCTTGTATACAAAAAATATTATTTTATTTTGTCAAATAGATGTAGAACTTACAGCAAAACAGATGAAATTAAAAATCTAGAATAAATTTACTGTTCATTATTTTGTTAAATAACGTACTGTTTATAACATATAATTATATCTACAATACATCACTAAATAGATCATATCACTAAATAATATATATTTACCGAAATAACGCGATATATACATTCTCTATTATAAGATTTTACTTATTTACTTTTTACCTAATGTAATTATCTAAACACCGTATTAAAAATAAACAATATAATTTTTGCAGAATGATATAAAAATTAAGTGCTAAATTTTTCCTAATATATACCTTTATAAATAAAATTGGTTAAAAGTATGGCCTTTATGTAGCCTTTACTAATAATCACATTTGATCAGTGGTAGAGCTACACTGCAGTTTGTTTTTAATTGCAGAATGAATGGGTCAGCTCGACCGGGGTAGGACCACGACCTCACAGAATGCCAACGTAAAATAGCAGCATAATGCTGCTGTGTTTCGTATGGTGAGTGTAGGGTCCCGGAGACCTTTATTACTAGTGACGAAGCATTCCGTCTCAGTCCAAAAGGGTGACAACGCATCTGCATTATGATTCCTTGTCAAGGATGAATGTAGATGCAGGAATCACTTACCATTAGATGAACTGTGCGCTCGTTTCTTACTCTTAATGCCAAATAAAAAAAAAATTAACAGTCGAATATTCAGACATTACCCGAAATTCATCATTAAAAATGGTATTATATATTGACCCATTTTAATAATGAATGAGTGTCAAATAAGAATACAATCAACTACATAAGTGAAGATTGCGGGCCATGAACACTAACATCAATCCAGAATCTAGATTCTACATGCTGTGCCACTCCCGAGTGTTGAGATGAAATGTCGCGGCGGTAGTAACTGGATCCCTACACTCACCATAGGAAATGTAGTAGCGTTGTTTACGTTGTTATTTTGTGTCGGCTTGCTTTTAGTTTTTACCTAACAACCTGTTTCCCCGGTCGTACGTATCCATTTATATCGCAGCCAGGTATTAACTGCGTCATAGCTCCACTACAAGACCGGCAGCGCATCTGCGACTCCTCTGGTGTTCTGGATGTCCATCGATAATCAATTACCATCAGGTGAGCTGCTTGCTCGTTTGACACCGATTCTATAAAAAAAACCTGTACTACTCCATTTCATGTGAAAAACATTACGTATTTAGTTTTTTGCTACATTCAAGTAGCAATCTTCAGATGGTTAAGCAAATCGAGTGACGTTTCAAAATGAGGCCAGTGACATCTGTTGATACTATAACATTTTAACAGGACAATGCGCTTAAAAATTATAAAATGAAGCAATAAGTTAATAAATAAGACGAAAGAGTAACTTTATTATATACATGTATCTATGTGTGTACGTAGGTATGTGTGGACTACGTATTTATGGATATAACTGTATGTTGCTAAGTTTTTTATGTCTATTATATATTATCCGTGTACCATTAATGCATTAAAACCAAACCCAAACAATATTTGGTTAACTTATCGTCCACCATTCGCGAAATAGAGGCAATTTTTTATTAAAAGTTTTTGGAGCCTGCGCATAAATAATATGCATTACATGACAAAAATAAATTTTAATCATTAAATTCATGTTTGATTCTTCTTCTACAGCGTTAAAAGTGCATAGTGTTTAACAGTGGTAGGATCACACTCGGCCGGAGACATTTTTAAAGCCAATCACATCAGTGCATAACGTGATAGAGTACGAGTGCAATTTGCGGCAGGCGTATAAACGTAGAGTTTGGTAGTTTTTTTTTTTTTTAAATATATGTGATAATTGATTTAGTGACCTCTACAATTTTATCGATACAGTCAACTCGCGAAACCACCCGCTGTCTATGGTAGTGTTCTGTATAGTATAGTTAGCAGCATATATACTTGGATCACCACCTGATTGTACATACGCGTGCTATTGTCACTAGAGTACAGTGAACGTCATACGGATGGCGGAGTACAGTATAGTAATATATTTAAGTATAGTATAGTAATATATGTAAGTATAGTGAGCATCGTACGTGCGTGGGTGGTTGTTCTGTCATCAGAAACAGCGGGAGTCGTGTCGAGCGCACCATTCGGGCGACAGTACGTCGGGTCGCAGGCCGCGGGCGCGTAGTCTCGCACGCAGACGCTGCATGCGCGGTTCGGCCGATGCGTAACCGCTGCGCGGATCGCTCCACAAACGCTCGGCAGGCGCAGCCGCACGTGGCCATACACGTGTATCTACACACACATTCGAACATACGCATTCACCATTTATTGTTATATTAAAACTCACCTAATATGTTTGTATATCAGGTTATTGACGTATCATAAAGTAAGGTTTGAGGCCGGCAGCGCAACTGCGACTATTCTGGTGTCGCGGATGCTCATGGGCAGCGGTAATCACTGACCATCAGGCGAAGTCCTTGATCGTTTGCTACCTATTCTATGTATAAAAATAATAAGGAAGCTTTAGTTATTTAGCAAAAATAAAATATAACCAATAAAACCGTACCCAAACCCTGAGCGTCGACGTATTCGCTCCACATGGCCACTTCTCCACCCAAAACATTAGGGTCCCGGGGCAAGAGGTGCCCGTACATCCGTCGCCAGTTCGAGTACAGCGTCTTGCCCCAGAAACCGTGGTCCAAATACCAAATGTCCTTAGGAACCGAAATTGTTCTGTAGCCTAGTTGAAGTAACTGGTTCAAAAGCGGACTGCTCAGTGGTTCCCAGACTTCAATGATGTATCTGAAATAGGATATTTGAATTTTTATCATAAGTCCTCCTAAAGTAATCCAAATACATAGATGGAGCAATGTCAGGTCAGAATAATATAAAAAAAATCTCGTTTACAATTTAAATTGTATAATTTAATTAGTCTACTGCTTATGTTGTGTTAAATTAATATAATTGTCATCAAAACATTTATAATGTTTAAACAGATTAATGTATTGTAATTTATTTAAATAGCTAAAGCTTAAGAAAATATTTAACACAAACAAATAATAAAGTTTTCTATCTGTAACTGAATCGTGCGCAGAAATAAACTATAACTTTTTAGTTTAGTAAAATTGGATAATCACCTATCCTTATCTAAATAGTTTTGGATCCTATTATACTGCGTGAGTCCCGAAGACCAGATAATTACGGGCTGCGGTGCGTCCCCGAGGCCCTGATCTCCTCGTCCCAAATCTGCAATGCTTTACCGTGGAATTCCGCCCAAAGTCTCATAAAGCCTTCTTCGTCTGTGTCGAAACCTCTGGATTTCATGTAAGATACAATGTCACTGCTTGAATTCCAGCAACTAAAGTACACCTGGCAAGAAAGTAAATGGAAAGTTATTTATTTAAAAATTTTAACGTTTATTGTGATTCTAAGGGTGATAAAATAGCACACACTTCACTCCATTGTAACTCACGAATGCGGAAATACCTGCATCAATCTTCAGGATGAACACGAGTCAAACATGAAAACTAAAATGAAATTCCTCGTTGCCTATAATTATGCCGTTTGTATTCTGTGAAGGCATGGTATGGTATTCTGTGTAGGGTAGACCTAGTGAACCAACCCAATCCGGTTTTTGTTACAGCTTGGCTCTTTAAACTGTTTCAGCCACTTGTCATACAAGGCGTGATAATTTTCCGATCTCTCGAGAACTCGTTTCAGAAATTCTCGACAACTCAATAATTGACATGATTCATGGTCAGAATATAATAACATGTTGATGGAAAGGTTGAATTCTAGGACGGCTAAGTTACTGTCGTAACAATTCAAGTCTCATTCCAACTGAAGAACTGAAGACTTGACGAGAACTAAGTGTTAACCTCAGCATAATAGGGGCGTGATTATGGATGGATAATCTCCACTTCGATTGCAATGGAAAGATCGAAAGAAACAGGTTTTATTTTGTTAATGGAAATATTATCATAAAATAATTCAAACATCGCGTTCAACGTCATCATTACCACCTATCTATAGTACATACTACAGATTATACAAGCCTTCCACATAGATTAAGACAAAGCACAATTCTAATTCTACAGCATTCATCGACTTCCCGCAAACTAGCATTGGAGGTCGCTCCATCTAAAGGGACTTCATCCTACATTGTGAGTGCAAGTCGTAGTCTCCAACCACAGCTACCTATGTCTGTCACCCTCTATTTTCTTGTTCTATTGCGGATGTCTACGTAGTATATTCAATTACTCAGAGAAACACCGAGCATAACCCGCTCCATAGATCGCTGAGTGCTACTGAACCTTCTCATACGTTGGCCGTGAAGGTCCATGTTTGTACCGTAAGTTGTCACTGGCAAGACGCACTGGTTAAAGACTGAGTTTTAGATATTGATGAGATTATATTAGATGAGAATATGTGTCGCAGTTTCCCGAACGCTGACCATTAGACTTGGATTTGATTGACCTATGCGTCGAAGGTCGACTGGAAACGAACCGTCAATACCATAATTGAGCCACCACACTTACGAAAATTTGTTTTTAATAACCATATAACATCTTAGTAACATTGGGATCGACTTTAAGTTGACTTGACTGATATCAAACTTAAGGAGATCGTGCACGTAACTGCCCGTGATTACAATATATGTCACCTAATCCGACGATTCTATATTCAAACGTGGTCATTTATACAACTTCATTGCCTTCATGGATGATGGGTTTGCTCAATAGTGTCGCGATATCCATAAGTGGTAACGGCTAGCTGGTTGATTGACACAGCGGACAATGGCAGACCAGCTCACCATGGTAAGTGTTGACTGCAGTTCGTTAATACCAACATCCACACTCAGCAAATAATTAAGACACATGTGCTGTCATCCTTGATGCCTAAGATGATGTGCCTCTCTACCAGTACACTAAACGAAACGCAGCAACTAGTAGTATTCTGGTCGTATTCTATGATGGCATGATCTATTCCTGATAGAAATGAACCATTCATGCTACAACCAAAATCAGGCTGCAACGTGACTCTATCATTAAAACTTCGTAAATTGTCTTTTTTAATGTATGACGGGAATCTAAACCTTGATCAATCACAGCTATGCACGTAATTAAATAACAAACATATGTTGTACTTTAAAAGAAGTCAGAGAAACAGGGGGTTATAACGGTTAAAAGTGAAATAGAAGTAACCTATGTATATTAGCCTCAAGTCACAAGTCGTCTATTGTCTTAACATACCAAAATTCACGGTTCTCTTTAACTGTCATATATCTTAACCTTTGGCTAGGAAAAGATCCATCTGGCTTTCTCTCCCAGGATATCATTTAATGAGGACTTATCAGTATAATAAAATAACACATAAAACATACCTCGTCACCGCCCACATGAAAGAGTGCCGGTTTGGGCAACAGTTCAATGATGTCCTTATATAAATCCCTCAGGACGCGGTAAACGGCCGGGTTAGCTGGATTCAACTGTCCACATGGTGGCTGGATGCATAGTTGGCGCCACGATTTGGCATTTACACACACCGCGAGATCGCCAAATCCGTAATCCTAGAAATATAAAAGTTCAATCTTTGTGTGTTCTATTTGTGGAAGGGTTAACAAAGATGTAGTTGGACTAGATTCAAGTGACAACGGCCTATGTACATTTATTCTAAATTACGGTGCAAGATAAAGGAATTTTAGCACTGCACTCAGATAGAATACCTCACACCAGTGATAGGACTGCAGATTTTTTAAATTATTACCCGAAAACCTATACACCACAAAAATATAGTGGGATAGGCTACAAAATGGCCGCCGTCGTTGATCTAGTTGAAGATTACCATGAAAAACACACTTGAAGCAATAAAAAAAAAATTGTAGTGTTTTTTGCACTTAATAATTTCGAGTGCAAAACTTAGCATTTGAACCATACTAGGCCAGTTTGACGTTATAGTGGTTTATTGCACCGCAAATCTACGTATTATTAAATAAAAACAGATTTTTGCCTGCACGCACACCACATGCAATGCATGTCTTGTGTTTGTGCACTCTAAACTCCACCATAGCTGCACAAAATTGGATATGGTCTTCAATGAGGTGTTGATATAGCTTAAGTTTAAATTTAATGTTTCATTATTAAATCGGTTGCCAAATGAAAATATATGTCACTTTAATAAATTTTAAGTACGTCTTGTAGCTGATAGGTTTTTGTTCAAATGTAATCAAATTGCAGGCATATCTTGTATAATAATATACGAATAGGTAATATATGGATATGGACCTTTCCCCACTGCCATCCATTGCCAGCGTGCGCAGGCGAATCGATCTCTATAACAACTCGAATGCCGCGTATCTGCGCGTATCTTATCAAATTGCGCACTTCCTCTGTGCTATATATTTCGTTCGCAGAATACGCCCCGTATCTGAAAACATTACATTTCTGATAAAACGTAATTTAAAAACACTATAGTTTCTATAACGCATAAAAGGGAGTACAGTTATAGTTAGTTAAGAAGTCAGTGTAGAGAGTAAGGCTCGAACGAGAAGAACAAGATGATCGTCATCTTCACGTGAGGCTGTTTCTGGATGCATATTGGCTCTAACACACAATAAATACGCGTTGTAGTATTTTGCGTTATTTACGAACAGATAGTATTGTATAGTTATTGATTTATTACGGTTACGTTACGGTTTCCGCAATAACTTAGATTACACAACCGGAATAATGCATATGACTGTGGACGGATTGCGAGAGAAAGACCAACGAAGAAATGGATGACTTAGTAGTGAGAGAGGTGAGGAGAGTGAGAGAGGACATTTGGTCGGGCAAAAGGGATGAGTGCAAAGAGGTGACGGCCAGCATCGATCCTAGTTAGTGAAGGGGACGTAGTAAGGATAGTGATAATTAGATTTGTTAAGTGTTAGTTATAATTTGAATGAATCCGTGGCGATAAATCAGTGAACCCCAGTGACTCCTGCTAGATACTATACTATGTGTATATACAAACGGTTAGTAGGTCGAGTCTTTGGCAATATTGACTGTATGTTACCAGTCGAAATGAAGCTTAAACATTGTAATATCGTATGAGTTTACCAAAAAGATAAGACATTGATTTTTTTATTTAATTTTAAAAAAAAAATTAAAATTTAAAAAAATTTAACATTACTAATATTCCAGTTCGCCATTCCAACTAAGCTGAAGATGCTTGTGCTAGGGGAGATGGTTCACGACTATTGTCGAATGGTGGATTCGAACCTACGACCTTAAGTTTCACAGACCGCACCCTAAACCATAGGATTTTGAAATAAACATCAGAAATAAATGCAATAGTAGTAGAGATACGAAAATACTTTTACTTTTAACAAAAATTTTAACCGCTAGGATCCAAATCCTAACGTACCCATATAACTCCAACGACACAGCTATGCGATATTTATATACATGCATAAAATATATATAAAAAAAACATTATTACAAGTATAACATAATATTATATAACTGCACAAACAATGGCTTTCAGGTTGAAGGTCTCAGTCATTATGTACGATTGTTTCCGGAAATCGCATGTTTATTACGACCGTATGCTTGTATAATTTTATTGTATATAGATATATAGATACAATACAATTGCTTACAGATAAAAGATAATCATTTAAATCTGTTGAAAGTGTATCGGACGGGCCTATTGCTAAAAGCAGACAACCACCTCTTCCAGACAATCATGCGATGGAGAAAATCGTAATTGCACAATGATAAGCAAGTGTCAGAGACTAATAAAATAAAATAGATTATTTTAATATGACTATATTATATCATTATCATTTTAACCCACCACTAGTCCAATGCTGAACATAGTCTTAACTCACAGACTGCTGACCAAAGGGTTATCCCGAGTCTCCTGCATCTTTCAATATCCTGAAGATTAGCATAGGCAAAAAAAAACATATATACTACACATATATATATATAATGAAGTGTAGATAGAAGTATACAATATGACTATAGAAACAAGATTCAATTAGGTAAATAAAAATTAAGAATACGGATATAGACCAAATGAGGAAATAGATATCAAGGTAAACAAAAAAATGAGTATAAGTAAAGCATAAGAAATAAAACAGTAATGATGAGTAAAACGTATTTTTTTTTAGAAATAACAAAATGTAAAAAATTATATAGAAAGAAAAATGAATCATAAAAAGAACAACAAAGTCCCCGAGAGAGTCCTCACATGTCAGGGGAATAAGTTTACAGATAATAAATATATATATATATATATATATATATATATATATATATATATATATATATATCCTGTAAATTTGCAGAGGTCGATATGACTTGAACAGTCAAGGACAGAGGGATCTGCTAAAGACCAATTTGCACCACACACGAATTGTTGATTAACTTAGTAATATGGGCAAGCATCTTTATAATTTAAATATGCAGAATAATATAAATTACTGGATAATCATAACAAATAAGTAATAAATCTATTTGGAATACATAGCCAATTCTAGGTAAGACATTGCATTGTTTTTTCTATTTCATATAAAATTTAGCGAATCAATTTGTTATTTAATTAAGACGAATCAAATGCTATACGATTACCACTCGTCGTAGACAATTTTAAAACAACAAGTTTAAAAAAAATCGAAATGGCTGTCAATATTACCCAAATGCTATCTCTGCCTTTATTGTACAATATAAGGGCCGATGTGGAATCATTAGACTTTTGGTATTTAGAATTACTAAGATATACCTTCCTTAAAAGCTGGCACCGCATTTGCGACTCCTCTGGTGTTGCGGCTGTTCATGGGCGGCGGTGATCACTTACCATCAGGTTTGCTGCATGCTCATTTGCCGCCTATACTATAATATATATATATATACACATATATATATATAATGAAGTGTAGATAGAAGTATACACTATGACTATAGAAACAAGATTCAATTAGGTAAATAAAAATTAAGAATACGGATATAGACCAAATGAGGAAATAGATATCAAGGTAAACAAAAAAATGAGTATAAGTAAAGCATAAGAAATAAAACAGCAACAAAAAAACGTATTTTTTTTAGAAATAACAAAATGTAAAGAATTATATAGAAAGAAAAATTAATCATAAAAAGAACAACAAAGTCCCCGAGAGAGTCCTCACATGTCAGGGGAATAAGTTTACAGATAATAAATATATATATATATATATATATATATATATATATATATATATATATATATATCCTGTAGATTTGCAGACGTCGATATGACTTGAACAGTCAAGGACAGAGGGATCTACTAAAGACCAATTTGCACCACACACGAATTGTCGATTAACTTAGTAATAAGGGCAAGCATCTTTATAATTGAAATATGCAGAATAATTTAAATTACTGGCTAATCATAACAAATAAGTAATAAATCTATTTGGAATACATAGCCAATTCTAGGTAAGACATTGCATTGTTTTTTCTATTTCATATGGAATTTAGCGAATCAATTTGTTATTTAATTAAGAGGAATCAAATGCTATACGATTACCACTCGTCGTAGACAATTTTAAAACAACAAGTTTAAAAAAAATCAAAATGGCTGTCATTATTACCCACATGCTATCTCTGCCTTTATTGTACAATATAAGGGCCGATGTGGAATCATTAGACTTTTGGTATTTAGAATTACTAAGATATACCTTCCTTAAAAGCTGGCAGCGCATTTGCGACTCCTCTGGTGATGCGGATGTTCATGAGCGGCGGTGATCACTTACCATTAGGTGTGCTGCATGCTCATTTGCCGCCTATACTATAATATATATATATATATTATATATATATAAATGAAATACTCTCTAGAGATGGCATAGTCAAATAGTCAAAATGGCGAACTTCATAAGTG
Source organism: Teinopalpus imperialis (assembly GCA_029286865.1). Lineage (NCBI taxonomy): Eukaryota > Metazoa > Arthropoda > Insecta > Lepidoptera > Papilionidae > Teinopalpus > Teinopalpus imperialis. The sequence goes on along the minus strand of JAGSMU010000009.1, from coordinate 1,415,786 downwards.
TTTTTTTTTTTAATTTATTTCGTAGACATGTAGTTTTGCATCGCAGCCATGCACGCGGTAACGCAGAAATGAATACAATAAATTTATTAGGCCCACACGAATCGTAGATCGATTCAGATTACTTACTACTCTTCCACGGTAAGATACAATTAAAACTTACTATGGGTTCCTTGACAAAGAGGTACTAGAGAAATTAAACACCATCGTTTCAAATCTGCCTACAAAATAATTTCACTATTTATTTTAGTGCCGTTGATATAACAATATGATCAACGGCACAATATTTTGTTTGTTTTAAATCTAACTATACTATGTTAATAAAGATTTAAAACTCAATCCATGATATTTACGAGTGTTGATCGTTTTTAGTGCGTAACATTTATCGGGTCACTTTAAATGTGTTACGTGTATCCTGCTTTTTATACTGTACTATAGTTATAAGTGTAAAATTTAAATATAAAAGAGAATCACACGATTTTTTCTCATTGTTACAAGTAATTCGCTGAACAATACAATACATGTTCTGTAAAAATTAGTTTAGCAAATATTATATCTCACAGAAAACCAGCGTAAAATAGCACTATAATGCTGCTGTGTTTCGACTGGTGAGTGTAGGGATCCGGAGACCTTTATTAGTGGTGACGACGCATTCCATGTCAGTCCTCAAGGGTGGCAACGCATCTGCATCATGATTCCTTGTCAAGGATGAATTAACATGTCATGGGCCGCAGGAATCTCTCGGATTATTAAAAAAAAAGATAAAATATCAAGAAAACCTAAATCTTACCTCGTAAATTGCGGTATGCTCTTCGATTCCAACGGGAAACTGTGAGAATCAGTGACGTGCCAATGAAATACATTCATCTTGGTGGCAGCCATCCCGTCGATCGTCCTCTTGATGTCGTCCATGGGGATGAAGTTCCTAGACGTGTCCAGGACCAAGCCCCTATGTTTATAAACAGGCTTATCCCTGATCTTGGCCCCGGCCACAATTCGAAGACCACATCCGTTTTGATTTGAATAAACCGGTTTGTTTGATGCTATTAACTGTGTAAATGATTCTAAACCGTGACGCGCGCCGTAAACCGTTTCAGCTGACACATGGACCGTTATATTATCGACTGGAAATAAACAAAAGCCATTTAGCAACTAAAATCACTAGAAATATATTTCTGCTTAACAAGGAATAACAAAAAAATGAGGTTTTATTTTTTATTATCATTCAGAGCAATAAACGGGCACACAGTACATAGTATTACTGATAGTAAGTTATTCCTGCGGCCTATGACATCTACAGTCATCCTCACCAAGGAATCATAATATAGATGCGTTGTCACCCTTGAAAGAGAGAGGAATGCCTCATCACCAGTAATAAAGGTCTCCGGATCCTTGCACTCACCAGACCAAACACAGCAATATTATGCTGCTATTTTACTCTAGTACTCTGTGAGGGCGTGGTCTTGCTCCGGTCGAGCTGAACCATTCTTCCTGCAGCTAGAAACAAACTGCAGTATAGCTCTACCACTATGATAAGCCTGTTATTTATCACAGCCACAGCACACATAGTCAGCCACTCTTGAGTGCTATATCAGAATGCCTCCTCACCAGCTAATAAGGTATTTTGTCCCGCTCACACACCAAAGACATCATTAAAAAACACAGATATAATAAGAGTAGAGTGACACAAGTATATAGCTGATATTTTATATTTATTTATATATAAACATCATCGATGATTCCTAAACATAAAGTTAACTAAGAGTCATTTTACAAGTGTAACTGCTTTGTCTCGAGTCAGACGCTCTCGCGAGAAAGGGTAACGGTCCAAGCCGAGGCTCCCTCTCGGAAGCCCTTGTACTGATTACCCATAAACATAGAGGTATCGACTGAGTGCCATAAGCGCTCGGTCACCTCTCAACTCGGTGAAACTGTAAAGCCCTAGTATTAACAGCGGCCATCGGCCCGAAAAAAAAACTGCTTTGTAACTGTTGTGAGATCTCATAAATACCCATCTTAAACTTAAAGACAGTTAAACAGTAATTGTCTTTTAGCTGTCAGTTCTATTAGATGGATTTATTAAATAATTTAAAATTATGTTATTAATGTTAATTAAAAACTCTGATACTGCCCTGGCATTATAAATAATGTCCTCATTAAACACTTGGTTCATAACATACGCAACTGGATGTGTACCAGTACGAATCAGGGTAATCAGAGATGTGACGATAAGAGAACGTTGTCTATATTACAGCTTGATTATATTATTTGTCAAACGAGGCAAGTGAGTCAAGGTCTCCTTACAGATGACTATGCGAGATGATATTAATTAATAAAATATTACGGACGGACATAATCCAAATTTGTACAAGTCATAGGTGGTCATAGGCATGAGAACCTGCGTATTTAATTACTACTACTCAACTAGAAGATCGATGAGTATAAATGTGGATAGATGAAAGGCAAGAGGAAGACTAAGTAATTGGTGGTGTGGAGTCATATGAAATTAGCGGGACGGCAAAAAGACATAAAAAACATGACTTATGTACGTCCCGAACACGGTCAATGATAGAATTTGGTAAGGTCAATCATAATAATGTTTCTTAAGTAATTAAAAGTAGGTTGTTCTAATGTTATAAACGTTTGTAAATAGAAACTATATTGATTACACTTTAACTATATTAATTATTTGCTACTGTAATCGATACGTATCAATTTTAGCTGACAAGTATGTAATTGTTACGACATACTTGTCTGTTGCAGTAGTAGTAGTAGTAATAAAAATAACTTAAAATCTGAATAACAATTTAAGTCAATCGTGTGTATGAAGACGACCTTTTTACGTATTAGCGCCAGGCCGTGGTTATAAACTTTCTTTTAACTAAAGGGTGAAAAACGAGCACACAGTTCACATGATGCTAAATTATAACTGCTGTCCATAAACAAAAATAAAGATACAAGAAAAATGTTTCCTGTAATCAGGTATCTGGTTGCCAAACCTAACTATACGAAACGTAACAGCGTCCTTGCCCAGTCGAAATATCTATACATGACGAAGCTAAAAACTAGTGAAGTGTCTCGTCTGGTTTATGTGAAGTAAACCGAAGATCTTACTACTGCATACTATCTATCTTAGTATTAAGGGGTGACAACGTCTTTGTATTTTTTTTTTTCGGGCAGATGGCAGCTGTTAGTCCGAGGGCTTTTACAGTTTCACCGGGTTGTGAGGTGACCGAACACTTATGGCGCTCAGCCGAGACCTCTATTCTCCTATAGGAAGGTCGGATTGAACCGTACCCTGTTGCACGTGAGTCGAGGGTGCCAACTGCCAACTGACTCGAGGGTGCCCGAGAGGCACGAACGTCGGTGCGATCAGTTGCTTTTGACTTTGATTATCTGAATTAATTATCAATAAAAATATAATATCTCTATTATTATTGACTAACTGTATAAACACCTTGGTATGTGTAGGGATTCGTCTTATGATTTTTTATATAAGTTGAATATATATACAGGAAAGTACTTATTCATACATATATATATTTCATATACATCAGATTCGTATATTGTGGATATTACATACATACATGAATAATTGCGCATTTTCAGTAATATACATGTAAACTACAGTACATTTACTTGATTATTATATATCTTAGTATATTAACAAACTTTAACAGTAAAGTACTAAACTAATTACTACTAATTTATTAAACTTTGTGCATACCTTTATTCTGCACGATCAAAAGGTATTCTTCATTAGTGTCCCAGGTAAGTGAAATCGAGGGTGAATTTAGGTTTATATAGACAATAACTGGAGTTTCCACTATCTCTGTGACATTCCCGTTGCACTCAGCGAGTAGATTGTCCGTGGTAACTTTAGTCATTTCCACCAGGAGCTCCCTGGTTTCCACAGGAGAATTTTTGAGGTCATACCTGAAAGAACATAACAAAGCCTTCAATTAAAAAATAAAAACACCAAATTGTGAAAACCTTTCTTTGCACTTGTAAGAAATGACAAAAGAAGGTCATGACCAATAACGTCCTATAGACAACAAAAACCACTAACCGGACGTCCCAAAAGACACGATCGGAGGAGTACAGAAGGATCTCCAAGCGGTGGGGAGATCAATAGCATGCAAAAAGGAAGCTGAGGACCGAGATAATTGAAAAAACTGTGTTGCGGTGGCTAATATTTTTAAGTTTTGATGCATGTCGCAGTTTCTCGTATAAATTAATAATAGTAATAATAATAATAATCTTTAATTAGACACAAACATTTGTACATAAGTAACTTATAAATTTTACTTTAATAAAAGAGAAACGGAAATGGAAGAAAGAAATGTACTGTAATACGAATGGGTCAGCGTAAAATAATGATTTAGCGCTACTTTATTTATATGTACAAAACCGGAGAATTCATTACTGGTGACGAAGTATTTATTGCAACTGAGTCCTTAGGGGGTAGCAAATGCATTATAAATCGTTATCGGGGATGAGTGTGGATGTTACAATCCGGATGAAACATCTACCATCAGGTCAACTATGTTATCTTTTGTAATCTCTTTATCATAAAAAAAAATCATAAGGGGATTTACTACATGGGAAGTAGAAATCATGAAAAAGGCTTATATTTTATTTTAAATTGGTAGTGTTATGAGAAGGTATAAGAAATTCAGTGTTTCTCAGTGAGCTATTGAAGAGACTAATCACAGTGTTTCTCTGCATAACAGAATGCCCACGTTCAGTAGAGCGGGGCTGATATGGCTCAAAGAATCAACAAGCTATAGTGGCAATGGTCTAGGCCACATAACTCTAAAAACCAATAACCGATGGGGAAGAAAGGTTCACCGGCGGCAATCTCGGTCTGTCCAGTATAGTACGAACAACCACTAGATGAAACGACGGCCGATGAGAGTTTGTATAGGAAGTGAAAGGATATAGGTTAGTTCATGATCGTGCTTTATGGTAATCTATGGAAGATGGAAGGGGAAGGAAGGTCAGCAATTGTCAGTGAATTAAAGTTGTGATGATGTTAGAGATACGAATATATTATTAGGAACTTCCCGTATAGGTAGCGGCGTTGAAAAAATATTCACAAAACGAGACTACACGATACTCGTTCTCGGTAATGAATGAACTAAAGTATGTTTTTTTTTTAATAATACTGAGTATTTATAAACTCAGTGTCTAAGTAAAAAAGTGACTAAACTTAAGATAAGATTTACAGATAGTATCCTAAAAAGTAATTATAATCATGATAATTACTTTCAAAAAAAAAAACAAAATGTTAATATGGAAAGATCCTATTTATTCTATTTATTTATCTATAATAATATTTTTAAATTCCTTGTGTGCCATTTTATGTTCATTTATTATTTATGTCAAAGCATACCCATTCAAGTTATTATATACAATTCTTTAACACACATAAGACTACTTTTGACTTCATAGTAGATATACGTTATCTGGACTAAGATAAAACTTGTCTTTGACTTTTATATTTAAAACTACTTTAATTAATTAACACATGCAAGTGAATGAAGATACGTGAACTAGCAGCGACCCGGAAATACGGAAAACTATTTATTTTTTAAAAAAAAATTAAATAAGATATTTTATGAATTTAATGTATGTTTAGGTCGGCCATATAGGTCGTAGAACAAGAATCCATGGGAATAGAAGTTTCTCGAGTGGCAACGTCGTATTGACCATTACGGCGTTGGACGACCTATTCAAGTTAGCGGATAGTCGATGGATGTAGGCGATGTCAGAGTCCAACTCCGCGGCAGTCTGTGGGGGAGGCCTATATTCAGCAGTGGACTAGTTACGTGGTGCGATAATGATGTTGAATGTATGTTTAGTAATTCTATAAAAAGAAACATTTAAAACACCTTTTGACTTCATAGTAGAAATAAGTTACTGAGCCCAAGATAAAACTTATCTTTTCTTTTTATATATAAAACTAAGAGTACTTTAATTAGTCAAACTATGCAAGTGAATGCAGATAGTTACGATTTGTCTCACAATTTTTAACAGAGGCATGCTGCTGTAAGTTGAAGTTGACATTTGGAGAAAAACGTTCCCATCCATCATATGTACTCTGACAGGCAGTGAATGAAAAGCTAAATCTTCTATTTGAATAGTACTTTGTTGTGTTGGAGTTTTCATAGATAGTATAAAATATTTTTAAATTCCTTGTGTGCCATTTTATGTTCATTTATTATTTATGTCAAAGCATACCCATTCAAGTTATTATATACAATTCTTTAACACACATAAGACTACTTTTGACTTCATAGTAGATATACGTTATCTGGACTAAGATAAAACTTGTCTTTGACTTTTATATTTAAAACTACTTTAATTAATTAACACATGCAAGTGAATGCAGATAGTTACGAAACTTGTCTCACAATTTTTAACAGAGGCATGCTGCTGTAAGTTGAAGTTGACATTTGGAGAAAAACGTTCCCATCCATCATATGTACTCTGACAGGCAGTGAATGAAAAGCTAAATCTTCTATTTGAATAGTACTTTGTTGTGTTGGAGTTTTCATAGATAGTATAAAATATTTACAGTTATAACATGTTCAGAAGATAATACTATAAGTTGAATTGCAAATTGGAACATACATTATTTAGGTAAGACTATATTTGGAATAAATTTATTTACTAAGCCCACACGAAAAATAATCACAAAGACCATTTCAAAATCCAAAATAAAAGCTTATGCAGCCTTATTTAGTCAAATCCATTAACAAAACAGCATGGTGTAGGCGAGATGGGACGCCCCGGAGCCAAAGTTGGCGATCACGACTTATAAACGAAGATCGTAGGTCACTGCACCGCTATCCCTCGTGATAGGTTATTCACCTGCCCAACAATTCTTTACCAATTTACTCAAATACTGAGTAAATATTATTTTATATGTACAAAACCGGAGAATTCATTACTGGTGACGAAGTATTTATTGCAACTGAGTCCTTAGGGGGTAGCAAATGCATTATAAATCGTTATCGGGGATGAGTGTGGATGTTACAATCCGGATGAAACATCTACCATCAGGTCAACTATGTTATCTTTTGTAATCTCTTTATCATAAAAAAAAATCATAAGGGGATTTACTACATGGGAAGTAGAAATCATGAAAAAGGCTTATATTTTATTTTAAATTGGTAGTGTTATGAGAAGGTATAAGAAATTCAGTGTTTCTCAGTGAGCTATTGAAGAGACTAATCACAGTGTTTCTCTGCATAACAGAATGCCCACGTTCAGTAGAGCGGGGCTGATATGGCTCAAAGAATCAACAAGCTATAGTGGCAATGGTCTAGGCCACATAACTCTAAAAACCAATAACCGATGGGGAAGAAAGGTTCACCGGCGGCAATCTCGGTCTGTCCAGTATAGTACGAACAACCACTAGATGAAACGACGGCCGATGAGAGTTTGTATAGGAAGTGAAAGGATATAGGTTAGTTCATGATCGTGCTTTATGGTAATCTATGGAAGATGGAAGGGGAAGGAAGGTCAGCAATTGTCAGTGAATTAAAGTTGTGATGATGTTAGAGATACGAATATATTATTAGGAACTTCCCGTATAGGTAGCGGCGTTGAAAAAATATTCACAAAACGAGACTACACGATACTCGTTCTCGGTAATGAATGAACTAAAGTATGTTTTTAATAATACTGAGTATTTATAAACTCAGTGTCTAAGTAAAAAGTGACTAAACTTAAGATAAGATTTACAGATAGTATCCTAAAAGTAATTATAATCATGATAATTACTTTCAAAAAAACAAAATGTTAATATGGAAAGATCCTATTTATTCTATTTATTTATCTATAATAATATTTTTAAATTCAATATCTTTTATCTCCTAAGAAACATTCCAATACGATTTGATCCGATTTTCAATCGAAATGTCCTAACATGAATAGATGACTATCCGATACGATCAAATTGACTGTTTGCTCTCTAAATATAACCCGCAAGTCTGCGAAGCGGTTGGATGGCTCCCAGATCATAAAAAGATGCGGATCCTTTCAACACAAAGGGATCGACAGCAAGTTGGAAACGTCAACGACCGAGTAATAGAGGGAAGAATTCTTTGGAATGTGCGTATACGTCTTCGCTGCGATGCGGAAATATTTAGTCATTAACCGATTATCCATGCGCGGGAAATGAATTATCGATAGTACAAGATAAGAACGTGGTGCTTGTATATTTTTAATAATAATTAATCTATATAGCGTATATATGAATTGCCTAACGAACGCAATTATCTTGATCAAACAGGCGTCAATCACTGAAATTCGATAAAGTTAAATTTGATTTACTATATTTTATTTATAACCCTTGCCGAGTAAGTGGCGGCCTACAGGGTACATATATATATATATATATATATATATATAAATATATATTGTTATGTTATGAGAAATACCAATATAATAATTAAATAATAATTTAACTATTCAAAGTTTGAAAATATTTGAGAATGGATACAAAAACTGGCATTCTTGAACTGGAATGATTCATATCAGCACTAGATTTATTAGATTTTTCCCGTTCAAGTTGTTATCTATGACTTCAAAACTTCGAGACTTCGTTGTTTCCTAAACATAAAGTTGAAGTTATTTTTTGTACTGTTACTATTAATTGTAAGAATAACAATGAATACTTAAAGGTATTACATTGTTTTTGTTAAAAAATTGAAAACGAGTTAATTTTGTTGTCTCAGTGTTTTTGCTTTAATCATTTGATTGCTCGGTTTAACTGGTCTTTTGTTTTTTCTTGTATGTCTGTTTTATTTATACATTTTATTATTGATGTGGGCTAACAAGATACATTTTCATTTAAAGCTTTCGGCAAATCATTAATGTTCAGTGAGAAAAGTAGGGTCTAGCCAGGTGTTTGCAGCGTACCACAATTTTACAGAGGGTAATTAAATGGTAATTGTGATGTGAATTAAATGGAAATTATCAATTTTAGATTTGCTCCAATTATCTATGTTATTATTTATACCATTTGTATAAACGGAATAAGTTGTTGGTCGAATTGGAGGTAGGTTGAAATTTCAGTATACAGTAGTAATATAACATTTACATTGAAAACTAAATAGTAATTTATTTTCAACGTTTTACTTTGCTCGTGAAGTACACTTTTATTGAATACATGTAAAACAATATTTAATTATGATATGGATAAGTAATTTGTCCACTTCTGTTGTTAGGTAACTCTTGTTGATGTTTAAGCTTCCTATAAATGTAATAAACGTATCACATTACCTAAATTTAATGCCTTATCTGGAAAATACGTCTATAATATAAGTAGGTATATATTCGCAAAACTAATTGTTGGTGTAACTATCGATATACCATACATAACTCTAACGTATAAATAATGTTAGGCAGTTAAAAATTAATGACTAACGGTAAAACCATTACTTCTCGATACTTCACATCATTTTAATAACAATATATAGCGTGTCAATTAGAAAAACCCATTTATATATAATCAAAGCACTTTTTAAATCATGTATATATTTATCTCTATTAATGTATCAATTATTAAATGTACAAAAAAATATTTTAAAGTGTACTGTTCGTTTTTATTCTGATAACGTCAACCTAGTCACAATATCAATAAATCGATAAGTATATCGTACCTATCTACGACCGATTCTATTCAAGCAATGAGTAATGTATTTAAGGCACAGTTTAAAACATGAACACAGCAGAGAAAATGCTTAGCGTAGAAAATCCATTTTTCCTATTCGATTATTGAAGTAATAAAAAAAAACTATCTACCTCGGTGACGGTAGTATTGTCTAGTTATAAGCCAAGGTCAGTATTAGAATAAATCAATATCTTGGCCGTCGAATCTGAGTATGTATGTATATTTCCCCTTATCAGCAGGACATTAATGTCTTTACTACGAGACTCATATTTGTAACCTTTACTTATTTCGGCTATCTCAGAAGCTACTAGTACCCTGTTGAGGTACCCCTGGAATGTGAGGCAGCCATAATTACGAAAAGAAATTGATGCAGGACTGCGTTTTTTTTATAATGACGTCCAGGCCGATTTCCACCGCGGCGTTATCTTCTCGACTATTACAGGTGATGTCGACTAGGAAAGGTTCCATTATAGTGCTATAAGTGTTTACGTAAACACAGAGATACTCAGACATCGTCCCTTTTCTTAGTTCGATATAGGGCACATATGTTAGGGCACGATTGGATGAAAGTTCAGATAGAGTATCAAAGACATAGAACGTGCATCAAATCAAGTTCCGGAAAATCAACAATTTGTGATACACAAATGTTATTCCCGGTTCGAACCTAGAAACTCTGATATTAGTAACCAGATACTCTAATTTGGTTAATCCGTCAGAAGTAACTGACCGAGCCGAGGTTCGGCCCCCTCGGGCACCATCCAGTTGCTTTCTCGGGAGCCCTTGTGCTTGTTACCCATTATTAAAGGTCAACCCGGTGAAGCTGTAAAAGCCCTCGGGGTAACAGTGGCCATCAGCAAAAAAAACTAATTTGCAAGTGTTATTTAAATATAATAGTCATATCTATGGGATTCATATGACTGAATAGCACGGCTATTGCGAACATCAAAAGCAATGTTCTGGGAAGTGTCGTTCGCCCGAAATGACGCAAGCTGATGTCACAGGAGGCTGAGAATAGACAGACGCTCGTGAGACACCTGCAGTGTCGCGTCTGTAGGTATCTCATAAATTTAGGTTTAACATAATTTAATAGACATTTTGTGATTTATTAATTTGGAGTAAAATTATTAATAGTATGTAAAAACTTAATGTACGAATTAATAGATAAGCGATTATCACTAGTTCTGTGTCCAGACGCTCGCTCGCCTTTAGTTCACGAGCTAACTGAGTACGAATCCCGGTGTGCTTTTGAAAATTTAAATTACAATTTTAACTATTGATCTCTGAACTGCTTAACAAACTCTTTAGAGAAAAAGCCCAAGTCCAGCAGTGAGATATATAAAGGCTTGATTACCACTACTTGGTAAATGCTCTGAATAGCTTTACTAACTTTTTAATTAATGACAGTCGATATTCACAGATTTTTTGATAAAAATAAAACAGTCAGCGAGGAGATCAGAAGACGACAGATTTGAGTAACTTTTTTTAATGCCAATCTATTCCATACAGTAAGTAGGATAATTAAATAATGAAATTTGCTTATGCCTTAAGATCGGTAAATTGTATGGAGACAACTTCAATTAGGACTTATTTAATATGTCGGGAAATATCGCTATTTTTATTTAAAAAAAAACTACTATATACCATACAAACTTTTTGCTACACAGATAAAGCTGGCCGTCATGGATGAAACAGGTAAATAATTAAAAGTAATGTAGGTACAGAATTTAAATTTTGAAATTAGAACGATGACGACCAGGTGCTTTATTTGAATTTTCGTTTATTCTTTGAAACGTTTTGTTAAGTGTGTTTATTAAATAGATTAAATGGGTTTCCGACTCCTACATTAACAATAGGAAACACAATTCCGTTATGCTATTTCATAATGGTATTCAGTTCATTCACGTTGCAGCCATCTGTTAACACGTCAATAATTTTAACTGATAACCATAGTGGGGTATAGGTCATTGTAAGTAAGATAACACGTCAAAATACAGTATAGAATATTTCAATAGTATTTACCTGACCATTCAATCGTTTGATATAAAAGGTATCAATTTATACAATCATTGTAAATATATAAAACATATATTCCAAACGTCTGTGATAATAACACAGAATTCGAAATCATATATTTAATTATAAGACTTTCCACTCACTCAAGCAATATTCGGTAAAGAATATTTGAATGCTTAATCTCGTTTATACACTTTATTGTTCCCTAACAGACAATAGTGATTTACGTCTCTTGTCTTTAAAATACATCAATGGTAAATTAAAAAAAAAACAAATATTAAACGAGAGAGAGAGAGACAAAAGAGAACAATGAGGCAAAATATCTATTAATTATAAAAATATAATTTAAAAAGATAATGTATAGAAGACATAACGAACTACGAAGAACAGAATAACCGCAAGTAGTGAACCGTATCGGGTTACGGAGTCGTGTGTTGGAAGGCGATCTAAAGTATATCTCCACAAACCTACATATTACTGAGTTGTTTTTCACGTTCTCTGACTGCATTCGGACCTCTCCGAAAGGTTTGGAGGGAACGATGGCGGCAATGAGATACAGTGACTGATATTATACCGTTAATTGCGCAGTACAGCCTATTTTATGCACACAATAGCATCTGTGTTTCGTCTGACTCTTACAGGAAACTGGAGAACCAATTAATAGTGAGTAGGTATTTAATCTTAATGCAAGGACGTATAGATGTATAACATAATTCGTCCCATTTGACTTAGCGTTTGTTGAACTGTCGTTTTTCACCGAGTGTATATGGGACAGAATATTTATATGTAAATAATTTTGTTAAACATTTCTAGTAACAATCATTTCGTTATAGTATTAGAGGAACCAAGGAGAGAATGTCAAATTCATATATACAGCAGGGTATGGTGGAGCGACCGGCTCCATCATTACCTGCTCCACGACCAGCTCCAGCTAGTTTCTTGTTAAATGCAGCATGTATGGGTCTATTCAGTGAGAGAAGTACCACGCCTGAAATCTATATAGGAACGACATCGAATCAAAACAGCCAATTTACGTTAGTATCTTGTGAAAGCGTTCCTTGGACAAGCGGTGCTCTGTCACATAAGATCCATTCAAAATGGGAAAAAGAAAATCCACCGGGAGAGAATGTATACATGGTTATCCTAACTTTGTACGTTTCATATACATATCTTGCCACTTACTACTACTACGCTATACGCACGTATGTACGTGCGCCCGTCACCACGTTACGTAACACACGCGTCATGCCTTCAGATGTTTGGGTTTGTCGGAGAGAGGAATTTTGCTTGTTTGCATAAGCGCATTCTTTCATTGTCGCTGATTGAAGAGGAACACCATTGTAATCAAAGGGAATTGTGATATTGATGGAATACTAAAAATAGAAACTCTGAAATACTACTTTCTATGAAAACTTGGTTAAAATATTAACATGAATATTATTATGTCTGCATACCGTGAACGCCGTTATGCGTTACCAGAGGTACCAACCGCCTTAGCGCCAATCCCATTATATATATATTATAATTAATATAGAAACAAAGGAAATAACTGTGTATTATGATGCACCTACATAAAATATATAGCATATACCACTATATTGTATTTTATAACTTAATATAGTTCTGTTATTAGTACTGAAAATAGTAATGTATTTCTTATCTCATATTAAAACTGTAACTAAGTCATGCCTGTAATTGTCGATATTTCTACGAAAGAAAGTCAGGTCATTTATTACAGGTTTCTGAAAACGGACACAAAGATTACGAGATTTTTATCATTTTACTTAATAACCTAAGACTCGAAAACGACAGGACGGATTTTGATGCACTTGTAAATTAAAATTACGTAGATGTTTTCTTAAAAGCTTCTCAGCTTGGTTTATTACGCTGTGAAGGGAACCTTTTTTATTTCTGTGGCTGACATAATCAAGTTTACCCACCATTTAGGTATAAAGTTTTAAGATTTTTTTAGTTTATAATCTAAACAAAAATACGCAATATTAAAAAGTTATGGGCTAGAATTATTTAAACCCGGTGAAACTGCAAAAGCCTTCGCGCTAACAGCGGCCATCAGCCCGAAAAAAAAGAACTAGAATTATCATTACTAATCACATTTAAAAAAATCTTAGTTTATTTAAATGTATTTAGACTATGCATGATAAGCCAGCCAGCCAGCCAGCCTGAACAGTAAGATTATTTTGTTATTACACCAACATTATCAACAGTGACAGAGCCACGCTGCAGTTTTCTTTCTAGTTGCAGCATGAAAAAAAACCTCCATAATGCCACATGTAGTCAGCCACATGCAGACAGTCAGTAGCAGGGTCTGGTAAACTTTTATTTTTGCCTAGGTTACCTTATAAAATGACAAGACAAATGATTAATGAGGCGCTCTTTATCATCGGCGTCATTGGCAGACAATTTAATAAGTTTGGTTGTTACTACAATATACATAGAAGCTTATGTCGAATTTATTTTACCATTACGGTCGTATTTTATTATCTATGTGGGCTAACTTTTCTGACCTCGTCCGGAAACAATAATTGTGATAAGCAAACTCTATTAAATGCCACGAGGTAATATAAATTCTAATGCGCTCTACATTGAAACGCTTTCACTCTTTTACTGATGCATATTATAAAAAAAAACAAATGTTAAATGTTGAGTTAAATGATGGCGAAGTTTCAGACCAACCATCATATGAACAAGACCTGGCTGTATGGACTAAAGTCCTTTGCCTTTCCCATTAGGGATAAATTAATATCATCATCATTAAATGATGGCACGGTGTTTCTAATCATTACCGAAGAAGGCGATATTTTGTTTACCTTATTAATAAAACTTTGGTTGGAAAACTAACGCAAAGTTCACTTGATTTTAGAACATAAAATTATAATAATTATTAAACTGAGTGGGTTTACTTATACAGTAACTTTAGTTATACGTTACAAGGTTCTTGTTAGAAATAAATGTGTCAGATCCTCCAACCTATTACCGATATTACTTAGTAACCGTAACTTAACATAATTTATCCTCAATACGCCCGACGAATCAAATATCATAAATTTTATATACATTCAAGATCTTCCAATAGTTATACGAACATATACGAAATACGGATTGAGGTAAACGTGGTTGAGAAAAAATAAATAAACTTCGCTTACACGCAACTAGTAGCCGGTAGAATGTGATAGCGACCAAGCAATGCATTATAAAACACGTTCTCTGGTATGCTGCAAATCGCTTTTTCATTTAGAGGTAATTAGCGTTATAAAACAAGTACTGTGGGTTATTGTCTTTGCAGATGGCACGGCAAACGAGTTTACCGCCATGCAGATAAGAAGGACGGCAAGTTGATAGCATTAAATGATTATATGTAATGAGGAATCCTGATTACCTTAATGCATGAATAATAAATATAAGTTATTTTTTTAATAATGACTTTTTTTTGACTTTTTAAATGAATTGCCACAAAAAATATTTTAATATTAACGTGTTATTTCTCGTCAATATCTCTATTATGATCATTTAATAATGTTCTATATAAAAATCATATGTCTTAAATCCATAAAGCACAGCTATTCACATTACTTAAATTCCGGTTAGCTAAGCTTAAATACTTTTACTTGTATTTAAGCTTAGCTTACACGATCATGTTCGAATAACGGATTAGACAGGGCCTTAAGTTTCATAGACCGTACATAAACCATTAGGCTATTGATGCATCTGCTCTACATTGATTTGTAATAGTTACTTAAGTTTAAGGCATTATTATTTCAAAATGATCATTAGAAACAAGTTGCTACAAGAATGGAGCAATCGTCGTCAATCTCGTCATCATAGAATACCAGAATAATGTGACAGAATAACGACGTAGTGTTTCGGAGGGTTAGTGTAACGATCTAGACGCATAGTAACTAGTTACTAAACTAAACTAAGAGCAACTTGAATCCCTAATTACCATCAGGTCAACTCTGTCTGTGTGTAACAAATAGTCTATTTTAAATATCCAATATTGTTTACAAATTCAATATTTATCATATACACCACAAGTATATTAAAAGATTAATCATACCTCAGGAAATTTGGATGAATTTTCACAGTCTGCGCACTTAGAGCCGCAGTGACAGGTCTAGGCCATAGACCGCCAAAGCGACCACACACGGTCCGACATACGTCGAGGCTCTCGTAGACCATGAAGGAAGAGTTCGCTCCTAGGCTGTTTGTCGGTTGTGGAAGCTCTGACCTCTGGCACCCTTCCTCTGGTTCACATTTGTAAACCCATGACGGTCTGTAACAAAATTACTTTATTTAACCATAGAGGTTGTATATACCACTGGTTACGACTTGAGCCATTTACGAGAGGTACAATTTAAATATCCATATATAGTAATTTTTCTATGGTATTAATTACGCTAGGTTGACACAGAAAAAAACGTTTTGTACATCAGATGACGTTACCGAACGCCATATTTGAGGACCTTTATCTCATCGGAGACTACTAGATTCTCCCTACTTCGTCGCTTCGTACGTTTATAGGGAGATATCATACAGTGGCACTATATATACAAAAATACAATCCACTCTTCGTTGAAGAACCTGAAAATCTATATATCAATTTACTCAGTGACTTCTTATTACAACCGTAAGTTAGGTGATTTATTTGACAAGACACGGTACTACAACATGAACATTGTTTTTTTCTATTCAAATACCTTCATATGAAAAGCAGTGGAAAGAAAATAGCATATATTTTTTTAATTTTTGTGCGTGTAAAATTATAAAACAAAAGTTTTCATCGAAAGTGTTTTTTTAGCGTTACTGCATTTTACTACATTATAAAAAAAAATATTATTAAGTAAATATTAAGGTCAAGAATATTTCCACAGAAATATTCTCATGACGACTTCTAAAACATTTTAAAAAGTCGTCACATAAAAAACTTTTGAAAAAACATGATTATACTGCTACTAATTCACGCTGGTACTCTCTGTGAGGGCGTGTACCGTTCCCGGTCGAACCGGCTATATATCTTTTTTCCCATTCTATTTCTTACTATCTTAACATCATTTACATTTGATACCGTGTTGATAAGTTATTAAATATCAATTCTATATATGTTTTTCTTCACTTACTACTTCACTCTCAATAAATATCTTAGGGAAATATTACCATTAGCCACGATTCCGAACCACCAGTCGATGGCTCCCATCTACTTTGCACAGGTCGTCGCACCGTCTAATAACGGGTCGTGCTACACTGTGTTTTCCAGAACAACATTGCAATAAGAATCTTCGTTAAAAATCGTATAATTTTAAAAAGCAATTTTTTAATTTATTTACACAAACCACACGCGTGTGTGGTTAACATATATAATTTTGTTAATTAAAATCAGTCAGATTAGCAAGAGTCCAAGTAGTCTTCTTCAAAATATATAATATATTTTATTTCAATATTATTACAATAATATTCAATCCACTACTCCAATACCGTTTGTTACGCTTTAAATCAGTATAAATAAAGAAATAAAAGGTTAGATAAATTTTTAAATGCCACTCAACGCTTTAATAGCATTCAGCAGTAATATCAATAAAATTACATATATTACTATCACAATTGATGAGAGTCAATACGTATGAAAATAACATAAATTTATAGCTATTTATAATTTTCGTTATTATGTAAAAATCTATTGATATTTTGATTGAGATACTTTTAATTTTTTTTTAATTATCATAGAAATAGATACAAGGAATTTGAAACAAATTGATAACTTGTACTAATCTCCGAAACTTTAACTAAAATGAAGGTTTAAAAAAAGGTTTAGAAAACTTACTCATAGATCTCTGGTGTAGGTTGCACGATGTTATCCCCATTTCCATGTGCTAATTGCACCAGCACTGCAACGAGTAGTGTGCAGTGCCACATCATCTCTTCCTAAAACAAGTTTAAAATATAACTGTGCCACGTCAATAACAAAAACAAATTAAAATATTGGCAAAAAGTCCCTTGGTTGACAGTGTAGGCATTACAGAAGATGAAAAAGTAGGTAATATTCTAGGGAACACTGAGATTTTTTTATCGTATCGACTTGATCGTACAAATGGCAAAAAATAGTCCTAAACCTCATCAGAATTTTGAGTCTTTAAATACATCCCAGATTAAAGCTGTGGCTGCTATAGACATGAACGTTGCGCGTGCTGCGATTGATGACTGACTTTAAAAGGATCTGTATTAAAAATTACGAAGATAATTTTTCATGAGTGTAATAAAATTTTGAATTATATTTTTATTACCTTTTTTTTCATATAAACATCAAAATGTGTATTGGTTATTTATTGAAGTACTTGTGACAGAACTTATACATCGACTGGGTATATAGAACATTGATGTTTTTGATAATGCTTGCTTTGTGCATTCGGAATTTTGGTGCATATTACAGTGTTGTATTAATGCATATAAATCAATATCTGGTATAAACCGTCATTTAGGCATTAATAGCCTTATAATTCAGGGTCAACGATCTTCGACACTTGAGGCCGAAGGTTCCCATCCAATCCGCCATTCGATTATCGTCGTGACCCATATATATATCAACAAGCATTTAAACTTAGTTGGAGTGGCTAAAGGGAATAATTGTAATTCTAGTACCATTGCTTTCTTGGCAAAAAGAACTTAAATTTCTACAACATCCATGATATAAGAACAGTTATAAAATATAACTAACACAGCTATAACCGTGAGCAACTGCCTCCAAACAATGCAGCGACGATCTTCAAAGAGAATCGACTGTTACTAAGTATTCGCGCATACTTACTGTAAGTGGCAGTTTCCTGTTTGCAGCATTATATCTTTGAATGGCATCTAATTTGTTGTTCATTCGGCTTTGATTTAGTGATTACCATTGCATCGTAACTTTGTAGTGATATAACAATAAATATATTTTACTTTATATACTTAGCAATTAGAGTAATATGAAAGTGAAATACTCGATTAAATAACATAATATTAGATTTCCATCAAACATCAATTGAAATTGAACTTTTTGTACTTTTAATTTTATTGCTAACAATACAGCCAAAACCTTGCCGTCCGTTTGTCAAATTTTACAGCATGATGTGTATATTAACAATCTGTGTGTAATTTTCCTAATCGCCTGATTTAGAAAAAAAATACTAAAATGTGCCAAAATAATGATAACCCTTTTTCCTGCTATTAATTATATAAAATTAATCTATATTTCCAACGATGACGAAAGGTTTTTGAGTTCGAATAGAGACCTGGTATCGCTTAAGACAGTGCAGAGCGAGACAAGATGGGATCGGTCTTAGTAAATCTGCATGAAGTAGATTTATGAAGCCAATGTACACTAGTGATACAGTGAAACATATAGTTTAGTAGTAACATAAATTTAGTATATGTAATAATGAATAAATATTGTAGTTTTCTGAATAACTATTTAAATGAAAAAAACAGTTATTTTTTCGGAGGAAAAATTATAAATAAATTTTGTTGTATTTTACGGTATATCAAGTATAATCAAATTAAGAAATTTTAATAATAGCTGAAGCCTGTCTTAAAAGTTAAGGTTTTTTAAGGATTCGCCTGGCAGACTATCCCAATACCCTCTCGATTTATGACATGAGCTGGTAATCATTCCGTGTTTAAATAACAATTTAAATAATCTTTTAATGTCACATAATAAAATTTTAAGATACGACGTAGATAAGACCAATCAAAAAATTGCCATAACGTGTTTTCTAATCACAAACTATATTTGTTTCAACAGGAATAATGAAACCATTTATTTGGTTCCAATGCCATCTAAATCGCTGATACAACTAGTGTCTAAAGAAGATGAAAACAATCATCAAATATGCAAATATTATAAGGTTTGGTGCTTTTAAAGTTCAAATTACATAATCGTTAATATTACGACGCGAAAAAACCGTAACCAAATTGTAAGTTGACTTAAATTGCTTGTGCAAAAATCAGTGTAAAACTCACAGTTCCAAGAGTTTTCAAATAAGAGTAATAAACACTATTTCAAAATTATCGGCTACGCCTAAATTAGATCCATCGCGGTTTTAGTTTCAAAGCCTTGATTACTTTAAACTTATTCTAGACATTACTTGACCCTCAATAATAACTCATTGTCGATTTTAAGTCACTTGTGTTACTGTCATATGTATATGTTTGTTATCTATTGAATAAATTTAATAGTAACGTTTCACATCTCTCTTTTTATATAAAAAGTCTGACAGGAAAAGTTATAATTTTTTGTTGCCATCATATTGTAATATTTTTATTTGATTTCCTAGATATGTATATAACGGTATATCAAGTATAAGCAAGTCACGAATATTTAGTCTAAGCTGAAACCGGTCTTTAAAGGTTGAGGTTTTTTATAACGCGTTTTCTACAACGTTAACTTTTTCACGTTGAAAAAACCCGATGTAAATATTCCGCGAAACCGATTCCGTATTTTTTTAATAGAATAGATGGCAAACAAGCAGGTAGTTCAACTCATTATAAGTGATCACCGCCCATGAATGGATGCAGAACGCAGATGATGATGACGGATGGACTAAAGAAGTCGGATATGTGGGCACTTTTCTTGAAGGTCCTATGGTTGTATAGGTTCTGAAATGCCACTTGCGACAGATGATTCCGCAGTGTAGTTGTGCCTGGCAGAAAATTTCGTGTAAAGCGCACAGTGATGAAATGCCAACCTGATGCCATCTTCCAAAGATGATTTAAACGCAGCGGCTGGAATTATTCCGAACAACTCCTCAGAACACTCCTCATGGTGAATTCGGTAAAAATGCAGAGATACAATATATTTTCGCACTGTCAGTGAATCAAGCTGATCTGGTTGTTAACAATTCTAGCCGTTTTTCGTTAAATACAATCAAAGGAGCTGGTGCTGTAGTGAGGTAGAGTTTCAATATTATGAGATGCGACAAAGCGGTTTCCTTTTAGCGTTTAACGGAACTTGTGTCTTTGTGGGGTTAAGCTAGACTAGATTAAGTCGGCCCCCGGGTTGTTTAACAAAACCTCGACTTCAGATACAAGTTCATTCGGCACTCGCTGATGGATTGCCAAGAAATATTGGCGCGGCCAGTGCAGTGCTGTTATCTGCATGGCAGTGAATGTTATTTATTTGCAACATGTGATTGATGATTGATATGCGGAAGAAACAAGGTAGGAGACAGCATTAACTGGTTGACCACCTTGACACTACCAGCTGACGAGAAAACAAAATGAACGGATACACAAAGGAAGACGAACTAGACTCTCGCCAATTCTGCCTATGTGCACCGACTTTGCCTTTGCAATAACTCTTCTGAAAGACCAAGAGGCTTAGTACTTTTTATTAAAAAAAAGATGGATTTTGCATCCCGGGACGCTGATGCATCAGCCCAAGCCCAGTGACACTCCAGCTTATAACGTGACGCTATTTCGCAGGAGCGACAAAACCAATCTGCTGCAATCCGTTTGCAATGGGGATCATTGAGAACAGAATAAAGAGCTCTATCCCCTGAAGTATCACACCGCTGGTCCGTACCTTCAAGACTGCGGAGGCGTCGGAACAGAACATGCACAAACGAGTGTTCCAATTGGTACCCAATATAGGAAAGATAAGAGGTGTCGGTGAAACAAAGATAGGTCATCTAGAGATGGTAGTGGACGGCGTTAGGGTTGGAATACAGTTCCCTGAATTGGAGAAAACCACACAGTCAGGGTCTGCCGAAGCCTTCTTGTTCAGTTCAGCCCTGTTTGGATGGCTGTAGAGCTTAATTTTGGGCATGCAGAAACTTTCATAAAAAAGTATATTAATGTATACAAGTAAATTTCCATACTATATATAATAATTTATATAACTATTCCTGTCACTTAATGGAAAAAACCTTTCAAAACTTCAACTAAAGAATGGAAATTTCGTCGTAAAGTGCTATACAAATAAATTTTAATACAACAAATTTACTTAAATAAGATTTAAAAATGAATTCTAACAGATTAACACAATTCTTATCTATTAGAAAATCTTAGTTCTTATTTTTCATTAGATTTCAAAAGTTCTCTGGAAATATCTAATGTTCAAGGAATATAATCTCTGAAATATTAATATGTAAAACAAATACGTAAATAATTTTGATGTCATTATATTAAATATATATGTTTATAGAAAATCAAAATCTACTAAAGTGTACTATATCCATTTATGTCCTACTCAAGAAAATATATAAATTATTGGAGCATATTTGAAAAAAGAAACAAGGAAGCGAAAAGAAAAAGTAATAAACTCTTTGGTAATCAAAAGGAAATCGTGGGCTTGTTTTTGCAAACACGTCAGACAAATATAACGATATACATATACGATACGAGCCATCGCGTGCGAGTAACGGAACGGCACGCGGTTCCGTCAATGACTCCTCTATCGGAACTCCAAGTCGGTATACTTCCGCAAGCATTCAACAATAAATATTGTACACTTGTAAATGTCTAAAAAGCTGCCAGGCCTGGCTTTGCATTGAGTTGCTTGTTTACTCAACTAGTAAGTATTTTATTATATATGAGATTACCAAACAATCGAGTACACAGTTTACCTAATGGTAAATGGTTCCCGCGGCCCATGATTTATCCCACCCACATTTATCTTCAATAAGGAATTATAATGTTGATGTGTTATCACTTCTTGAGACATTTTTACAGTGGTAGAGCTACACAGCAGTTTGTTTCTAGCTACAGAATGAATGGGTCAGCTCAACAGGGGTAGGACCACGCCTTCACAGAATACCAACGTATAAACAGCTTGATGTTGTGCGTTGCTGTCGTATGGTGAATGCAGCGATCCGGAGACCTTTATTACTGGTGATGAGGCATTCCATCTCAGTCCTCAAAGACACATCTACATTCCTTGTCAAGCTAATAACATCTCCGGTTTCTTCGACTCATCAGAAGTAAGCTAAATTTGTCGAAAATCGTGATGAATTATTCAAGCTATCATAATTAATACGTATCTACCCTAGCCAATATTTGTTAGCCGCTTGAGCTAACAAATATTGTATATAACTATTTATGTGAAACCTGAAAAAATCTGTTTAGTAGTTTTCGAGATTAGCAGGTACATACAGACAGAGCTATAGATATACTGTGTTTTATACGATGTAGTTATTACGGGCTATTTCTTTATGCTATTATTTTATTTCTTTATCTTTTCGTTTTGAAACAATTTATAGCTCATTTTAGGTGAAGGTTAAGTAATTTTTAACGTTTATATAATACTTACAACACGAAATTAAGCCAACTAATAGGTTTAATGAGGATGAGTATGTTAAGTGCGTAGCTTATTAATATTTTATGCAATTATGAAACTAAATAATTATACTGTTTAGCAAATTTCACAATAAAATGGCTAGTAATATTTGATAGTCATAAACTGCTTATAATCAATGGTATATATATATATATACATTCAATAATTTATAATCATGCAATAATATAGCCACTCAAATAAAAAACTCAATAAATGCATAAAATTTTAGACATATCTTACTTTTAATTACGAAATGAGTCTTACACATGTAGGAGTTTATTTTCTGTTACTGGCCGCTTGAACGCCTAATTAGAAACATTCTAAAAAAGCATCTTAAGCTCGTTCTTTTTTTGAAATTGGAGAATAACATTTCTTTCTTGGCTTTTCTATTATTTTGGCGGCAATTCAAAATTTAATCTGAATTTCATTTTGTTCAAAATGGGCAAAAATAAAAGTTGTGAAGCAAATAATTGTAAATTTACATATAGATCATAAGTTGGCGTACAGAAGAATAGCTGAGCATTTAAATTGTTCTGTTAAGGAAGTTTTTAATGCAATTGATCATTATAAAACACATGGAACTGTTGAAAACTGTTCTTAGAAAGCCTCGGCCAAGAAAAACCTCTCCCAGAGAAGATACGCTAATCGTTCGTGTTCCTAAAAACCCAAGTAAAGGCTCCAACCAGATTAAAAATGAAGTTTTTTAGACTGATGACCCGAGAAACATCACGTCAAGACTGATACGCCGAAGATTAGTGGAAGCTAAATTGTTTGGAAGAATCTCTCGAAAGGTACCGCTTCTTACCAATAAAATTTACCAACAAAATATATATACCCTGCCGGCCGAAAGTTTAAGACCGCACATACACAACATAATTATTCATTAATTGTAATAAAATCCCATAGGATAAATAAAAGAAATGCACATCTGCATATTCTATTGTTAGTATCGAATATTTAAAGAAGTCATTCTTTTGTTTATTTTCAAGTTCTTGGACAATAAACATCTATTGTTTTCAAACACCAACAAACGCTGCGCTAGAGCCAGATGGTAGAGTCGTAATAATATTTTTATAATGTCCTCATTATTATTTAATTTGCTTTTGTTACGTATTGGTCAATAATGAGGATTATTTAGCTCCTGAAAACACGTGTTTCTGACTTATTATTACCCGAATTTTGTTCGCAAACAATCTCAATTAGACTAAATTTGTGGTTTCTACAGTGAAGACGTCATAAAATGGGAAAAGCTCGAGAAATTAGCAGAGAATAGCGTTCTGCCATCGTTTTTTTACATAATTAAGGCAAATCCGAACGTGAGATTGCATCACAACTGAAGTTGTCGAAGACTTGTGTTCATGGCACAATAACTCGCTACAGGAGACAGACAGTTTTCAAGTTCGTCCACGCTTGGAAAGGCCGAGAGCTACCAAGTGAAGATAATTTCATTGTTGTTACCAGCAAGCGAAATAGACGTTTAACAGCACCAGAAATCCGCAATGAAATAAACAAAACCCGAGTTATGCGAAGTTGTATGGTCGCGTTGCCGTTCGAAAACCTCTACTAAGGCCGCAAAACAAGAAATAACGGATGCAGTGGGCTCCCGACTATCGAGATTGGACGGAAGAAGATTTTCAAACATTGCTTTGGACCGATGTATCCAAGTTTAAACTATTCGGTTCAAAACATAGAATTTACGTTCGACGCAGTGCCCAAGAAAAGATGATGTGAGATTGTGTAGTCCCAACAATCAAGAAAGGTGGCTCAATTATAGTCTGGGGTTGCTTCTCTAGCCAAGGAACTGGCGATTTGATTAAAATTGAAGAAATTTTGCAAAAGGAACAAAACAAAATCATTTTAGAATAAAATGCCGTTTCTTCCGGGTTGCGATCAATTGGAGATGGATTCATTTTCCAACAAGATAATAATCCAATGCATACCTCAAAATTTTTATATAATTAATATTTTATCGGAGTTTTACTTTATTTTTCTACATATATATATATATATATATATATATATATATATATATATATATATATATTTATATATATATATATATATATATATATTTATATATATGTATAGGGTTCATTCAATTTATGATCATAATATCATAATTATTGATGTAGTAGTCCAGCCTTAACAATATAATGAAACATTCTTGCCTTACCCGACGGTGGAAAGGCAATAAAGTTATTACAAGCAACAGAACGCCGTTGATACATCGAACAACTAATTAGTGACATCACTTGACCCAAATTAATGATTCATCGTCGATTTAATGAAACATTTGTCTTGTGTAACACTAAGAATTATATTCCTGATTTTTTTACTAATAAAAAAGAACTCGCACAACCTTTATTTTCTATATAATTATAACCTTTTCATGTCTCCTTGCAACATCCTATTTGGAAATGATAAAAAGATAATCAATACTATACGCGAAATATATTATAGTGTCTTTTTTTTTAAATTATATGGTTTGTTGTGATAATTCTGCCAATATCTTGTCAGAAAGAGGCACGTATATTAAGTTGCTCGGTAACAAAAGCAATCAGCAGAATGCATGAGAATACTAGGTTGAGACTTGTCCCCTTCCTTAGTCCGCTGTAATACATTTGCAATCAGATCGGAAGAATATACAGATGCATTGTCATGGAAACGTGACATATTCGTATGTACTCGTACATACACCACTCCCAGAGTCGAAATATGACGTACAATATACACGAGTGCCTTTGTGTTTGCGAGAACAAACACAAAGACACTCGTCGTACCCTACCTTTTTTTAATTATATGGTAACTATCGTTTGATAATTCTGCCAATATCTAGTGAGAAAGGGGCACGTATATGAGGTTACTCGGTACACAGTTCACGTGATGACAAGGGATTCCTGCGGTCCATGACATTTACATTCATCCTTGACAAGGAATCATAATGCAGGTGCGTTGTCACCCATCAGGACTGAGATGGTATACCCCGTCACCGGTAATAAAGATCTCCGTATCCCTTCACTCACCGAACGAAACACAACAGCATTATGCTGCTTTTATGCAGGTATTCGTCGTAGGTCATAGGAGGTCATACCGGTTCATCACGATTTTCGACAAATTTAGCTTACTTCTGATGAGTCGAAGAAACCGGAGATGTTATTAGCTTGACAAGGAATGTAGATGTGTCTTTGAGGACTGAGATGGAATGCCTCATCACCAGTAATAAAGGTCTCCGGATCGCTGCATTCACCATACGACAGCAACGCAGCAACATCATGCTGTTTATACGTTGGTATTCTGTGAAGGCGTCCTACCCCTGTTGAGCTGACCCATTCATTCTGCAGCTAGAAACAAACTGCAGTGTAGCTCTACCACTGTCGAACTACTATTTTTGGGATAAATAAATATATCTTATCCAGTATTAATGTAATCTTCTGCGATTTTTAAATTCAAAGTATTTAAATTTTTTTATCTGCTATCCGGTCATATATTAGATAGTTCGTTTAGAATTTCCAATACATATGAATAATAAGTAGTTTACGTTCTAGTCGAATTCGAACTATTGGGAAGCGAGTTTTTTTTTTATACTTTCAAAGCAAGTGCTTGACCACGGTCCCACCTGATGTTAAACGGAAATGTAGTCCTGGATGGTAAGGCGCACTAGCTCAGTAAAGAGAAAAGAGTAGTCTAGTATGTATCAGGCAATGCCAATATTTACCATTACCATTTTGAGCAGTCTGCGGCAATCCACGATCTCTGCTTAAAAACAAAGTTCGGGCAAAATGACGTGCGATCATTGAAACTACTCCCAAACTACAGTTTTTGTGTTTGTGTATTGATTTGTGTCCCTGACATTGACCGAATAACTCTCTCCTGTACTATCGCACAACGTTTATATTTTATTTGAAAAATAATGGCCAGTGTGCAATTCTTAATTTGCAAGATTACTCACTCGTGTAACACAAAATTAGTTTCTGTCTGACAGAAACTTGACTTAATTTCGAGCAAAATAGCGTACTGGTTTTGTGTCGGTGTATGGATTTGTGTCCGCGACATTGCCCCAATACTCATAAGCTATCACGAAAGTATTCCATTTTATTAGAAAAAATAAAGACGCACACATGTCTTTTTGGGTTTTTATTTGCAAGAATTCGTACGACTCTATAATTAATTTCTGCGCTGTTGACATCTCCTGCTAACGGTAAAAGATTTCGACAAAGTTGAAAAATAAAAAAAATATATAAAATTGATACTCTTAAAATATTATCATAACGTATTTTCAAAATGGTGAACGCAACGCGTTTGTGCGTTTATCGGAACCATTTATTGGTACTGCGATAACAATTTGATAACATGAAAAAAACCCGATATCAATATATGAGATTAGTGGTATATCGTTTTTTATTAAAAATATATGATTATATTTTGTTGTTAGTGGTGAATAATGGAAATATCTACGCCACAACAATATACAAAATAAGTTTTAATTTCTGTACACTAGCAGAGTCGTACTGCTATTTTACACTTGTGTGAAATATAGGGAACCGGAGACCTAACAATTGACAATGACATCTCAGTCACAAGGAGTGTCAAATATAGATTCTGTTAGTATTAATGCTGTTAGCCTATGCAACTCTTATAGCTTCGTCGGATTCAGGGGTCACGAACAGATGTCAGTGAGCTAGCTATTTTTCTTTGGTTCTCCCAAGAAGTGCTCGTACTCTTAGCGTGTCCGTTTGTCCCCTCTCTGAAGCAGTGTAAAATATGCGCATCTTCATATTTCGCAGTTCATATTCCTATTTAACTTTATTAGCCGTGATGAAGCATTTCATTAAAGTGTTCAGTCAAAAAAGAATGCTGTTATTGTTTTTATTTCTATATAACTTTATTAGTCGTGATGAAGCATTTCATTAAAGTGTTCAGTCAAAAAAGAATGCTGTTATAGTTCATATTTCTATTTAACTTTATTAGCCGTGATGAAGCATTTCATTAAAGTGTTCAATCAAAAAAGAATGCTGTTACAGTTCATATTTCTATTTAACTTTGTTAGCCGTGATGAAGCATTTCATTAAAGTGTTCAGTCAAAAAAGAATGCTGTTACAGTTCATATTTGGCATAGGTCTCTTCGACATTTTGATTTTTGTTTTGTTCTTATGAAATATCCCCATAACTATAATAATATGTATAATATTTCTAATTATGTATTTATTATTTATTACATTTATATACTTATCCGTCTCTTTACACTTAAAGTCTTTGATCTCCCTATCGTCTAGCAATAAGAAAAGTGGTAGAGCCACACTGCAGTTAGAAACTCCCAGAAGTATTAATGGTCGACTCTACCGGGGAAGGACCACGCCCTCACAAGATACCAAGGTGAAAAATCAGCATACCGCTGCAGTGTTTCGTATGGTGTATGTAGCGATCCGATTACAGATAACGAGACATCCCATCTCAGTCCGATGACAATGCATGTGTACTTTGAATTTTTTGAATCTTTGTTGGATGTAGATAACATGGATCGGTTATGTGTGATGCAGTCTCCTTAAAGCTAGAAACTATCTGTATCGTGGCTCTTTACTGCGTGTATTCAGAGCATGAATTTTCAAAATACAAACAGCTTAATGTAGTATTAAAAATAGATTTGTATACAAAGGCGCCCGTGCGGGTTGGACATGGACTATTAACAAGTATTTAATATATGCAGTGGAAAGTCCGCGCATATATAACTAGGTACTTTCATATAAACGAAAGTTTTATTTTTACATGGCTATTGGCTTTATATTGAATGTAGGTCAGGTCACCTGTGTTTGTAGGTGAATATATATATACATATATATATACATATATATACATATATATATACATATATATACATATATATATATATATATATATATATATATATATATATAGAGAGAGATATCCCATCTAAGTCCTCGGAGGTGAATAGGTTATTTAATCAGGTGAACTGTGTCATATTTTCTCGCCACCAAAATATAATAAATAAAATATTTTTGCAAATGAGCCGTGGTAGTTTGCGAAGATACCTTTGAATTTTCTACACAAAACATATTCTACGCTAGCAATGTAAGTAATACGATCCCCCGCCACCGGCATCAATTAACATTGCAATCCTAGATGCTTCTTTACTACCCACTTTTCTGATATAAATTAAAAATAAATATTTAAAAATGGCCAGCAGTCTATATAAAATTAAAAAAAAATCATTTGGACCATTTCATTATTTCTTATTTCTTCTTATGTAGTATCCCCAATACTATCATCACAAGACAATCACAGAGACAGATTTATATATTAATAAATATTTTACACATTTCCTCTCTTCCCTAAAGGAGAATATTGGATCTTTTTTTATTTTATTCAATAACAACATACTACTATAATATAATAAAAAAAAAATAGGTATACTAATTTTATTCGATAATAAAAAAGTAAAATATGTATAATAAAACGTTTTTTTGATTTTAAAGAAACTCCTAAAATGCGTTATTAAAATTAAAAAATCAGTAAGACGACACGACTTGACTTCTAATGTTGCAAAATAACGGAGTTGTAGGTTTATAAAACGTTCTTATTACAAAGATTAATATTGCTGACATATTACAATGTCATGTTCAGCATATTAATCAGTATAGCAAGTTTAATTTTTCATATTGTGTTAAGAAATATAGAGATGGTTAGAGAAATTTAATTATTATAACGACTTTTTAAGTTAATAGTTAAAGCAAAAAAAAATAGTTAAAGCGTTAACTATTTTTTTTGTGAAGCTAAAGAAATATAAATAATACGAACATATATTCTGTGGCAATAAAAACTAACAATATTTTTAATGTAATTTTAAATACTATAACAAAATAATAATAATAATTTTCAGCATAGGGCAATTTAGAATACAGCTTATTTTTATAACAATTATTTGAAATTTGATTAATAATTATCTATTATTGATTAATTATAATCAAAGTGTAAGTTTAAAGGCTTAAATAAAATAACTTATATAATACTTACTGTTTATATCCAAATGTAAGGAAGTAGTTATTAATTATTAATTTAAATGTTTTTTTACTTTTTTCTTCCATTCACATTACAAATATCTTTTTTTCCAGCACGACTTCGAATTCACATAATAACCATTCGTAAGAGAAATTATTAGGGCTCACTGTATCATCCCAAGGCGTTGTATTGTTTTTCCTTTGAAGTTAAAAGGCAAGGGAACTAAACCGGACCGCGGTTTTTGCCGTTTTATTTAATTCTTATTTTGTTTAATTTTTTTTTGCGGATAGCGTTTCACGCACGCTCGCCTCGGAAGTCGCGAAATGTTTGTATAAGGTGACGATACAAACAGTTTTAAGTAATTTTGTTATTGTTTAGCGAATGCCACCGCATTAGAAACATATTTAATGTTTCAATAAAGGCGCGCGCGCGAGTCTAAAGCGCGAACCACTCTGATTGGACGATGAAACGATCACTTCGCACTACACAACACACGATTTGGCGGGAGATCCATACTTTTAACGCGCCACTTGTTTAACTTGCAATTTTTCGCAATAACCTCAAACATTGCAGGCTATATACAACAATAGCAATACAAGCACTGCACATACTCAGCAATGTAAGGTATAACAACTACGTTTTAATCTATAATTATGTTAATAGAAGTCTATACAATTATTACCACTCTCCTATATCCTTGGATGCAAGGATCACATTTTATTTTAAATTTATTAAAACTATAAGAACAGCCAGTTGATCACTTAAATCAACGAGAGCGTGAATAATTAATCTTATAAGGTCAATTAAAGACACAGCTGGTCTCTTGAGTAAATGAACACATCATATGCTTGATGTCATTAAAGTCACGCACAAAAGAACATTGTATAAACAAGAACATATAGGTACTAAAATCATAAAATAAAATAAATTTTAATAATTATTAAAATAATAAAAATAATTACCAATGTTAATAAAGTTCAATTTTATTTATAGTCAAATACACGAATAGCCCTTCGTTTCCCGTGACGTCAATAGCACCGACGCCAAAATGCTCCAACGAACAGATTACACAAATGGGACACCTATTCACCCACACTTTCAGAACGGTGTCGTACAATGTTTTAAAAATACAATGACATATCTTTACGTATTTATAACGTCTAAGTATTACGTAGAAGATCCATCAATATAATCTATTGGCGAAGATAAAAGTACATATATATAATACTTATACGCATTTAAATTGGACATGCTTCCAATTCATAGTTTCATATACTTACTTAATTTAAATAGGCAACTGTACAATACGAATTACTTATTTCTAGATTTCCGAACACAACATTTATTATTTTAAATAAATAAAATTTTCAAATGGTTTCGGCAGGATTGGATGGTATATGTAGTGCTCTTAATTTTTATTAAAGAATTATTTGAATAATTTTATTATTTGAAAGTTGTATTGTATAATTTCGATGGCTTTTAATGGAATAAAATTTGTTTAAAGTATATGTCTAGGGGTTTTGGAGTCACACCAAAAAAAACCTTAATAGTTATCAAAAAGGAATAATTACATTTTCAGATTGAACAAAATGATATAAAAAAATGAAGGTTTACTTATAAAGAAGACGCAAATAAATGAACTTGCAATACTTAAAACGTTATATAAATCATTAGAGCAATTTAAAAATTATTATCGTTTTTCAAATATCTAATAAATTTCATTACAGAACAAATTGTGCATTTATTACAAAACAAATCATAAATTCATCTTACCGTCGACTACGCCGAGCGGGCCCCACCGCCGGGACACCGTTAGATGCATTCGTCGTGGGAGCTAGTGTGTACAAACAATGGCGTTGCGCTAAGTTGGTGCGCCTACGTCTCGTAACCTACACCTGCCAAAATAAAGTAAATTCGTTTAAGAAACTATAAATAGTACAATTTCATATTCAAATTATTAATAAACTTTTTGTTAAATGTACTCGTTATTGCCATCCCGAATCAAAAACATCTTGTATGCTGGAATTTTTCTCTTTTAAAAGTTATAAAAAAAATCGTTGCATTAGATGAGCCATGCCAAGCATCCTGCAGTCTGCACCAACGAAGTCGCGGACACGTATCTAGTCTTATATAAAACGCTATAAGGTCTGACGAATATTCACAATTCATAAACTGTACATTCTAAAATTATGGTAATGATATTATAACTACAGTTCGATCGGTCGAAAACGGTAATCTTCTGCTTATTTTCAGATAATACTTTGCAGGATATATCACAGGGACGTGTGTGTGTAAAGTGAAAAGGTGCACCCATTCATCATCCCCTTCCCTAGTCCGATGTCGCAATATGATTAGAGAATGATTGAGATACAGTATCAAGCACACGGCATACCCCATACCCATAACAAAAAATCAATAATTAGTGACTTTGATTTTGTTTCTCGGCTGTTCTCATCAAATGCCAGGACCCACAGGCCAGTAGCCTGGTACTCGGACCATTTCGCCACTCGTTCTTCGGTTTATTATAACAATGTGACATACATATATCATACATACACAGATAGAATTCGATTAGAATCGATTTCAGTTCAAGTTCAAAGAAAATATTTTTTTCGAACATTTTGTGTACTCCTAATTATTATACTCATTATTTAACCAATGATTTAAAGTTTTTTAAATACTGAATTATTAACCAAAGATTTTTTTAAATTAAAATTAGTTAAGATAATATGCGCGGTGTACAATGTTCCAATATTTATTTATTTTGTTTGTTTTCGTCATATCGTAGTAAGAGATAATATTTTTAAAATAATGAAGAATTTAAAAACGGTGTTGGGTTAATCTTAAAGTTTATTGTCTATGCGAAGAACAGTCATGACAAAGAGATTACCTTTTTCAAAATAGCGACAAGCTATTTCTTTTGTCTTCTTTCATTGTAAAAGCATATTTATGTTTACTTATCTTGTTCCTATATCGGAAGAATTTTAATAACATAAGAAACATTTTAAATACTTATCAATTAACATATTTTATAAGAATATGAAACAATAAGTCGATCACAACAAAGAAATACGAAATGCTATTCGAAATAATGATAAAATATATTAAAATAATAAAAATAATTACCAATGTTAATAAAGTTCAATTTTATTTATAGTCGAATACACGAATAGCCCTTCGTTTCCCGTGACGTCAATAGCACCGAAGCCAAAATGCTCCAACGAACAGATTACACAAATGGGACACCTATTCACCCACACTTTCAGAACGGTGTCGTACAATGTTTTAAAAATACAATGACATATCTTTACGTATTTATAACGTCTAAGTATTACGTAGAAGATCCATCAATATAATCTATTGGCGAAGATAAAAGTACATATATATAATACTTATACGCATTTAAATTGGACATGCTTCCAATTCATAATTTCATATACTTACTTAATTTAAATAGGCAACTGTACAATACGAATTACTTATTTCTAGATTTCCGAACACAACATTTATTATTTTAAATAAATCAAATTTTCAAATGGTTTTGGCAGGATTGGATGGTATATATAGTGCTCTTAATTTTTATTAAAGAATTATTTGAATAATTTTATTATTTGAAAGTTGTATTGTATAATTTCGATGGCTTTTAATGGAATAAAATTTGTTTAAAGTATATGTCTAGGGGTTTTGGAGTCACACCAAAAAAAACCTTAATAGTTATCAAAAAGGAATAATTACATTTTCAGATTGAACAAAATGATATAAAAAAATAAAGGTTTACTTATAAAGAAGACGCAAATAAATGAACTTGCAATACTTAAAACGTTATATAAATCATTAGAGCAATTTAAAAAATTATTATCGTTTTCAAATATCTAATAAATTTCATTACAGAACAAATTGTGCATTTATTACAAAACAAATCATAATTCATCTTACCGTCGACTACGCCGAGCGGGCCCCACCGCCGGGACACCGTTAGATGCATTCGTCGTGGGAGCTAGTGTGTACAAACAATGGCGTTGCGCTAAGTTGGTGCGCCTACGTCTCGTAACCTACACCTGCCAAAATAAAGTAAATTCGTTAAAGAAACTATAAATAGTACAATTTCATATTCAAATTATTAATAAACTTTTTGTTAAATGTACTCGTTATTGCCATTTCGGATCAAAAACATCTTGTATGCTGGAATTTTTCTCTTTTAAAAGTTATAAAAAAAATCGTTGCATTACATGAGCCATGCCAAGCATCCTGTAGTCTGCACCAACGAAGTCGCGGGCACGTATCTAGTCTTATATAAAACGCTATAAGGTCTGACGAAGATTCACAATTCATAAACTGTACATTCTAAAATTATGGTAATGATATTATAGCTACAGCTCGATCGGTCGAAAACGGTAATCTTCTGTTTATTTTCAGATAATACTTCAGGATATATCACAGGGACGTGTGTGTGTAAAGTGAAAAGGTGCACCCATTCATCATCCCCTTCCCTAGTCCGATGTCGCAATACGATTAGAGAATGATTGAGATACAGTATCAAGCACACGGCATACCCCATACCCATAACAAAAAATCAATAATTAGTGACTTTTATTTTGTTTCTCGGCTGTTCTCATCAAATGCCAGGACCCACAGGCCAGTAGCCTGGTACTCGGACCATTTCGCCACTCGTTCTTCGATTTATTATAACAATGTGACATACATATATCATACATACACAGATAGAATTCGAATAGAATCGATTTCAGTTCAAGTTCAAAGAAAATAATTTTTTCGAACAGTATCAACATTTTGTGTGCTCCTAATTATTATACTCATTAATTAACCAATGATTTAAAGTTTTTTAAATACTGAATTATTAACCACAGATTTTTTTAAATTAAAATTAGTTAAGATGATATGCGTGGTGCACAATGTTCTAATATTTATTTATTTTGTTTGTTTTCTTCATATCGTAGTAAGAGATAATATTTTTAAAATAATGAAGAATTTAAAAACGGTGTTGGGTTAATCTTAAAGTTTATTGTCTATGCCAAGAACAGTCATGACAAAGAGATTACCTTTTTCAAAATAGCGACAAGCTATTTCTTTTGTCTTCTTTCATTGTAAAAGCATATTTATGTTTACTTATCTTGTTCCTATAACGGAAGAATTTTAATAACATAAGAAACATTTTAAATACTTATCAATTAACATATTTTATAAGTATATGAAACAATAAGTCGATCACAACAAAGAAATACGAAATGCTATTCGGAAATAATGATAAAATATATTAAAATAATACGTTAGCGAATATCAAAATCTTGTAAGCAAAGACCATTTCTTACAAAAACGAACAAAAGCAAAATATATTTTTCTTAAAAACATATTATTTTATATATTTATTAAAATCGAAAATTGTCTAGAAATGTCCGAATAAAAATTAAACTTAAGGATTAAGATAGATTTATATAAACTCCATATAGAAATAAAGATAAACGGAGCAGCGTAATGTATTTAAATGTATTTGCCATGATACAAAAGTGTATCATGGAAAAAATACTGGATTGAAATACTCGAAAACATTAAAAAGGATAACCTTCTGCGTAGTATATTGCCACGAACAGAACAAAGATTACTAAGGAGCAAAGAGTTACATAGAGAAGTATAACTAGTTCAAAAAGACAGAATCAGCACACCACCGTTAACATCGCTTTTAAGAGCGAACTGAAATAAATCTGACATAAAACAAAGAATAGACTAACAAAAAAGTATATGGACGGGTCAAATGTTGCGTGATGGAAAAAGTAAATGGAGCAAAGCTGTGAATGTTGAGTATGAGCCCAAGCCACGGATAAAAATCTAGCTCGGCAGCTTACAAGATAGAGGATGAAATAAGGCCGATTGAGCCATTCGAGGTAGAAGACAACGGAATACGTTAGAGGAGTAAGAGTAAGTACTAAGTAAGTGGTCACGAACCAAACTTTTGAAACTGTTTTTATTACTGACTTTCCTGATGTCATCGAGCAAGGAATTCCAGAGTAGTGTAACTCGGACTGCAAATAAATTTGCAAGAAAACCGGTAAAGCGAGCTGGAATACAGATCTTGCTATTAAACTAAGACGAATAATTCTGTCATGAGATAAAGAGAGATATTAGAATTTATCTTTAAGATAAGGTGATGACGGATCATTTACAATGGAGAGAAGAACAAGGAAAATTCTGGAATTATGCTTTCGTAGTATGGAAAGTCAATTAAGCTAAGATCGACATTGAGAGATATGGTCATATTTACGCAAACTAAAAATAAGTCGAATGCAGTTCAACAGGCGCTCCAGCTTGTTAAGAAGTTCAAGGGAGAGGTCCGTGTAACACATAGTATCCAGTAGGAGTGAATAATAAAAATATTTACTGAAAACATATATTGAATATATTGATATAAAACAGGCAATCGAAGCAAAATTAACTGCTCAGGTAACTAATCAGAATATTAGGATTATTTATTATTAACATAATATAATAGATAATATGCCTACAATATGATATAACAATTATTTTTAATAATTTTGCGGCATACTGTTTAGACAATTTTTTTCTTTTATTACTGTTTAATTAAATTATGTAATACAATCATTTATTTTTTATAGAATAACACCGTTTGTTTTTTATAAATTACGAAGCTTAATTTCATAAAAAAGAGAAACATTTAACCAACCAATTTAATTTTAAGCATACTTATGTCTTTTTACTAAAAATTCACTGGCAGGCACTAGGTTATTATTCGAACTTAACTTTCTGAGTAATTTACTTGAGAGCCTAAAGCTTGTTTGTAAAAGTACATCGCTATGTATATCAGTTACAACAGTTAAATTGTGTATATTATGTATATTATATCACGTAGTTGTGTTAAAAACCAGTCTACTGCTAAATAAATTCTGTTTGGAAAATAGAAATAAGTTATGACGATAAAAGGCTCTGTTCCGCAAAGTAGTTTTTACTCTTTTAACAATAGATGGCGTGCAGTCTTGCCATAGGTAGCGAGTGTATCGATTAAATAATAGATGACACTATATATAATTTATTTAACGCTTATTATTATAACTTTATAAATTTTTGTCTCAGTTTTAATTAATTTGAGTTTTCCGTGATGAACGACCCGCGAAGATACGCCACCATAATTATTCTTTTGCAGGAGATCCCTTTATTTTTTCTATGAAACTATATGAGGTTCATGTATAAGATATTTTTTTTATAATATAATTTAGGCACCACATCACATCCCTGAGAACTAATGATAGTCTTGCATCTCAATCGTCGAGATAATAAAAATCTTTACTAAGATATGTAGTCAAAGATAGTCGAAGTTATGATTTCATATTTCTTCTTCTTTGGGTTATTTTTTGTCAGTTTTACTTCCAGTTAAAATTATTATTACATTCTCTATGAAGAATGATGCGAGTAGACGTAACTGACAAAATACTTTTCGTCATATTACGTAAGATTGCCAAAGATTAATTGTTAATCTGATAGAAGCTACTGATTTCACTTTACCTCTAGCTTTCAAGCCCAGGGTAACAGTCCAAGCGCTCGGCCACCTTTCAACCGGTGTGTAGTTGTAAGTCTTCAGGCTAACAATGGCCATCAGCCATAAAAAAAATCTACTTATTTCCAGGTCAAAAAAACTAAGTTTAAAAGGGCCAAATAACACTTAATTACATGAAAATGAGAAAATTTGACATAAATGATTTCTAAATTTTGCTGCTATTGCCTCATCTATAAAGCATTGTAAAAATCTTATATATAGGCAGTAGCAGAAATGTTATCTCCGCCCCTTTTGCTTTTAGCATCTCATGAGTATATATCTATTTCGTTAGCTCTGTATTTAATACTATATTTATGCTTAGTGCTCCTGTACGAAAACATAACGTCACACATTGTTCACCATGTACAGATAAGTATGTTGGCTGGCAATATGTAATATTACTGTGTTATTGATAATTATTATATATTTTATTTATTTATTGAGAAAGATACACCATCAACAATATCATTTTGCATTTTACACTTATAGTTCATGTTTACAAAAGTATAATGATTTGCCTTTACAGGTACAACATTATTGTCTTATAACCTATGATTTGTATTCTACTGGCCATTAAGCCATATTTTTCGGATACTTGCATGCAAAATATTTTAAGCTAAGTTTTGTGCCCAATATCGTTTATTAGTTAGATATACCACAGATTACCATTTCATAGAATTGCAAGGATCAAAAGCTGAACTAAACAATGGTAATTTGTGGTATTTATTTTACCATATAGTGGTAAATTATTAGCGTTTGCCTACAAAACTTAGTGCTATGAAACTTCGAGGCATTATAAATCTCAGTTCACGAGCAGCGCAAGAGTGATATCTAAAAACGAGATAATATAGGATATTGATATATATATCCTGATATATCCGAGGACAGATCTAAAATACTTGCTGCTTTCATCATAGGGAATACTTTGTGGGGTAGGAAAATGTTTGCAATATTTGGGGTAACTCTTTCCCATGGTGCCCTTATATTGTAAAATTTCAATTCTCCCCTAATTTTGGTTCGAAACTCTTTTACTGAGACGCGAATTGTACATTTGCACCCCCGTGAGGAACACCTTTCCTAACTAAGACGTCCTAAATACGTAATCATAGCGCCTGATGATATTCTGACGCCAAACATTAACTTTGACACAGTTCCATCCGCGTCGAGTGGCAGGGGCTTAACCTCGGACCGACCAACGTCACCGTCGCGCACACACACCAACATGAGCTATGGTCGGCAGCTCAAGATCTATGTGTAGATTTTCATTACGCAAGAACCACGGTGCACCGGTGGCCTTGCGCATGAAACGATTTTGTATTACCTGAAGTCGGTGAATGTGACGCGGGGAGGCATGCGCAAAGACGAGGCTTGCGTATGTCATTATGGGTCGAAAACACGCTTTGTATAGTGTAATTTTTCGTAAATTCAGACACGCCACTCCGCGCTCGCCGTATCTCACTATGAGGGGCCCTCGGATTGTATTATCGCCCCCCTCTGTTGTCGTCGACGTTCTTCGTCCACAGGGGTCGGAGCGCAACGGTGGTGCGGCAGCGGTCTTCGTGCTTCGCTTCGCAGCATCGTCGTTGTCTCCTTACTCGGCGGGCCTCCCGCTCGCGGGTCTATTTAGATAAAGCTGTAGAGGTCACTGGACCAACAGCAATACTCATACACGAAAAAAAAAATAGTGTAATTTTATGACGCGGGGATATTTTGTTATTTTTATTGAGGCAAGACACTGGCCCCGCTAATAATTATCGGGAAAACGTCAAACTTGTGTCCGAAGCCGAGTTTATTAAACAATGTCTCGGATTGGGGCCGACTAAATCTAGTACAATTTGCACCAGTTTGCGCTTTTGCCTCTAATAACAATTTGAGAGTAAGTATGCAAGTAAGGCCAAATTGGCCTCTTGGTGTGTCAAATAGAGCGTACTTCAATTCGTAAAATAGAGCGTTCTTCAATAGTATTTCGTGTCGGCCGCGGTAATTCCGTTCTCTACCGGCTGTTTGTCGTTTTTAATTTGTTTGAGAGCCATTCTAATTTGACTTTCTTGTAACATTTCCGAATCTAGCTATTTTACACCTTTTTGTCACATTAAATATCGGCACAAAAGTTTTCACACTGTAGAAAAGGGTACACGATACTATTTGGATCCCCCTTTTGGCTCAGAATTCAGTTACCAGCCCCGTCATGTAGTACTTAGTACTTCTATATGCCGACGTAGTATTTACTACTTGCATCATGCTAATTTATTACTATAAAAGGGGATATTATAACTGGAATGTGCACTGTTAGTTGAAAGGCCGGAAGAGTGTCCTGTAAATAAAATATCTCTTTCTAAAAAGGTAAATATACCATAAGATATTATCCGACAAAAACTACAATAGCGTACGTTTTAAAATAAAAATATCTTCATATAACAATTGCATGGAAGTGAAAATTTAAGTGAGAAGCTAATATAAGTACGGTCTCTTAAAATATTATAACAACAATTCAATTACTACAACATAATAAAATATTGTATACAAAATCAATTAAATATTCTCGAATAATATATAATAAATAGGAAGTGTTTAAAGAATTGTAAAAAAAACTATTTACGATATTAATGGTTCTACAGGTAGGTGGTTCATAGCCTGGTCCAGTAAATGGTCCAGGACCAGTCTTTTTGTAATTTACTTTCTTCAACTATCCACACCAAGGCAAATATCTTTCTTTTAGTTTAGTAGTGGGCTTATAATTTTGGCATTCTAATCGGACGAACAACAACAGTGTTCCATCCTGCAGGCATCATTGATAGCTTCCGATACATATTCACTCGCTACTTCAGATCAAACAGCGGAGCCGGAGGAAACTTCGGATTGTACTTATCTATTATGCAGCTCATAGAAGTCCATTTATCTTGTGTTTACTTCCGCAAATGATTTTCTCTAAATGCGGATAAGGCATTGTCAGGCTCCTATCTAATACACTTAAATATAAGGATTCAAAAGATAAAAAAGAATGAATGCTAACTTCAGCAAAGAAAAACCAGTTCCAATATTTATTTACTATGTTAATTTTATTATATAAAGTTTTTGTCTAATCATTTCGTACATCTTTTGTGTATATAATTCTTTGCAAAATTATAATCAGCTGATAACTTGGAAAAGCGGGATCCCATAACTTAAGCAAACCTTTGTTTCATAGAGATTTCAAACGCTGTAAACTTATCAAGTTTGCAAGTTGATAAATAAATATTTATTTTTATTTTTATTTTATTTTCGATTTTGAAATTATTGCATTATTTATATTGATTCATTTCGATATTCGCCCAAAGTTCTAATTGTTAAATCCGACATGGTATCGAGCAATCGAATAAATACCTTTATACACCAACGACTCTATTCTACGTTCATTGCAATTGAGGTTGTTAGTGGCAACCTTGTGTCAATTGGTAACACCGACATTTAGTTAGAGAGGTGCTGTCTAAGTGAAATATCTCCCTTATTTTTTAATTGTATAAAATTCTAAGATGTACACAGTATCTAAAGGACCCAGCAAGATTGTAGCAAAAACACGAAGAGGTAATTTAAATAACAGCAATTTAAAACAATTATTAAATAGGTGCGGTAACTCGTGACCTATCATTAAATTGTAAATTTTATTCACAGGTCTAACCCAAAATTTAGAAAGACTAGATAGCCGCAAAGATCACAACAGAAAATCTTCAGATTCTGACAATGGAGAAATTATTAAGTATGTAATATTTTTCTATATGATGCAATGCTTAAGTTAAATGATATTTCATCACAGCCTTTACATAACCTTTTTGTGGTTCTCACTATTTTTAAGTTTTAAAGATTTAAATTTTACATTTAATTTGCTTTCAATAGTACTATTTTCTTAGAAGCAATTCTTATATTTAATTTCATAATACTTTAATATTAATTCTTATTGCAGCATGCCTAAACCAGTTTTCCATTCCAATGGTAAAAAGACAGTACATCAGAGAATACAGTACCATGTAATTACACCACAGCATGAAGAAATGATTAGATATATAAGTGAAAGTAAGTTAATTTAAAATTGTTTATTTATTAAATTTGTTTCATAAGTCATTTATTTAAAATATCAGTTGGTTTAAAACAACATAATTGCAATAAGGTTTTATTTATCTGAAGCAAAACATCTACACTGTAAATAAAAGAAACATTTTCTAATGCAGCCATGGAAGATTAGGGTTTATTTTGCTGATACATACATATATTTTACATGCATGCTTGCCTGTTAATATGACTTTAAAATTATTATTATATGTACTCTATATTATCTTCATATCAGCTTGTCACTGTTGAACTTCTTAAACATTCCCCAATGTTTAGAAATATTTTCATTTCTTTATAAAGCAGAGTGATAAATAAGCCCACAGTTTGCCGTATGGTAAGTGATGCCTGTAGCCCATCAATACCTATATCCATGTTTAACATAGATTCATGATACATATGTTTTCAGCTCTAAGGATAGAGGGAAGAATATGTTACAGCTATTAGAACTGGGTATCCCTATACTCACCAAAGTCACTTGAAGTATTGTTTACTTACTTATATAAATTTATTTACAGTACAAACTCTTTATAATTAACTTTGTTAAGACAGGAAACTCCCTATAATATTGACATTACTTGAGTTTTATAATGCAACTGCCTATGCAAATCTCTATAAATATAGAATGTGATAATTTATACATATAATATATTCAAATATTTATATATTATTTTTGGTATTATAGTCTTTTTATCATTAAAAGAATCCAATGAAATTTTAGAGATGCATTAATTTCTAAGAAAGCTGAGTTCATAAGCAGTGTTGTTTTTGTTTATTGTACTACCACATACTATAGTTCTGCTGGTAACAGAACAAACTACTGTCATGTAAAATAATTGTCAGGTAAAGGTAACTAGTATAATTAATGAGCTGACAATCTTACTAATTAACTGTATATTCAAACAAAATTATTGTAATTTAGGAAGTTC
Organism: Teinopalpus imperialis; assembly: GCA_029286865.1. Taxonomy (NCBI): domain Eukaryota; kingdom Metazoa; phylum Arthropoda; class Insecta; order Lepidoptera; family Papilionidae; genus Teinopalpus; species Teinopalpus imperialis. The sequence goes on along the minus strand of JAGSMU010000009.1, from coordinate 1,373,181 downwards.
AGACCTAATTTTCATTCTCTCCTTATAATGAAAATGAAAGAAAAATAGTTGCCCCCTTCAAAAATCATTGTCATGTTTATAGTAAACAAAATGATAATGACTTCCAATCTGTACTATAATTTCATTATATTAACTTTTCCAAATGTGAAAGGACCAACTTGGGATGAATGTGCACATGCACTATTTTTACTCTTTACATTATAACATCAGGTCATCTACATAATTATTATCATCTGTCAATGTGTCTCTCAATACTTATTTCGTATTGATGATACTAAATTGAAAGATCCTTGAACTGTACTACATAGAAGAAGTAATTTATTGGTGTTGTCACAAGCAATTATTTTACAAAAACCAGTTTCTATCTCAATGAATACTCACTGCATGGAAAAAAAAGTACCTGAATTGTAATTGTACATATAATAAAACTAAACATTGCAATTCTATACAATGTAAATATTGACTTTGATGCTACAGTTCGTCAGAAAACTGGTGATCCACTTGCTTAAGAAAACTTCGTAAGAAGTCTTTTGGGCCAAACCCAATCGAAAGTCTTCACTACATCAATACCAACCGCCAAGGCATCTCCCTCATTCATCTCCCATTATTTTCGAGAAGAAGGGGGTAATATCAATAAGCCTGTAGCTGGACAAAATTGAATACTAATAAACAAAAATAAGAGATCCAGCATGGAGCTCTCACATTGAGATTTTTTATGCAATAGAGCCACACTACAAAAAGCTAGCTTTAGCATGATAGGGTCAGTTACATAATAGAACAGTTGTTACAGCCTAAATTAAAACAAAGTGTACCAATAGTGTACCTATTTGTGACAACTCAGCTACATCGTTAGTAAGGATTGATGTAGATGTCATGGGCGACAGTGATCACTTACCATTGTGAACTGCATGTCTTCCTGTTTTTTTGTTTTGTTTTATTTAACATATAGTTTTAGAATATTGCTGGTGGTTAAGAATATATTGTAATTCTATTCTAATTCAATTCTTATTTATTGTCTAACAGGTTTCTAATTTAAATATGTAAATAAGAAAATGTTTTTTTTATGTATAAGCCACCTTTATCTCCATAAAAATAATTTAATAAATATATCACCGTTACCACCATAAATCACCGTTTTTCCTCTCTGCCTGCAATTATTTATACTTTCTACAAACTATACTTTCAAATGGCTATTATGTTATTTGTTTTTTTAAAGTATATAAATGTAATAGAAAATTACAGTATAAAAATAAGGTTTCTGGGTTTTAACATTTTCATACTAATCTATTTATGTACTATGTAATTATTATTCTTACATGGGGTACAGTTTAATTACTGTACTCCCTTTATGGACAATATTTACTGTAATTGCTACTCAGATAGAATTGCAATCCTATCTGCTGTTTGTAATTGCTTGTTATTTATATTAATTGTTTCTCATAGGCAACTACTACAAATCTATGTATGTAGAATACTGAAAGAGCAACTATGTCAAATTGAAAGCAATTCCAAAAAAGTAAATCTGTAATATGTGTGGTTCGTTTTAGTTTTAAACATTGTCATTTTATGTTTTCATATTGTATTTACCTTATTAATATATTGCTTATTAGTATTGACCTTTCAAAGTGCCACTTTGTCAAAAAATATTCATTTTATTTTATAGTAAATTCTTAACATTTGTTTTATTGAGATAGAAGTGATTCTATTTTAATTAAAAGTATTTTGGATATGAAATGAAGTTATCCTCAGACCTGATCCATATTGAAGTGAAACATATATTATAAATATATATATATATATATAAAAATAAAACATGCAATCATCAAACCACTAAATTAATGTTTTCCTTTTGTCTTCAGCTTGGACACAAACAGCAAATGGTGATAGTGAGCCATCAACACCTACTAGTACAATTGGTAAGTGATAATGTTTTTATTCAACATTTTTGCTGTTAACGGTGGTAAAGCCACACTGAATGTAGTAGACCTAGTTACTGATTATAAGCATACACTCCATCGGAGATAATACTCAGTGGTGGTGATGTTGCATGTGTATCCAGAATTTTTGTAAAGTAGGTGTAAAAATAGCTGTGACATGACAACTGTTGAAAAACTATTTGATCACTATGAATTTGTCCAAATATTTGAAATGCTATTTATATTTTGTAATTTGTTGTGGTTTTTACTTTTTATTTAATTTGTGTGTTTAAATATTATTCCTTAGCATTTGTTTCATCATTCCTTACAATAGACAGATTATTAATGAAACCTGTCATTAATAATCTGTCTATTGTAATTAATGATAATATATTATTATAATAAAATATATTTAATTTATCCTATAATTTTTTTTAAGAATATAAAATATGTTTGAATATAAATTTCGCTGCTGTTTCGTATTTTGAGTGTAGGAAATAGGAGAACCAATTGCAGGTAACAAGGGGTAAATTCTCAATCCCTAGAGGGAACAACACATGTGTATCTTGACTCTTTATTGAGCATGCATATATATGGGCTGAAGTCATCACTTATCATCCGGTTAACTGTTACTCATACTATAAAAATATTAAATAAATTAAGAACATAAAAAACTTCATTTAATTTTTGTAGTCAAGTTCATATGAATTAACTAATAAATTAACAGTCAAAATGCCTTTGCAAGTACCTACAGGAGTTAAAAGAACATCACATTCAGCTGTTTGGCCATATAAATATTTAGTTAAGCAGTCTTGTTTTATTTTAAATTTCATAATGGTATTATTTTACAGTTTATGTGTTGATTCTAGGATCAGGAAGTTCATCCCCAGCACCACAAAATCTTTACTACCAAGATAACGGTCTCAATCCAGTACTCCATGACTTCAAGCCATTCGACCTTGAGACATGGTGGAGCAAGCGACTGTTCCAAAATATTACAAATTCCCTTTGAGTCTTGCTCAATTGGAGTTCATGATTGGAAACATGAAATTTTATGGTAGCGTAAGTCACAATCAATTGCAGTTTACTAAATTTTATAAAAAAATTACATAATATATATTTTTATGGTACTATTTTTGCAGTCCTCACTATATCGAATTTATGATCGGCTATCATAGCTTCGTGTCAAACAGATTTAAAAAGTTATGTAGTCAGTATTTACAATCATAAGTGTCATACATTTAAGACCAAGGTTCTTGATTATTTTGGTTATATGCGATATTTTATTTGAAATTTAGTAACCTACAGTTGATTGTGGATCTCAGTAGATTACACCTTATAACATAAGAAATAAATTTCCACAGCTCAACATCCTTTATGAGCAGATTTGCTACGAACCAATATTCTTTAAGATCTTTTTTTGGTGATTGCCTTAAAGTTTTTATTTATAAGAATTTTATCAAAATAATATTTTATTTCTAAAATACGATATTAATCGCCAACCAATATGGATACCAAAAGTAATTGGTAAAAACTGTTGAATAATGCCAAATTTTAGACAACTTTATGTATACATTATTGTCACGCCGTTTTTAATGTTATTTTTGAATATTTTAATTGTCTCTTTGTTGCGGCAAATTTAATTTCGATTAATAGCCACGATCATTACGGGACTATTCTGTTACCGTAAAATAATAATTATTTTAAGAAAACACATTAAGTGCCTAATAAAATAATGCAAAAATCAATGTTAAATAAGCATTACGTCAATAGCAATAATTTTAATAAATATTATTACGACATGGTTTGAAATATGAAAATGCAAATAGCAAATACCTTAAATCCATTTTTAAAGAATGTAAAATATTTTTTTACAAATATTCTTTGAACATGGTATTTATTTATACTGATATTATATATTGACTAAGGTTATACCAAGAAAAATTGTAATATACATTTTTAATCGAGTGACCACCAAAATTGCAAGAAAAATAACTGCTCCAAGTTGCTGGGTTTCGAATGGTAGATGTACGTCCAACATTAGGTAAACTGAACGCATATGTTTGCGTTCATAAACATTACTACATGTCCAATTTTATAGTTTATGCAGTAATCTATTTTACACAAACATGATAAATAACCTCTATATTCATTTTTCAAAAAAAAAATGCTATGCTTAAAGCATTACTTTTTAAAGTGGTCTTTCGGCATATCATGGAAGTCCTTTCACGTAAGTATTTTCCACATATAAAGGCAAACTAATTTTATATTACTATTTAAAAAAAAATGCTAGTAATTTTTAATATTACTAACATTCCCGTAAACAAATCCAGCTAAACTTAAATACTTGTGCTAAGAGATAGTTCATTAAAAACCCAAATGCTGATTTGAACCTACGTCGTTAAGTTTCCTGGTACGTACGTACGTAAGTCTTTATGGTATTGATTAAGTTTAGACCTAAGATGTTAAACATTAGATTCGTCCTCACTACAAAACTATATTGCGTTATTATTTGTGTGCTTAAAATAAACCTATACACTAAATAAAGTACCTATACAGTAAGTAGTTGGCATATTTTTATGTTTACTGTACTGTGTCACGTACAGTTAACATAAAAATTCACTTCCTCAGCTTATAGAGTTTCAAGAGGTCGACCGATCTATATTGTATTAGTGACAGTTATGTTACGTTTATTGTACTGTACTGTTAAATTAGCGTTGCTCTCTTTTACTCTGATTAGTATACCGAACTTTCTTTCTCTTTCATTCCTGATTTGAACACCGTCAAATAACTCATGCGTGTGCGCGTGTAGACTCACTGGTTCCATGAATAAATATGTCGCAGTGACGAAGAGTATTACAGGACGAATGTAACGGTTAATATTTTGGGTGTAGACATTTATGACATGTAAGTGGTTGTTAATCAAACTCGGTGCACTTGTTAAATTAAATGCAAATTTGTCACAAAACAATTTATATTATATATTACATAGATAGCTTCCGTTATCTATGTTATGTACCTTTAAATTTTAATTACAGGGATAAAAATTTTCGTTCCTAAGAGATCATGTTGATATGTTGTTTACCATTTTGTTTTAACAAATGTTTATTATTGTTGTCACAGTATATACGACGAATATTAATTGTTAGCTTTTACAAATTTTCACAAATTGTTATAAAATTGATTGAAAACATTATTTTTACAAAGCTTTTAATGCTTGAAGCGTAATCAATGTCTTCCATAACATTAAATCGCAATGTATATAAATCTTGGAATATTGGTTTTGTTCCATTGTATACAGCATGTATCAATTTCGTAATGCCTTATCAGACGATGTATTCACCGACATTTTTAATACTTAGTAATATTTTATTTATATACGTCGTCGTATAAATGAAAATCAAGTATATTTTACGGCTTCATAATTTAAATGTGGAAGAAAAATATGTTTTTTTTTCTTTCACAATTGAATTTTGTTTATTCACTTTCCTCGTGATATGATATTCAGCTGTATTTCTTTTTGTGTAAGGACAAGAAAACTTTAGGGGATATAACGTTTATCCTTTTAGATGGAATAATTCAGTAATTAGTGAAATTGCAGGAGGTAGAATATATTTAGACTGATTTAGTTGTTAAAACTTATGCTTTTTGTTGTAGTTGAATAAACCATCTGACAATGTTTGTGTTTATTTTTATTCATCCTCTTTTCGTATCAAAAATACCAAAAAGTTTTCTGCACTAAACTTCAATGCAGTGACAGTTTAAAATTTACGTAATATTTTTAACAGAGCTAATACCAAATTAAAATGGATCAATATTTCACGATGAACAATTACTTACCTATAGTTTTAAAACACACAAAAATAAACAATAATTCTGTAAGTAAATTTAATTTATCCATTAAGTAGATAGATGGCATTTAACAGTAATTTGTTTTAAAAATATTCTATATTTACTGAGTATTTATGTTATGTAAAGTATAGCGTATATAATGACTTATGTAATTATAATAATTTATTAATATTATATATCTATTTATAATATTATTTTACTTGAGTTAGTGAAAACGCCCTCTAAATGCGCAATCATTGAAATTACTTGATAATTGGATGACAGTACACACAGCGACTTGGAAACTTGTTCACGAAAGAAAAAAATAAACGCAATTCGTCAGGTAATGCTGTACTGCTGTAAATAATGAATACATAACTTTGACAGATGCACATGTGACGGTTAAGTTACAAGCTGACGTGGTTTGCACATGGCGATGTCGAGGGATAAGAATCATATTACTTGTAGAATAAAGAATTGGAATGTGGAAAGGTGCAATGCTAAAGGCGCACCAAGGGAAAGTTGGATGGATTGTTTTTGAAAATTGATAAGAATGCAGGAGTAGAGTGTAATAAATGAAAAAAAGAGAGATGAATAGTTGAAGATATGGTGTGCTTCTCGAATACAGTTAGAAATGGGAATTTGTTCCTATTATTAAATACGCACTTGTTTATTCATTACAGACACACTTTATACGACGTAAAAACTTTTTGAATGGTCTCCAAAATGCACTCAACATTTTGAACGGTTTGGAGCGGTGTCTACAAAAGACTAGCAAATATGAGAAGAAGCTGCTGCGATGCAAGTCATCTCACTCGCACACACACGGTGGCGACTGGTTCCCACCCGAACCCACAGAAGGCAAGGAGACAAAAGTATCGGATGCCGATGAGAAAAGTAACTATTCTTTAAATCTTATCATAATAGAACTATTAATTTTAAGACTGGAATGACGTGACGATAACCTAGGGAAGTGGATCTAGATTTACTGTATTCTAATCCTACAAGTTTTTGAAAATTTCATGAAGCCTGTAATAAGCAACTACGTTGTACGTACGTTTGAGTAAAGAATTTTTAAACGATTCTGATTATTAAATATATGTGTAGTCTGATATCCTAAATAAATACATATATTATCAATAAAATTAATCTGGGCTTTTTATAAAACTTAAGATGACACAAGTCTTAATAATGGAAAAATATGCCCAATTTAACCCAAGCCACGATTCTGAAGATGAATATATATTTAATCTGGTATCTTATATAAACGTATACTATATTCTAAAAAAAAATCTAGGCTTTTTGTAAAAATTAAGGTGACAAACGAACACACGGTTCATCTTATTTAGGTGATGTTTACGAGCCATAAGAACCTACATTTATTTTCAACAATTAATTTAAAGACGTTGTTAAACCTGAGAACTGAGATGAAGTGTCTCCCTCACAGACTATCACGAAGCACAACGCCGAGCCATCTGTATTCTCAAAGCTTGCATAGGTCATCTACATAATGGGGTCATTCTAAACAATTCATGTACTTGAATTCCGTGTTAGTTTACTATTTACGATACTTAAATAACGTACAGAGAGTTTGAGTACACACAACGAATTTGAGTACAGTTTTCACTGGTATAGTATTCATATCTCAAGTAAAGCATTCAGAATGTTATGGTAATAATACGGAATTGGTTAACAATCAGTACAGTACAGTAACAGCCAACATTAATACAATCCACCGTTGGGCAAAGGTCTCATCACTTTGAGCGGAGCACCGTCCGCTACGCTACTCATCTCCGAATTGGTGGGCATCAGGTGTCTTCGAAATTTTTTAATATATTTATTTGTAACATCTACAGGTTTTCTCAGGATATTTTCCTTCATCGCCAATCATGTGGTAAATCGGCACTTGAAATTGTCATGTGTGACGGCACTCTAGATCGAAGTCAGCTTGCTTGCGTACAGTTTGCACTGTCACTGGCTTTACTTTATGTATAATTAACAATATGAATTTACGTGCATATTTAAAGGTAACACAAAATCGTCCAGAAACCAAGTTGAACAAGCAGAATCCTGGCCGACCGTAAGCATTGTGTGTCTTCAATACCAGTGAGTTGCGATTGTAGTAAATTAACCTGTTAACGGCTTAAACACAGGTCCTGAGTTAGAGCCCCATCTGAGGAACAATATTTATGAATAATAATTTGTCAGTTTTCGGATCGGTGTTCCGTGTATATGTCTCATATCCGCACGCCTTTTATAAACCTAAAGAAAGCAGCAACGTGTTTGTGGCAAAGGTGTCGCCGTGATCGTAGTTGACATCGTCGATCGCTGGAAGACACATCAAACTTTTAGGGTTTACTAACCCGTTTTGGTGTTTTTCGGAAGTAAGGGTGGCACAATGACACTATCTATCTACGTGTACACGGTACGTGGTACTTGCGCCCTACCTTTTTATTTAAGATAAATCAATCACAAAACCTTCCCACCCTATAAAGTTCAGGCGGGGTATGTCGGACTCCCCATCGACAAAAGTTCCACTGAGGTCGCTATCAACGCTGACGAAGGGTCACTCCTTGTTACGATGATTACGATGATGCATGAGAAAGATTGCGCAAGGCTGCCATAAAGCAGACGTGCTTCAAGATTCGTACGTACAGCGACAGCCTTGGGTGGACCTGTTGCTAATTCCATTTTTCATTTATAGCATGAATGGCTAGGATTGCAATCCTAGATAAATTAATAATTGAGTTATTGTCATAAAAGAAGCTCACTCTGTGATAAGAGGTTATTTACTGGTAAGGAGATATTTCGTTAAATCTTACGGTTACAGCCCATCTATATCTTCATACCTCAAATAAGCAATGTAGGGTAGCTTGGGCAACAGTAATCATTTACTGTCAGGTGGACAGTGTACTTGTTTATCCTGTTTTCTGAACCGAAAAACTAGTTAACATACGTCCATAATAACTTCTTACGCTCAGATATGAAGAGTTGTCCGAACGATACGAAGCCTTATTACGAGCTTACGATGAGCGATGTGGAGTGCTCAACGAACGCGACCGAACAGTCGCGCGGCTACATTGTCGTACGGACTCTGCGCACGCGCAACTTATTCGCGCCCATGAGGCCCTTCTATCTATCGGGGAAAGGTATTTGATACTGCGACGTAAAAAAATTATGCAAGTAAGATAAAACATAACGTATCATAAACTACCTAAAGAACTGATTTATGACAACTTATTTTGATGTTAAAATCGATTGTTTTAAGAAAAAATGGTATGAAGAAAGACTAGAAGCTTTGAAGCGTATAGTGCAAGATGTCACGGCTGAAGTAGAACGGCTGGGGTTGGGGCTAGAGGATCAATTTTATGAGACCATGGAGCCTGAACAGGATATCGATACACCTTTGCTTGTATCAGAGGTATAATAAAATAACTTCTATAGTATCACCAATTTTACGCGTGGCCCCTACGGTATTTACTGCGGCTTGCGTTCGATTTCCAGCCAAAGAACAACATTTTTTTTTTAAATATATTGAGAGTAAGTAACGAGTACACAGTTCATCTGATGGCAAGCGATTCCTGTGGCCCATGTCATTTACGTTCACCCTTGACAAGGAATCATAATGCAGATGCGTTGTCCCATTTGAGGACTGAACTGAAAAGCCTCGTCACCAGTAATAAAGGTCTCCGGATCCCTACACTCACCAGACGAAACACAGCAGCTTTTTGTGGTCAACTAAAGAGGCGTTTCTTATAAACGTTTGATATTGTCTTCCCTTACTCTTCCCATAGGTTTCATTGTGATTTTACCGAGTTAGAAGAACGATTCGAACGTTTAATACTTGGACTCCGTTTGAAATGTGAATACCGCTCGTCATAAAATAAAAGTAAATAGGTAAATTAAAAACAAAAATATAATTTTTTTTATATTTTTGTTTTTAAAATATTGTTAATTGGTAACTATGATATTTTATAATCGTTTATGTATTGTAAGGACTGTGTTCTTTTTATGATTCTAGATTCGAAAGTGTAATTTACTATTTCTGGAGAATCTACATTTAAAAGCACACATGGAGGGCGTAACAACAGGAGACGCGACTTTGGAAACTTCTTAGTTTTATTTTATATTAATTGTTTATTAAGTTTTATAATAGAAATATTTAACTAAATAATGTTTTGATAGTCAGTCATAAGTTTATTTACATTTAATAAAAAAATCGCAAATTCACAATTATTTTATTGAACTATCACATTCATTGCACTATATTTTTAATATATATTTATATATATATGTATACTCTTGCAGTATGTTGTGCTCTTTTATTGCATTGTATCGTACTATTTCCACATACAATAACAAATTGACTTTTGTTTGACGCTCTCCATTACCTTTAACAAAATAATCATCATAAATATGTGGTAAGGCCACACCGGAGCCTTGATACTGGTCCAAAAGTGTGACCACGCTCTTAGGAATAATAGTGGAAATTATTGCGAAGTTCATAAACCTGCTTTATTTTCTCGAGTTGTGTAGCGTACTCGCTTTAATAACAAACAAACTTTAACGGGTATAACAAACTAGCAAAACTCACTGTTATTTGCTACAGGCTTTTCCAGTAAGGCAGGAAATTAGTTGTTTTTTATTTTATACGATACAAACTAGATCTAGAATTTTATTACGAAATATAAATGATATATAAATATTAATGCTCGTCCTAGTTTATATACAGTATACAAAATATCTTAAACTTGGAATGTTTTCTGGATCCTACCATTTTTTCATTCCATTCCATTTACATCACATATACTACTTATCTTTTAATACCTAACATAAACAAAAAGATTAAAATAATCAGGGGCTAAAGATTATACAAACTCATTTAATGAATGAATAAAATGTCAGATAAAAATATTTACCAATTAACAAACTTTATTAAGCTTTAATACATTATACGTTTAAGTATCTAGAAATACTTAATGCTGGAACACAAGAAATCATGATTATACAGAACTGACCTTTTACTGAGAAGTCATAGCTTACTGTCAATTTAACGTCGTATGCACTATTTCACGTATAAGGCATGCATCTGTCTGATCTCGTCAACCATTGCGTCGAGAATCAGCGATAGATGCTCAGACGTGGGCACTAAATTGGCATCTGCCATTGCAGAGAAACGTAACACGCCGCCATAACACAAAGCTGAGATGCCGAGACCTGGAATTAATTTATTATTTAATAATACGTATATATTCTTGAATATCGTACGAGGGGAATGAGTGAACGTCGAGCATTTCCCGTGACTTTTGAGATGGAGGAATAGCCACTTACAACACTTAGATGGAACATTTTGAAGAGGCATGCAATGCGAAAAGTATAAAGAATCAGCATGTTATATAGTGTGTCCAATGGTTTATAATACAAGTACGTTCAATTCAAAGCTAAGCAGCAACTATCTAGTTACAGCAATTCGACAAGGGAAAGACCACGCCCTAACAAAATTTTGCTGCTATGATTCGTTTGATGAGTGTCGTAAGATGAAGAATGGAACCAGGGGCCCGATTAATGATAACGAGGCATTCAATCTCGGTATTTAGAGTTAAATACGCACCTATCTATCTTAAGTCTTTGTTCAGGATAGATGTAGGTGTATATGTATATATATAAGAACACTTGTGATAAATAAACTTACCTGTTGTTCCTTTATTTGGTACGAAGAAAACTAAACTTTTTATAGAGTTTCCACCACAAATGCTTATAGCATCTGGTCCAGGCATATTACTAAATACTAACGTAGCTTGACTACTCTTGAAGACAGGTCGTAGAATTTGCTTCGGCAAAAGGTAACATACTTTAAGGAAGTAATGGTTAACCTGAAAATAAATACGTAATTTTTAAAATTTGTTTACAAAACTTTAGGCAAATTATACATTTATTAAATATATGGATAAATTATAAGTAACAATGAGGGAAATTGGTATCATCGTTGATATTCTGTCAATTGTCAAAAATATTTACATAGTATAGATTAAATTATATATTATATAGTATATAATTTAATCTATAAAATAAAAATATGAGATTTTACCTATAACTTCTACTTTTTTTATTTGTCGAGGGAAACTTCAAAAGACACCCTGCCCTGGCGGGAAGACAGGTTTAAGTGTGATTAACTCACTAAAATACCGTCGGTGGCCAACCTCGGTGCATTGGGAGGGGCTTCTGGATTTTCTACGGAACGCACCGGTGCTCCTATGCACTGAACCCAAGCACGCTAGCATCCTCGATGTGCTACGATAACCCGAGACCCCATGTTGAACCCTAGGGTTCACTATGCTGAACGATGAGAGGCCCCACCCTGATCACCCGCGAACCCGAAATCCCCTTTTAGTCGCCTTATACGACAGAGATGTGGTTCCTTAGCTCTATTTTAAAAGTTCGGAACTAAATTGCTGATAATCATATAACCTAACAATGGTAACATATAACCTATAACAAGAATCATGAACATTGTGTCACTAGATCAGAATACAAGCCTACCTGGAAATATTGCTTCTCTAATGCACTTTTCCTAACTTTTAGTTCTAAAGTATAATCTGAAACATTATTATTTCTCGTCTCATCAACATGACATTGCATCAGAACCTTTTAGCAGAAGTTAGCACATTTCGAGGTGGATAAAATCCCGGGTCAGTGTTGGCCACTTGCCTAAACGAAAATGAGACGAGGTCCCTACATGACCCGATCACGGTTGGAGCATCTGTGTCTCTAAAAACAGCACTTAAAATGAAAATAAATGAAGTAATCGTATGATACTAAAGTAACTTACCATGGGATCGATACTTTTTCGGACAAGATTACATCGCCTTCTTATTTCTTTAACTGGTCTTTTTTCCTTAGTTGGTAGATCCAATATGGTAACCGTAAAATTATTTCTCATTTCAAAATCACTTTTTGTAATAGGCTTAGGTACATCGGGTAATCTAATAGGTAATATAACCGCTACATCCTCTGGGATATGATCCATAGTCTGTTGAATTAAATTTGTAAATAAATCTTCATGTATCAAACACATTTATTAGATAATGCAGTATCGAATAAAAATATTCAGAGAACCTTTGAAAAAAAATTTCTTAATCCGCTAGACAGTGATGTCGCTAAAACGTCCGAAAAATTTATGTCCTTTTTATATTGTTTTATATCTTTAACCATGTGAAATAAATCTTCATCAGGATCTGTCGATTTGAAAATTTTTTTTCCAAGCAAAGAAGGACCATGTAGAGAATGATTATCAGGTTTTCTTAGGATACCATCAACAAAACAAATTGGCACTGTACAAATTTGTTTCACTGTACTGAAAAAATTTGTTGATGTTTTATCTTTCTCGGGCATAAAAAATATTCTGTCATTTTCAACTTGGTCGGCTAGCGCCTGACAAAGAAACTCAATCAACGCTACTCCATCACCCACTGCGTGATGAATTCGAAATATAATACCATAGTCGCGTCTCCCCGTACTATATTCACCAATTTTTTGCTCAGTAATAAGAATTTGAAACAAGCCTTCATCGTTGAATGGTAAAGGTTGATAAGATAATTCTGTCATCATTTCTTCTAAATCCTCTTTGGTAATATAACTATTTTTGTTTTTAATATTTAAGATTTTCACGTATTCATCCAAATCAAAATCGTCATATTTCCTCCAGTAATACCACCCATATCTTTCGTGTCGCCTATAAAACATTTTACTGCAATTTTTTTGTGAAAAAACGATTCGTAGTTTTTCTTTGATCTTCTCAGATAAGATCTTAGAAGAATTTGTTTCGACAACACCCAAAACATTTATAACACTTCTAGCATCGTCGTCTTCTAAACTCCAAAATACATCAAAGCCGTCGAGAAAGGCAGCAAAGTTTTTGTCACTTTCACTTATAATTATAAAACAAAATAATTTATATAGCAGTGCCAATAGGGAAATAAAAATTAACAGTGGTGAAATTAATAGTAAAACAGCTAAAACTAAAGCCCTCAAAACATTTTTAGCTGTGGCAAATTTGTTCAATGTCGTATAGATTTTTATGTCCTGCAAAAAACAAACACTTTAATTATCATTGGTACGATTTTATGAAACTAAGAGTGATACACTAGCATTGAGTTCTTTTGATAGTAAGTGATGACTGCAACTCACAAACATCTTCAACAAAGATTCAAGATGCACCCTTGTTGACTGAGTCGGAATGCCTCGTACTAATAACATGGTTCTCGCGTCCATAGACTTACCAAACAAAACACGCACATACTTGTGCATGCGCGTATACGCTAGAATTATGGTACTTGTATGCTTTATAGTATTCTGTGAGACCCAAGCAGCGTGACTATGTCGCTGTTAGCCAGATTAATTTGAAAATAATAAAACATTTATGTTTATAATTATAAATAATAAATGCAGGATTATGTTCATAGTACGAATTAATCAAAAAGTATTTCAATACTTAAATGCTGTGACTTGATAACTTTGGTATTAAACTTATATCAAACAAATAGAGAACATGATTTATATTGCACAAAAGAAAGAGTAAACCTTCCTACTTCCTAATGCTATGCTCCAATACTCTTCCCAAAAAGGATATCTATGCCCAACAATAGAATATATTGTACATTCATAAGATGTAGAATTCTATAAATCTTAATGTTTGAAATGAATTTGACAGAGAATTCCGTAGCCTTTCTTTTCATTCGTTTATAAATAAGTAAAACAATTACATGAAATCAGATATATTACAAAACTCTGAACTAGGAGTAGGAAGCCACATTACTTGCGTGACACTAACAAGTGTGACAATGATATGATACCCTTACCTCAATATTTATTGCTGCATACACCACAAACGCAATGAATACTCCTAACACTGGGGCTGAATCGGCCTCATTTGTAGATACGATTCGCAATTTAATTCGCGAAACATTCGAGTAAATGAAATCACGAAATATATCTTCAACTGAGTGATCACCCACAGAATAGTTAACTAAAATACTCGCTTCAACTTTGCTATCATTAGGAAACATTTTGTCTGTCTTACAGACAACCTAAGAACAAACTGAAGAAATTAAGTCGAGGGTTGTGAAGTACTCTCGTGAAACCTTATTAGTATAATCTTGTCTTAGTTTTTATCTAATTAACCAGTTCAACAAAAGGTTCTTATGCAATTAAACAGTACTATGTATTAAGTCGCAAAAAGATTATGTTGTTATATTTAACCTAACAAAGTGCCAATTTGTAATCCTTTCAAAGACGTGGTAAACCCAAAGGATTAAGCTTTATTTTAGTATTTGTTTGTGATTAAACATAAAAAGTATTTCACACAATGTATTTCATTATTCAGTAAGCGTTTTGTTATATCAGTGCGACTAATTTTCTTGTAGTTACCAGATAGTGATCTTAACTGCAGAAATTTTGTTACAGTGATTTGACCGTCTTCTGTTAGAAAAGGAGAGATCTCCCTGTCAGGCTAGGTGGTGAAGTAATAACTTTGTACAATTATAGAGTATACATTCTGTTACGATTGTCTGAGGCGTTATATCTCTGTTCCTGAACAGCGCAGGTGTGAAATCTAAAATTGCATTTTGTAAAATAATAACTCCCGAATCCCTGGAAAAATCTAGAAAAAAAATCAAAAGCACAGCCATAGAAAAGTTCCGGATAAAGGCATCAGGGCAAACTGAACGATTATGGTCACAGCGATAGGTTTGCGTTTAGGTTGTACGTATTGCGTGTAGAAACAAGTCATTGTTTTTGATGTTTACCGAATAGCCTGCTGGAGTTTCTTGCGCCACTTCTTCTCCAGCGCCTACGCATTCCGAAGTGGTGGTAACGATAGCCAATAATAATAATAAAGACAGCATAGCGGCGAGTTGAGGACTAAATATAAAAGCGACCGGAGCAGCGGCAGTGGGGCCATTTAAATCTTATTAATCCGAGAGGGCCTAGATTACTAACTCAGGTATGGCGTTGATCTGTGGTCTGTGAAAAAGGGTCCATACAATAAAATTACTTGATGCAGAGGTGAAGGTGATATTTTTAACCACCTATTTTCTTCATTCTGTTCTCAGCCTTTTATAACCTTGACTTGTTTTGTAAGAGTTCCTTCATCTTCATCTTAAGCAAAACGTGCAAACTCAATATTGTCGTGAACTGGCAATTTTTCACCCCAGTCGGGTGATTGGGGGTTTACAAGTTTATAACTTGACATCGGAATGTTTTATTGTCAGTAATACGGAATCGCGCTTACCACTTAGGCCTGAAAATCGAACGACTTCTATTTAAATTGTCTTCGTCTGTCATTGGTCTTATGAGAATCAAATCAAATAATCAAATGTGCTCAGAACATTGAAACTACGCGATTGTTATTATGAGTCATTTCATTACGCATGCTCTAAGTTATACAAGAGTATAATCAAGCCGTCTTTATGGCACATGCTATTCAGTTATGACAGGATTGCATAGTTTATGGAAATGGACTGCCGAGATTTGTCTAATATTCCTAGATTTCCTTTATTTAAAATTGAATACATATTTTACAAGCTCATAAAAGGTTATTACATAAATAAAAGAAAATAAGTACAAATAAATACAATTTCTTAATTTGTAGAAAACAACACTTAAATAACTTTAAATACATCATTTGATAACATTTTTACAATATATATGAACGTTAAAACACATTCCTGAAAAATTATTAAATAGCCCCCATTAGCGATATAATCACCCATACGCGAGTACCTTTTTAAAGAGAATTTTTTAATCAATACATTATTCATTAAAATAATATAGATTGGTTGCATAATACTCAAACTATCTTCTTCTCAGTTTTCTGGCGTTTGATAAAGCATAAAACATTGATCCATATAAAGGCAACAGCGGCGACGTAGGTGACACGCAAATTAGCCGGCACGAAAAAAAAGTTGATGCTCTGTCCCGGAATCCAGAACGCTTGATTAGCGAGAAACGTCATCCAATACTTCTCTCTTATTTCTTCGAATATATCATCCCTGCGCTCTGCTATCGCCATAACTATAGTAAACAGAAAAAAACGGTACTTTATGGAGATACGATGACCAAAATAAGTAAACTATATTGTGTATCTTATTCACATAAGATAAAAGAAGATAAGAAAAAAATGTGTCTCTACCAGTACTGTAACTGGATAGATAAAACACCATTTGTTCTATATGATATGGGAATAAAGGACAAATTTGGACTTATTCTTTTCTCTATTTTTATACGTGTTAGAGAACTCAATTAACAATGGATACAGACGTCAGAACGTGTAAATACTACATTTTTCGTCGCGGTTTTGAGAGCGTCGACTTTTACGCTATATTAATGTTTCTTTTCCAATTTAAATGCGGCATTCGTCTTTGTCGATGTATCCATTAACCTCGCTATAAATCTACACAAAAGTACATTACGTTACGTGTAGTGGATAGTTATAGAGTACTGGCTGCTGTGTCGCGAGTTCTGGATTCTTCGATTTCCAGCCGAAGTATTGTTGATGTAGTAATAACCAGAAGATAGATGAATGTCGGGAAGACATCAGAAACGTACCGAAATGCATATATATATATATATATATATATATATATATATATATATGCATTTCGGTAATGTGTTAACCCCCAAAAAATAAAAAAAACTTACTAATAAAAAAAGCTGCGAGGAGTGTTGGTGTCATGATAAATTGATCAGTCGCCACTTTAGTCGCCACCATCTTTACTGCCGTGCCTTTAAATTTTCTGTCTAGAAACCTGTACCTGTATTACATATCGTGTTATAATTATTTAAAAAGTACAAACACACTTAAGTATATTGTCTTGCGTACCAAATACTGAATTGAAATGGACAAGTGGACCCGGGGCGGCTTCTTGGCAATATTCTCTGCATCCTTTCTTTTAAATTTAATCAACTATGTACATATATACGATTATAAAAATATAAAAGAGACGGGTGGGGAAGGGGAAGGGGGTCAAAAATATTGAATACGGTTGATTTAGTATGAAATGCGTGAGAGGTAGAGTTAAGAGAATTTTAAGATATTTTTTTTTAATTTTAAAGGTAAAAAAGTACCATTACGGTAGCAACACTACCAGTAGCTGAAATAAAAAAAATCTCTGAAAATAAACGTACAATGAATGAGGCACAGTTTAAAATGCAAATGCCTGCGCTGCCACCGAGTAAACGCGGCAATTACGGCAAATTTTTCTTGCCCTCATACCGCCCACGTCGTCGGCGGCCAAACAAGGTTATTCGCGATACTGCCATGTCACCAGACAATAATGATAGAAGCCTTGCTGGAGTTTCTTGCGCTACTTCTTCTCCAGCGCACACGCATTCCGAAGTGTTGGTACAGATAGCTAATAATAATAGCGATATTAATTTAGATAAACCTTAGTCAGAAGCAACTGTCCGAGCCGTGATTCGGCCCTCTCGGGCACTCTCAAATCAGACTCTCGCGACACAGGGTAACGGTCAAGCCGAAGCTACCCTTCGGGAGCCCCTGTGCTCGTTACCCACTAATCGAGGTCTCGACTGAACACCATAAGCGTTCGGTCACCTGTCATCCTGTCGAAATTGTAAAAGCCCTCGGGCTAACAGCGGTCGATAAAATAAGCCCGAAAAAAAAACGGCAAATTCTTCTTCTTATTTGGAACTCACCTAAGCTCTATAGAGTTGACTATGTGACAATGATGAAAACACGAAATCGGTTAACGCGTTTATAGTAAAAGACAATATGGGGCTTACAAAAGAATTACACAAATGAAAACCATGTAGCAATTGGTTGGCTTAGGGCTTAGACGAATGGATCAAGTCGGTCAGGTCTATATATATATATATATATATATATATATATATATATATTGAATCAGTATGACAGTCACACGGGCTTGCTCTTTTTATAAACACGAGATTATACATGACAACAGGATGCTATTCGCTACCGATTGAATGGTGACGGTGCACGAAAAGCGATGCGGCGAAGCGTTACACGTGGTGCGCATTTTTTATGTAAATCATTTGTTTGCATTAACACAATTGTTGCACGTTGATCATTTACCTGGATGACCTAGTTTCACTAGCTAAACCTACTCAAGTATACAAAGTAAACCACATTACACATAGTATATTTCCGCATAAAATTGAAAACTTAGTATCTTAATTATTACCGTCTTCCCTTTCTTATATTAGCACCTATAAACAATTGTTATCATTTTAGTTGGCGATGGTTGTAACAACCATTGCTGCTTGAGACACCAAACTCAAGCCCGGCACCATCATACTAACTCCTAAATTTAATATGAAAGTAAACCTTTTCTTTCATGTTTCCATGTTCCAAGTGCAGCAATATGGCTGAATTTCGACCTCTTAGTTATTAAAGGACCAGCCCCGGGTAAAATTGAGAAAGTTTCCTCGTCTCATCCGGGGAACTATTGTCACTAAAGCAAATAGTACAAATATTTAGCTTTAAATTAACTACAAAAGTTCTATCTATTTTTGACGACTCTGAATTCTGTCTATACTCAGATAATAATAAAATAAGTGCCTTAACACTTTATTATAACCGACCGAGCTCATATCTTGTGATACACGTTTCACTTGTGATGATTTATCTAATCAATCTTTTCTCATCCTGGGAATCACGTTATAATAACTAAAGGGCGTAGCGATCTGCTCGATAAATCAGATCTGTATACAAAATATTTGAAACATGAAAAAACAAACTTATAGCATGTTTTGTGTAAATAACCTATTAATTAAAATTTATTAAGTTTATTAACAATTATACAATGAAGGGTCGCAAGACTCTTTACTTAACTTTTTGGCTTTTTCTCGGATCGTGACGTAAAAATGGTTGAGTAACAATGACCTCACACGATGTCCCATCAGCATTTGCACAACAATAAACGGTTACAATTGTTTTACCTAAGTGATTATTTTAATTTTAACTATTCCAATTCCTTTCTGTACGCAAGCAGGATGAGGAAAATCGCTCCGTCCTACCAAGAATATCATACATATAACGTCTCGTCACCGCGTCTAGATTTGCAATGGTGAAACGGAAATAAAGGAATGAAAAAATTACATAGTTACATAATTCCAGAGCACATTATCCTATTATAAATATCAGATATTTTCTATTACCTTATAATTACATGACGATACTAATAAAAAAAAAATCTATATCATTCTTCTGATCTCTTCAGAAGTATTCGAAAGCAAATATATCCAGCACATGTTAATTTAATTTCTTTGTATTATAATGAATCGAATAAAGCTAGCTAACTAAAAAACCGAATTATGAGCTCAACTCTTCACTTGACACCGTAGTGAATTCCTTAGTATTCATAACAAGTAGTGTTTAAAACGAAAAAAAAATTGTTAATCATGCATCATTTGTACGTATGTATAATATATATTCTACCATATAAGCGATACAAATACTTGGAATAAGAATACGTAGATTCGCTTAGGGCGACTAAGTTTATGTAATAATATAACCGGAAAAACAATTATCGAAAAAAAAACAATTGCTGAATATCATATATCGCTCTTCCCAGCAGATATCTGCATTCCGAGATAGACGATAGCTTGTAATGATGTGTTGTATTTGGCTTTAAGTAAATGATAACAAATCGCCTCTAGATGGAGCGACCTATGCAAGTTTGCAGGAAGTTTATTGTTGTACTTTATAGCAATCTATGGGAGAGCCCTTCCCGTGAGGGACAGCCCTCATAACAAAAGATGCGCAATCATAACGCCTGATGATATTCTGACGGCAAACATTAACTTTGACACAGTCCCGTCCGCGCCGAGCGGCAGGGGCGACCAACGTCACCGACGCGCACCAACATTACACAATCCATACACCTAAATTCAGACATGCCACACCGCACTCGCCTGCGAGCGCGCCTCGTCATACACGTCTTACACGCGATTTAATCGTGTTCTAGCCCGCTTTTAAATATTGACCTGTCCTCCCTTTCGATAGCGATCCGAGTCGAAGTTTCGTACCTCCTTATGAGGGGCCCTCGGATCGTATTATCGCCCCCCACTGTTGTCGTCGACGTTCTTCGTCCACAGGGGTCGGAGCGCAGCGGTGGTGCAGCAGCAGTCTCCGCGCCAGCTTCGCAGTATCGTCGTTGTCTCCCTACTCAGCGGACCTCCCGCTCGCGAGTCTAATTAGGTAAAGCTATAAAGGTCTCTCGACCAACAGCAAAACTCACACAAAAAGAAACCAAAAAGGAGAGCCCAGGAGAGAGTTCAGGAGTGGAGTGACAGATTGATAGGCAGTGTGGATGATGATAAAAAAAATGAGTGTGAGTATGATTTTTTCGAACATATCATTCACTTAATGTTAATGCAATTTGTTTCCATCGATTGCGCAAATACTTCAGGAAGAGAACTGCAGAAGAGGGAATACAAATCCACAATCGATGTCGGAAACACAATTTTCGATGTTGATTATGGATAGTCGAGCAGTTTGTAATCGACGGTATAATTTACAGATATATCATGTGATGTTTGGCGACGAGTACGTGTTTAGTATTTATATTTATTTAATAACAATAACGTAACGTAATCTACGCAAGACTCGCAAGTATTAATGATATGACGTTTTAAGTAGATGATTTTGATCTCAGTGTGCAATGATCAACTCTCCATTTTATTACATTTACGAAGTGCTTTTTTTTTTGCGTGGGGAAATGCCTACGCATACCCGCCCTCGCGGGGGCAAGGGCGGGTTATGTCGGACTCGCACCGACTAAAACCCCACGGTGGTCGCCACCAACGCTCGCGGGGGGTCGCGGGATCTCCGTAAGTAACGCAACCGCAACCCCCCTGCGCTTCGCTGGGATAGCCCGTCCCGGGGGCGTGCGAGAACTCGCGGAACGATCACGACGACACGGTACCACGTCGTGCCGTCGTCCTCCTCGGTGCGATGATCAACTCTCCATTTTATTACATTTACGAAGTGCTAGTCTAACGTAACATAAATGGTTTTCTTTGCTATTACCAGATGATATAAACTACCCATAATATAGTGCCATAACCATACGAGCATATTAAAAAGAACTTACCCGTCGTCTCCTTCCCTAGTTCTTTATAATGCATGCACTATAAGATCGAATAAAGGGTCAGGTGGAGACACAGGGCAATGGAATATATGTACATATGTCGGGGTGAAAAAAGATTGGTCACTTTAAAGTCCAATAGGTACAAAGAGTCTATGACTTGATAAAGGAATGAACTTGAAAACTGACGAAGGTTTTCGTACCCCGACTGTTCAACACTACAGATAACCAACAATTTGTAATGCACAAATGTTGTTTCTCGAGTACGGACGTATAGACTCCTCCGCGGAAAATATCCTGACCATTGCGCCACTCGGCCGCTTCTTATAATTATATATCATAAACATTTGAGTCTACAATTATTGAATTTACCTTATATTCAAAATTCGTTTATGACATAGTAAATATACATATATATATATATACCAATAATAAAGAGTAGGCGCGTATAAACAGCTACCGACTGTAACAATGCGTCCCGCCGCCACATAATCTATTTTGGGCTTTTCAGGCTGAAACAAAAAAAAACAAAAATCACAAAATTATTTAAAAATCGCTTTAAAAAAAGAACTTATTTAGAATAATTGAAAATTATTTTAAGTTATTCTAGGTAACCACAAAACGACCCGTAACAAGTCTAATAGGATAACTTATACATACATATTCTCAATTGAGGACAATATTTGTGCATTACATTGGTGCATTATGTTGGGTTTAGGGTTTGGATGTGGGTCTGTCTGGTGTCCATGATCAGAACCTTTCTCCCATCTTAATGCAACTGTAATCTATTTACTGTAAAAATTTTTGAGATACATTTCCTTAATTTAGAAACATATTTTGTAGGGTAGCGTGGCCGAGCGGTCTAAGGCGCTGGTTTAAGGCACCAGTCTCTTCGGAGGCGTGGGTTCGAATCCCACCGCTGCCAATACTTTTTGTAAATTGTAAACAAATAAAAATAACATTTTAATAAATAGCTTGAGTAACCGCCTTCCTATATACAATTTTTTCATGAATTTTAAATTTTATAATCGCGCCTAAACCAGTAACGGTTTTAAATTTAAAATATAAATTGTCCTGTAAGATCTATTTTTATTACTTTAAATATTTTTGATGTGGTTAATATTACATATATTTTATATTTTTATTTTATACAATGAACAAATTATTTTTGGCAATTAATGTTTCTTATAAATTTGTTACTTAAGATTAATTTAACATAGGAATATTTTTAGATAGATGCAATCTTGCACGCTTTCTGCTAGATGGCGCGACAATCGATATAAGACTATAATGTATAACACGTTAGAACAGTGATGGGCAAAGTACGGCCCGCGGGCCAACTCCGGCCCGCGGAAGTATTTAATCCGGCTCGCCGAGAGTCCTAAATATCCTAAATATTCTGGTCAGCATTTCGGCGCGTAAAATAAAATCTAAATCTCACAAATAAAATAAGAAATTGCAAGGAAAGAACCAATTTATAGATGAGACTTGGGGTTGTCTGAAATCATTTTAAACTCAGCTTTCTCTGTTTTATAATTGCATGGCGAAGAACGATTTAACTCACTTCCCGCGTTTAAAATCCATGTCTCCAGTGAGTGAGAACAAACTACAAGAATTCAGTCAAGCGTTGAAAAAACTTCACACAGAATTTGAAATTAACTTTCAAGTACATTCAATCATCGCTAGATGTTTTCTCGATACCGTTTAATGTATATCCGGTAAATGTATCTGCTGAATTGCAGTTGGAAATTATTGAAATGCAGTCCAGTACCAATTTAAAGCAATAGTTCTTGAATTCCACAAAACTAGATTTTTATAGAGCATAGTGCTCAAGCTGAATTCCCAAAGATCATTACTCACGCCCAGAAAATTATGGCGATGTTTGCGTCGTCTTATGTGTGCGAACAGACCTTTTCACCTATGAAAATGCGGAAAAACTCAATCAGAAACCGATTGAATGATGAACACCTCTTCGCACTGCTGAAAGTTGCTTCGTCACATATGGAACCTGCTTTTGAAAATATTATGGAAATACAAAAACAATTCCATATGTCTCACACGCCTAACAAGGCTCAAAAGTAAAAGGTATTTTGTTTATTAAACAGCTTTAATACAAAATGCATTTTTCTATAATTCTGGCCCTCCTCTAGAATTTATTAAACTTTGTGGCCCGCTATTAAAAAAGTTTGCCCACCACTGCGTTAGAAATACCAACTATTCTTCATGTGTTGATGATAAAATTAAAGATTGTTAATAATTATATCTGATTATGAATATATTTTTTATTACTAATTAAATTTGTTTTTTTAAAGGCACTAGACGACTATATAAACATAAACCTCGGGTGGTAGTAAATGATACCCATTTAGTAAATTGTCGTAATTAAATGCGATCGATTGTTATCAATTGTTATGCAAACGTTTTCATTATAACAAATTATATAAAGCGTACCTACTCAAAAAGTTCATTTAATTAATAAATACTAAGAAATAAAGTCTTTTTTTTACATATATAGCCTGTTCCACCTAGTCTGACCACCGGTGTGGATGTAGCATTTCCTACTATTGTCTTGTTCTCCACATTTGCGTCCTTTCCGAAGTGTGGTGGTAGCGTGAGTTTTACTCCTTATTATAAATAACGATTATACGAGAAAAAGTAACCAGTTACTTTTTACCTTTTTTTATGAAAGTAAGGAAGCTTAAAAAATCCGCATAACGAAACCATAGCGTGATTCAGAAAATCTTTCGAGCTTAGAAGTAAACTTATCTTTAATATTTTTCTAAACTTTATATAAGAAGCTTTCATATTGAATTTGATGCTGCTGCCTTAAAAAGTGACGACTTCCCGTATAAACTTAAACTTAACCCTTAATTCACCCTCTTAGGGGTAAATTTCTGAATATTATATTATATGTGTACATTTATTTCTAAACAGAAGCAAGTATATGTAATTTCGTGTATCTTACTTTGAAAATGACGGACTCCCATACCGTTCCTCCCTTATTTTACCCCATTAGGCGTGAAATTGCCAATAAGGAACGATTTCGACGACGTTCCTTATTGGATGCTTGTAACAATGCCAAAATTTGAAGCCCCAATGGCTTAGGCTCTGCCTTGATAAATCCGTTAGTTAGAAAGGACAAGTAATTATACTCGTATATGTATATATACCTAAGGTTCAAGATACAAATGCGTTGTCACCTCTGTGGGCTGAGAATTTTGTTAATTAATAAATTGGTAACTACCCAACCCTCACCATACGAAACATTCATCAACCTATATGGAGCTAACTCACCGGTATTTTGGAGGGCGTTATCCCTCCTTATTCCATCCACCACCCATTCATACTGCAATAGCAGCAGACCAAGTTATTAATGTTATGAATCACTTAGCACGAGATGAACTGTGGGTTCGTTTGTGACTCTCCATCCAATGAAATAAGAAAAAAAGATAGAAACTAGTACAAACAAACAACAGGTCTAGCACACCACCTGCAATCATACAATGGCAGTAACATTTATTTTGTTTACATTTTGGACATCTAATTATGAATCAGATTATAGTTTAATCTTTGTTTTTTTTATGTAAGTTTAATATAAAACCTGGCAGATTCTACTATATTTGCAATGAAACCACAGTCTACATTAGTAAGCTACGGTTACAAAAGAGTCCTATTATATTTGCAATGTACAGTATACATTAGTAAGTTAAATTCACAACAGAGTAAACAGTTCAAAATGGTTAGTGTGTGCATCGGCTCTTCAACATCTATAAGGAATCACGGAGAAGAATCAAGAAAGTCCTACCCTGTTTGTTAAGATCGAAAGCATCGTATTCAGCAATAGGGCTAAAGGCACAACGTGAATAAAATGGAAAATAAATTAAAAAAATATATAAGAAGACATATGACGTCTACCAATTCACACAAGGACCAAGGAGGTCTCAATGCAATATTATCCCCGGCAGTAGAACATAGTCTTTTATATTTCAAATATTTGCCTCAACTAGAAACCAGAGTTCCACCTACCAGTCCAGCTTATGTCAGGTATACAGTCTATACCTGACATAAGCTGGACTGGGAGGTGGAATTTTTATTTCACTTTAGCCTTAATATTCAAATTGCTTAACTTATTCGCTTACCGAGTAGATCTTATTGAAGGTTTGTTGGGACAACTCAGCTGCGGTGTAGAAAGTGGCATATACGAGGGTATTGGTAATCACCGGACGCTTCTTTAGCGAATGCCGCCACCAGCTGGCGAGCTTCGACATCATTGATGCTCGCTCGCTCGATACCTCTGTTGAACGAATATGTGTTACTAATCGAAATTTATTATAATTGCGATTAATAATTGTGACTAATTGAAAAAAGTGCATGACAATATCAAATATCAGCTAAAAATTTGCTGTTGCAAGAATGTAAATGTGAAAAAAATGTGTGGTAATAAAACAGTCTTAGTCCTTAGAAGTTAAAACGTTTCTGAATTTTGATTCCTCATCGAGTATGGCTTCAGGTGTCATGACACCTGCTGTAAGGATTTTTTACCATCAGGTGAACGTCATCATGAGAAACGTTAGTACGTTAAGTAAGTACTAACTAAGTAAATAGACAGCAAAGAGGACAGTGACAATATGTTCTTTCCTCGTTTAGAATACTAAAGCCGAATAAACATCATGTTATACTATATTACAACATTATATACTTTAGATTATTATATATGTAATTAAAAATATATAAAATTTATATTTTAATTACAATTTTACACTAGTAAACTCCGAAAATATGAACGTCTACATTACGGTAGTTTTTATCAATAACCAACCAAATTTATACATATAAACCACATTTATCACCTGATTTATTACACGAACGAGCACTGCTGTTCCAAATGTCTCTTGTGTATGTTTTATTGGTATGGTGGGCACAGAATAATTTAAATAGTACTTACGGCTATAAATTTATTATATTAACATGTATCAAAATAAACAGAAATATTTCGAACGGCGTTTATTTATAAAAGTCATATCAAGGTTATAAATTGAAGTAAAATCACCGTACAGTAATGAACCAATATTTTAACCACAAACCTAGACCACTATTATATTTTACCGTCAATATAACATTGTGAAAAACAATTATACAAATATCATAGTAATGAAAGAATGAATAATTAATTTCCCTTACAAAAACACTACCTACATTACATAAATTTGCTGAATTATCACTTATGAACAAACAAAATGTTTTTACCAGCGTAAAAACGCGGCTTCGATCACTCCTGAACGGTTTCGAACTACGCTGCACTGAACGGCACCATCAATTGACTTCAATAGAATAATTTATGAACTCGAAAGTCACGCACGCACACAGTACATAGATTATATCCGGTTGTGGTCCAATTAATGAAATTCGTTTTTTTTATTACATTGAGAGTATTACAAACGAGCACACAGTTCACCTGATAGCAAATTATTCCTGCAGCCAATGACACCTACATTCATCCTTGACAAGGAATCATAATGCAGGTGCTTTGTCACCCTTGAGGACTGAAATGGAATGCCTCGTCTCAAGTAATAAAGGTCTCCGGATCCCTACACTCACCAGACGAAACACAGAGGCATTATACTGCTATTTTACGCTGATATTCTGTGAGGCGTGGGCCTACCCCGATCGAGCTGACCCATTCATTCTGCAGCTAGAAATAATCTATCTAATATTTTCATATATTTTAGCCATACGGAATATCATCAAAACACTTTTATTTAAAATGCAAAAAACTACATAACAGTAAAATAATAGCGTGCTTCTCCTGGTAAATATTATCTGGTGACACCAGATGATATCATGTGTTATATATATTATAATGTCTGAAATATTTTATGGAATACTTTAATATTTCAACACTCGTCTGCGCGTTCCCTACTGTACTATGTACTCGTATATACACTGCAGGCCAAAAGTTTAAGACCACCGTAATTAGAGTAAAACTCCAATAAAATATTAAATGTTTAATTAACCTGTTTAATCATCTAATAGAACATTGATTGACAAACAATATACTTTAAAAGCGTAAAGAAATATTAACAGTCCATGCAAAAAAAGGTCATAGTTAGCTAAACTGATTTTTCATTAAAAAATCCTCCTTT
Source organism: Teinopalpus imperialis (assembly GCA_029286865.1). Taxonomy (NCBI): domain Eukaryota; kingdom Metazoa; phylum Arthropoda; class Insecta; order Lepidoptera; family Papilionidae; genus Teinopalpus; species Teinopalpus imperialis. The sequence goes on along the minus strand of JAGSMU010000009.1, from coordinate 1,345,164 downwards.
ACATTTTATGACTTTTTTTCACAAGCATCATTAGCAAATTGATTGCAACATACGGGCAATCAATTTGCTAATGATGTCTTGTGATATATTGTTCCAAATTTCGCATAAGGCATTCCACATTTCTTTTCGCTAGGATGGGCCACAATTACGGACGTTCCTATCAAGCTCTTCCCAGAAAAATTCAATGGGATTGAGATCCGGGCTCTGAGCAGGCCTTATTAATACCCCTTGTGCCTCTGTTTCTTTTAAATATCCCCTACATAATTTTGAGCTATGCTTTGGATCATTATCTTGTTGGAAAATTAATCCATCTCCAATTAATCGCAACCCGGAAGAAACGGCATTTTGTTCTAAAATGTTTTTGTAGTGTTTCTTTTCAAAATAGCTTCAATTTTAATCAAATCGCCAGTTCCTTGGCTAGGGAAGCAACCCCAGACCATAATTGAGCCACCACCATGCTTGATTGTTGGGAATACACAAACTGACATCATCTTTTCTTGGGAACGTAAATTCTACGTTTTGAACCGAATAGTTCAAACTTAGATTCATCGGTCCAAAGCACTTTTTTAAAATCTTCTTCAGTCCAATCTCGATGTGTAAGAGCCCACTGCATCCGTTTATTCTTGTTTTGGCCTTAACAGAGGTTTTCGAACGGCAACGCGAACATACAACTTCGCATCTCTCAGTCGCCGTTTTACTGCAAGGATAAAGGTTTAACTTGGGTTTTGTTTGCTTCAACGCGGATTTCTGGTGCCGTCTAATTCGCTTGCTGGTAAGAACAGTGAAATTATCTTCACTAGACGTGGTGGCTCTCGGCCTTCCCGAGCGTGAACGATCTTGAATTTGCCTGTCTCTCTGTATCAAGTTATTGTGCCATGAACACAAGTCTTCGATAACTTCAGTTGTGAAGCAATCCCACGTTCGGATTTGCCTTCATTATGTAAAACAACGATGGCAGAACGCACTTCACTGCTAATTTCTCGAGCTTTTCCCATTTTATGACATCTTCACTGTAGAAACCACAAGGTTAGACTAATTGACATTGTTTTGTTGTCACGTGTTTTCAGGAGCTAAATAATCCTAATTATTGACCAATACGTAACAAAAGCAAAGTAATTAGTAATGAGGACATTATAAAAATATTATTACGACTCTACCACCTGGCTCTAGCGCAGCGTTTGTTGGTGTATGAAAAAATAGATGTTTATTGACCAATAACTTGAAAGAAGTCATTATTTAAACAAAAAATATTTTGTTTAAATAATGACTTCTTTAAATATTCGATACTAACAATTGAAAATGCAGATGTGTATTTCTTTTATTTATCCTATGGGATTTTATTACAATTGATGCATAATTATGTTGTTTATGTGCGGTCTTAAACTTTTGGCAGGGTACATTTGATATAAGATCGATCAAAGGTTCATACGGAATGCCAAAGATTCGCGTCACACATACCTACATACAACGCACAATATGTGCATAAACTCGTTTAGTGCGTTTGTACGCGCTTATATTTCACAAGAGCTGAACAAAATTGGATGTGATATTCAGTTATGTTTTAAAATATTGTATTTAGAGTATGTTTTATTTAAATCAGTTTAGAAATAAAAAATAAATGTCAAATATTTAATGGTAGTTACCAGATATAAAAATTTCATCTATTAATATTTATTAGTAAGACAAGTAGATAATAATATATACGAGGAATCATTTTTTAGTTCGCAAATGATACGAGATAAATTAAAAAATCTAGATTATTTATTCTTTTCAATATATTCACTTGAAAGACCAATTCATTTCAGACCTTTCAATTTACTTATGTGCTTGATATAATAGGTGATCTGAGCGATCACCTATTTACCGTATCGTGCACTAAAGCTGTCTTCCAGCAGTTCGGAAGGACGCCCAAAGAGTAGGAGTACCGAAAAATATGCATAAGAACCGGTGCCAGCTCTGGAGCACACGTCCTCAGCACAATTAAAGGGATTTTATCGGGCCCACTCAACTTGCACAATGCACAAAGCACTTCTCACCTTAGACATCCTAAGGTGAGAAGTGTTTTGTGCACTGGCCTCTAGTGAAATTCGAAACTTGGCATGTAGCTCTCGCACCGCATCGATGGTTGGCGGTCATTTCCTCCTGCCTTCAACAGTTTACTAACTACTTCACAGCTTCTAAATTTCTTCCCGCACAGTTATTTTTTCATTTTTGGGAACAGATATTTTCATTTTGGGAACAGATATTTTCATTTTGGGAACAGATATTTTCATTTTGGGAACAGATATTTTCATTTTGGGAACAGATATTTTCATTTTTGGGAAGACAAGAAGACTCTTGAAGACAGGAGCAATGTCGTGAAAAATAGGTCACCTTTCGTTAAACATCCTCTTATTTTTTCTTTAAAGGCTTCCTTTAACTGATTCAGAATTGATAGGTAGTATTCTCCGGTTATATTAATCACCTTTAACTTTGTAATCGATTAAAAGGATTCCTTCCAAGTTTTAAGAGACGGTGGCCATGAGTATTTCAGTCGACTGTGATACCTTAAAACTAGAAGGTGGTACACCCTTTTTGTGCCTTGCTTGACCTCAGGTTTATAATGATGAGTCCAAGTTTCATTTTCAGTAACAATTTAACCCAATACACAACGATGAATACAAGTTTCATCTCCAGTAAGGATTTCATCTCCAGTAACAATTTAACACAATACGCAAAGAAGAATCCAAGTTTTATCTTAAGTAACAATTTAACCTAACACACAATGATAAATCCAAGTTTCATCTTCAGTAAGAATTTCATCTCCAGTAACAATTTAACACAATACGCAAAGTAGAATCCAAGTTTTATCTTCAGTAACAAATTAACCCAATACACAATGATGAATCCAAGTCTCATCTTCAGTAACAATTTAACCCACACTTTTTTGTATTCACTACAAAGTTCCAAACACGCCGGGAACATTGTTTTTGCAGCGGCGTGAGCTTTTTTAAGAATTTCTGGAGTGGTTTCCCTTCAATGAGCCGCATCAGCCGTGTGTCGTCTTATTAATTAAAGAGATTGTACCACTTGTAAACCTTCGTTTTTGACTTTCCTAGCTTGGTAAGAAATTTGATAAGGCGCGATACTCTATATTTTCCATATTTAACACTTGCTTCCCGATTGAGTTGCTTGGTCGATGATAGTTAAAAGAATACAGACACCATTTTGATAAAACTTTATAATTATACTAACTATCTATATAATTATCTAACTATCGCTGAACACGTTACGACCTAAAAGTAAGTAAATATCTCATCCCCCTCCAAACTCACTATTCCGCGAACTTAAAACGCACCTACGTATATTTGCGTGTATGAAATCGCATCGACAGTTAGAACAAAAGTATTTTTTATTTATCTGACGTAAATATTTTAAGCGCTAATTTTCTACACTACACACTTGACTATGAAAATCGTGAAAAATCATGTATCTGAACAATTAAATAAAATAAAAAAAATTGTAACATGAGATGTGCTTGGCTGGTTTTTCTCAGAAGAAATATTTGGAATAGCCATTTGTCTATTCGAAAATGTATTTTGAGTTTGATAGTTCATTTAACTTACTTTCCAATAAAGGATAGCCTCTATATGTACTATACAAGTCTCTTGATTTCATATTAGATATCTACTACAATAAAAGTTTCACAAATTAGAGAGTTTTAATATTATTTTAATTATAAAAATAGTAACGTGAAAGTACAAGACTACATGAATAATTTTATAATAAATACGCCAAAATAACAAATAAGCTGCTGACTAAAATACTCAATACTTTGTACTACTATTAGGAAAAATAACATATATTAGAAGTAATTTTATGTACTCTAAATATCCACAAAGGTTTGTGTGATAAAAGAAACAAAAACTTACATTGTTTCGCCACTATTACTATACGTATTTTCCAACACGATTCAGACAATAAACGAACAGCTCAGGGAAGAAAGAGTTTCATAATAAGGAAAACCACGATAAGCGCGATTCATATCAACAATGAGTGTTTTGATAAAGAGTTGATTGGGAAGTACTAGATGTGCATGGTTGTCGCGTAATTTATAAATCGTATCTTGTCACTACGGGTAAATAATCACATAATTTCTCTTAAATATTATATAATCGTCTTTCCTATTAAGCATACGACGTAAAGAAAGTATACATTTACATTTATATAAAAAACCGCTAGACTCATTTATTAAGACATTTGACGTTTAAGTGCTGATGATGATGATATTAATTTATCCCTAATGGGAAAGGCAAAGGACTTTAGTCCAGACAGCCAGTTCTTGTTCGTATGATGGTTGGTCTGAAACTGTTGACGTTTAAGTGCGTGCCGCGATTGTCAAAATAAAGGCGAATGCACACATGATCTAATTGACTAAATATAAACGCAATTTAGGTATGCATTTATATTTAGTATATACTACTACTGCTATATATATATATATATATATATATATATATATATATATATATATATATATATATACTCCTTAAAATTGTTTTAGTGAAGAAAGGAAAAATAAACTATATTTATATTTGGTTCAAACGTAATAATTGTCAATTAAAATTTTAAATTCAGGATCTCAAGAAAAGAAGAGCTTAATAAGGTTTTTTTCAATGTTAAATAATTTTACTACAATTTTTTTGGGAAATATAGAAAAAATAAGCACCATTTTAAAATTTTAAAAGAACCATTGAAAATAGCTCATTTAGTGTTCAACAAGTATTACTGGTCATAAAATCCATAGAGTAAAATAACAGCCATATAAAGAACGTATCTACCTCAGCTGCTATTATCTCTCTTCCAAAGTATTGAAGCTGAGTTCGCCACAGGGCTCCACTGCGAGTTGTTGAACTTCAAATGTTTAGTCTTCTCAATTACTCCGACAAGCATACTTCCTCATGATGAGTTCATCTCCGAGCACACGAAGCGCTTAAAAACTATTAGTCCAGTTAGATACATTTTAAGAGTGAAGAAATATAGTATTTCGTCATTTTAATTGTTCACGGTATCTTTTTTTCACCTGATTTGAATAAGTTCTAAAGGTTACAGGGATTCTATCGCTATTGTTAGTGAATTATATTTTATTTGGAAGAATCTAGAACTTCAATCGTACCAGTCCAATGCCACAGCCATAGAGTCACGAGTCTGAATTCTACCTACCAGGCCATAATGGCTAAATGTTTTCTTCGTAAAGAAATAAATTATACTACCGCGCCTTTTACGTGAATAAATACATCCACCAGAATTAATGCAGTGACCCCCACTGAACTTACAACAATCCGTAGGTTAGGATCAATAATTAATCCATTATATGCTATTTATGTGGCGTTGTTATTTTTGATTATCTATTTATAATTGATTATTTAACTAATGCAGAAGAATTACCTTAGATTATATTACATTCGACTTTTTATGTTAACTTAAAAAAAAGTATAAATAACGTATTAAATCTTTATGATTAATAAGTCGGTGTATTAGTATATATAAACTTCATAATTAACAGAAGTACATATTTTAATAATATTTTATTTATATGTTAATATATTTATATAGTAGTAGTTATATATATATATATATATATATATATATATATATATATATATATATATATATATATATACATAAATATATATTTTTAAGTTTTGTTTCATTCTTTTTTACAATGTATGCATTATACACTACACCTACAAAAATGTCTCTCCACGCCACGGGTTGACTGGTAGAGAATGCCTTAAGGCATTTAGTCCACCCTTTGTATCTCTTTTTGTAGTGTATGACCAATAAAGTTTAAATAAATAAATACTATATACCAGAGTTCGAGTAATCCAGCATTTTCTGTTTCAACTGCGATGAAAGTAATAAAATGATCAATCTGGGAGTTTATAAAGTATAGAATCTATATAAATATCGAAACTTCTAGGTATTTGAGGTTCTATGTATTGTGCTACGACCAAGCGTTGTAAGTATACTTGGATTTATAACCGGAATTTTAGCTATTTAAACAGCGCTGTAACAAAAATAATCGAAACTGAAAACTAAAGAACTGGAACCGTTCTTACAATATATGTGTATTTATTTTATCTGTCCATGTTGGTCCACTCTAAGTAATTTATTCTTGATCCCTTGATACAAAAAGACATCCTTGCCTTTGCACCTACGCACGGTATTTTATATTGCTTTAAACGTTCGCGCAAACACTCTCATTCGTCGTCCCCATCCCATCCCGATGCATTGATACCCCTTAATTCATGTGCAGTGCGATTAGAAGAAGGCTCAGTTACAGTTTTATCGGCTCGAGTTATACCCCGTCGTACGGGTATACATCCAGACTCGAAACATAATAAATATATATATTTATTTATTATTTGTATGCACAAGTAAAACAAAAAGTCCGTTTTAATGCCAAAAGGCTTTCTCTACCAGCCTACTTTAGGGTTGAGCAGAGACATTATTGTGGGTGCAAGAAAAAACTTATTTTAATTTTAAGAGTACATAAATATAATAAATAATATATTAATAGTAACAATATAAAAAACCGTCCAAGTTCCATTACCAAAACATACAAGTACCGAACTACGTCCTTCCACAACACATACGATGCGTCTGTGTTATAGAAGGACGTATACGGATTTCCATTTACCTAATCTGTCGTTTTCAATTAATAATATTAGCAAATGGCGACATTTCCGCCATATCGAGAACGTGAAATAATTCATGTTTACATTATCAATGTAAGAATTAAAGTCGTATCGGAATACCACTGGGGACAGTTGATTCCACAGAGTAGTTATGCGTGGCAGAAAAGTGCAAGTGTACTCAAAATAGCGTAAGAAAAAATATTTGTCAATATATTACAGTTTGATATTATATTCTAAAGTTCTTATTAATTTCTTGATAAATACTAGTTTAGGTTTTTTTTAGTTTATCTGCAATTCTATAATATTATTAAAACTTTTAATAATCTTTTCAAAAATAATTGTTACATCACTGTTTCTTTAAACTGATAATAACCAGGAGATAACGGCATAGTCGATATCGACTAGCATAACAACCATAAGAATTACCTATCACTCTACTATTGTGTACATAAGTACATTGCACCCTCATACCACCCCCGCTGACGGTGAGGGCGTCGCAAACAAGGTTATTTGCGATACCGCCATGTCACAGGCCGGTTCTCTCCAGTCAATACAGTTAGAAGCGTCGCTGGAGTTTTTTGCGCCACTTCTTATCCAGCGCCCACGCATTCCGAAGTGGTGGTACATATAGCCAATAATAATAATAGAGATATTAATGCAGTTAATTCTTAGTCAGAAGCAACTGACCGAGCCGAGGTTCGGCCCTCTCGGGCACCCTGGAGTCAGACGCTCTCGCGGAACAGGGTGACGGTCCAAGCCGAGGCCCCCTCTCGGGAGCCATTGAGCTGGTTACCCACTAATAGAGGTCTCGAATGAGCGGCATAAGCGCTCGGTAACCTCTCAACCCGGTGAAACTGTAAAAGCCCTCTGGTTAAAAGCGGCCATCAACCCGAAAAAAATCGCAAAATAATTGAGTATTTTTGAGTCATATATATGACTAAATATATATATCCAAAATACCGAAAATTCGAGGAGTTAATTAAGTACATTTTCATTCATCATGTGTTGTTGTGTAGAGCTACATTGCAGTTTGTTTCTAGCTGCAGAATGAATGGGTCAGCTCGACCGGGGTAGGATCATGCCCTCACAGAATACCAGCGTGAAAAAGTTACATCTTTTACATCTCATAATATATAACACACAACATGAAGTGGGTGATAGAGTCACGCTGCAGTTAGTTTCTTACCTAGCCCGCACAGAATACCTATTAGTGATCCGTAGATGAAATTACATAATATATAACACACAACATGAAGTGGGTGATAGAATCACGCTGCAGTTAGTTTCTAACCTAGCCCGCATAGAATACCTATTAGTGATCCGTAGAAGAAATTACATAATATATAACACACAACATAAAGTGGGTGATAGAGTCACGCTGCAGTTAGTTTCTAACCTAGCCTGCACAGAATACCTATTAGTGATCCGTAGATGAAATTATATAATATATAACACACAACATGAAATGGGTGATAGAATCACGCTGCAGTTAGTTTCTAACCTAGCCCGCTCAGAATACCTATTAGTGATCCGTAGATGAAATTACATAATATATAACACACAACATGAAGTGGGTGATATAGTCACGCTGCAGTTAGTTTCTAACATAGCCCGCTCAGAATACCTATTAGTAATCCGTAGATGAAATTACATAATATATAACACACAACATGAAGTGGGTGATAGAGTCACGCTGCAGTTAGTTTCTAACCTAGCCCGCACAGAATACCTATTAGTGATCCATAGATGAAATTACAGGTAACAGAGCGTTCCATCGATATATTGAGGCGTGGGGCGACATTGCATGCGGATCGTGAATCTTTGTTGAGAATTAATGAAGGTGTACTGGACTGCAGTCAACACTTACCACCCAATGAACTGTCAGCTCGTTTGTCATCCTTTGAATTATAAAACGTAAGTATTATTACCATCATAATTTGATCTCATCCCTAGTTCACTATTGAACACAGTTGCTTCTGACAGAGCATTATCTTAATTAATATCGCTATTATTATTAACTACCTGTACCACCACTTCGGAATGCGAACATAGCTGTCACTCATAAATTACAAGGTTTTTTCGAAACAAAAAAATATTATGAGAAATCATTTTATAGACGATGATAACAATCTTACGAAAGCTAAACAATGTCTACATTTCGTTCTATACATCCGTCATACGACACGCAACTACATCTATTTTCTTATTATTAATTATTACACACATGTAATATAACCGTATTCTTTGCGTGTCTATATAGAGTTAATATTTTTTTTTAAATAGTTTGAAATAATAAAGGACAAGTAATAGAATTTAATCATTCTACTGCACGAATCGTGTGTAAAAACTATCCAGATGAGGTCTCTTGTTCAGGGTAAAATGATCACTTAATGTTTTTTATTCTGTTGCTATTGGCTCACTGTGAATACATAGATAAAATAAAAATATTCTTATCTCTTTTTCCTTTATAGATAGAAATATCAAGTACTATTCACACTTCTCTGTTTTAGAATTTAGAATAATCTTTGCTTGATATTTAAAATAATAAACAGATCCCATATCAATATAGAATTAACATACATTTTATAAATTTAAAGAAGATTCTTTTTGGGTTTGTTATGACGTTAACTTTGTAAATCCCATAGTCAAAACTATAATCTCGTAAAAAAAGTGTATTATTAATACTGAATATAAGGGGAGCAGAGCTTATCTTATTCTATCTTGCTAGGACCAAAGCATCCTAAGCAAATTTACATTTAACAAGAAGATTCCCAAACTTTAGTCTCATGTGACTTTGTGTTTATATATATAACACACTATTGATTAATTGCTTCATTCTGCTGTTTAGTTACTTTTTAAACATTGCATTGTAAGAGGGTTTTTGTAAATGTTTGTTTATCAAAATTTAAATGTTTTTATATATATTATTTTTATATAATTCATTTTATCCGATATAAGACATAACAACTAAATTTGCATGTCCCAAGAATATGTCGTTAAGGGAAAAGTTATAGAAAATCTTAATACACTAAACATTCATAAACTCATATCCAAGATTCAACGTACCGATGAATGTAAGAATCGAAAAGAGAAAAGTAATCTATTTGTATATATGTACAGAAATAAAAATAACAATTCTCCTTTCACCATTGATAATATAGTAAATTAATGCCCTATAAGAAAAGAAAAACCCTACTTCGTTAATAAATATGTTAACAACTAAGTGAATTAATAATTAAAAAAAATAAAAATCCTCCGATACAATATATAATAGGTACATGGTACATGTAAAACACATGTATCATTTTAAATACTTCTTAATATTACAATGATACTAAGCATCAAGTCGATAAATAGTGCCTTAGTCTTAAGATCTTACAAAAAAGTGTTAACCTCTAATAACATAACTGCTTAAGAAATAACTATTGAAATATTAAGAAGTAACTTAGATACATCGATAACAATTATTGCTATACTACATATAATATATATATATATATATATATATATATATATATATATATATATAGTGTGAATAATCACACCATATATACACCGCGGGACCTCGTGTATCTAGAAGTCAATAATTCACTGATTGCCCTCGGCCACCGTTCGATCCGAGGAAACTGTAAAAGCCTTCGCGCTTAGAGTGGCCATTATAAGTAAATACCAATTCAACTGTCAATTTCTTCTACCTACTGAAAAGTATATAAGGTACTGCTTGTACCAATAATACAATAAGCAAAACATACAAAAAATATAAGTATAACCTTTGAATAACTTTCAACAACAACCTGTTCCAGCCAACACCCTTACTTCAAATAAAGTTTGATCCCTGTTTATAATGGAGCAGGTAAAGTAACTGTGTTATTGGTACAATATATAGTAAAAATAACAATGCCGTAAACAATTTTTTTTCTAAATAGTCTTTAGTTTTTCTAATAGTGTAGTTGATATATGTAATTCAACCATTGCATATTGCTAATTTGGTACAGAATGTAACCACAAGTTATTTTGTATTGTATCTAGAAGATCGTAAAGCTAAAAATTTTTAACGTGTGGACAGAGATGTGAGGTGGGGGGAGCTGCGCCGTGGCCGCCCGTGCCAGGTAACAGGAGGTACGGATCTGGGCACAGTACGCTATAGAGACGCAACGTGCGGAAAAAACTTATTTCTTTAAAATTTACATAATTCGTTCGTATTAAATACGCTTTTCTGATCATATAAAATATTTCCTAAGTATAGACATTTACCCAGTGCATTTATAAAACGTACTCTTTTCAAATAATTCGTTGACTATTAACGTAGTTATATTTAATATAGGATTTGTAATGCTACTGCCATTATTAATACTAACAAATAGGAATTCCTTAGGAGATAAAAAAGTTAAATGAAATAGTTTTAAGAAATCTGATAATCGTCTCTGTTGTAATAACTATCATGGAATGATATGAAATGAAATTTTAAAAATCAAAACATTTATGCTGGGAAAGTAGAGCATTCAAGCATTGTGCGTTCTTGAAGCTTAGCGGTCGTCCTCCCTACCACATCACAATATTTCTCTTTCCCACGTCATAGCTCCATCTCTGTCTAGCAACGCAGTCAGTCTCTACGAAACTGTAGTGTATTTCACAGGTGTGTTAGTTGTGCGCGGCATTTCTATGTCGTAAATAAAACCTGTTTATTGATAATATCGTTTAGAACAATTTAAGATTTTTAAATCTAATAATAAAGTGTCGTGTAAGTGATTTAAAGTTTTTGCGTCAATAGAAACGAATAGTGTTGAAGTGGTGCGTTTCGAAACAGTGACAACAAGTTTTCTTGTGTTGTGTCAGTCCTTGAGTTGGAGGCTTTATCTTCGCGGACGTCGACGCTTGTACTGCCTTCTTATTCATTTGGCAGATAATTCGTGAACAAGGTAGCTTATGAATTTAATACTTAATACCTTTAATTTCCCACGATAATGTCATTTATAAAATTATTTGCGAAGTTTTAGCTTACTAATTTTGTTAAAACTTTTCCTCAATCGTAAACTGTTTTAAATTGAATGTTCTTAAATTATCTATTTTAATCTAAATTTATAAACGGGAATGAGGTAAACTATATTTTTTACTGTATTACAATTTCCTTTACCTAGATATATGAAATAATGTTTATACGATATGTTTTACATAGAGATATATTCACTATAAATTTACTTCTTAAATATAATTCACTATATATTTAATTGAGTTTTATTTAAAACAAGCTCATGCTAGGTAAAGTGTTTTCATCAATTAACAGGTACCTACTCTATATAGAGAGTTAATTGTAGTGTTTAAAATAAATGTGTTACAGGTTTCACGTACAATATAAATTAACTTTTATTATTATTCTTATTTAATAAGACGTAATTAGTTTGTACTTTCTAATTACTTTTAATCAATTCTCCATGTTAAAAAAGAAAATTATTGTTATTTAAATAATTAAAAGTGTTCTTTAAAAATATTTTTTTCGTTAAATAACAGTATTTTTAATTTAGATATGCTCAGATTAATATACTCGTATATGCTATATCTATATAAATTTAGTGACAAAAATATCCGGCATAGACTTCTAATTCTATTCGTACATACCTTTAAATATTAGTCTAAGATATTGTCGAAACAATTGATTTGGAATTTATTTTATACAAGTATATAATACTTCAAATTATTTCTAAGAAAAAAATCGATCACATTCCTAATAATGAAGTGAATATTCGATAGTCATTATTTTCAAATTTCTCTTCATAAAAGGCAAAGGTACCAAAATAATCGAGCCTACCTTTTTATTTTATGAATTTACTTGCGCCGGCGCTTCCTACTGACAACCGGCGCGATACTGTCAAAGAATTTCTGACTCACGCCATTAACGTATTAATGATGTCATGCTCTCTCTAAACCTTTGTTTATAAATACTGGAAAATAGTTGGATTAGTTATGTCACCCAAGTGTAATGCTCATTAGCGATTTTTCACATAGTTTGCTAACAGTTGCATATTACTAATGGTATTCAAACCGATATGATATTTCACATCATGTTAGAAGATGGTTCTAAACATTACTCAAATATGGATTCGAGACAACGGCTTTAAATTTAGGCACCTATCGACTTTCCGGAATGTCCATAACGTGTCCTACGCTGTGATTGCCGTACGAGTACCTCCATTAATATTTTTCATCTATTTGTAAATTATTTGCAATTATGCGTTTAAATTTTATAAATCAATACGTCAAATAAATGTGAATGACAATCGTACTACTTATTACGGACTGTAAAGATTTTTCAGTCCATAATATGTAGTATTCATTTAGCATAATTAACATTTTTATATAACTTGCAGTATGCTAGTTATATAAAATTGTATTGATGTGTGATTGATTTTAAATACTTTTTAACCAGAAGGGGGATGTGTTTAACACGAGGAGATATTATAGACGATGTTATGTGACTCTAATAAGCAATTAAAGGTCGCCTTCGCCATTCAACTTATACAAACCACAGGAACTTCCCTATTATTTACTGTTGTCATATAAAATATTTCAAGACGCTGTAGTAAAATCTTTCTTTAAGAAATAAAAAAAAATCATATAGAAACTAGTATGTAGTAAGACACATGGATCGTCACAAACGAGTGTCGCAGCACTTGCAGAACATCGTCGTAAAATATCACGGCGCTGAGTTTTCTATGAGCAGTGAAGAGAATTTGAATATGAGAAGAGAAGAATGACCGAAACCGCTCAAGTTGAATAAAATATTCATAATTCACGCTCTACCATTATTGCTGATTAAGATAAAATTCGCGTTCAGTTCACGTTTTATTAACACGCCATATTCAAAATACAAGCCCGTAAAAGTAGCTCTGCTGTGTTTCGTCAGGTCAGGGAAACGGAAAAGTTTATTACTAATGTTTATTACTTAGCATTTATTAGCCTTCGAAGATGGCAACGCATATGCAATATAATTCCTTATAAAGAAAAAATGTAGATATCATAGATTGCAGAAATCACTTAATATTCGGTGATCTGTACTCTACTAATATCATAAAATAATGTATAATTTTCTGTGAGAAGATTACATTATGAAGCTAAAATTTTGTTTTAAATTAATTTCAAGGATACACTTGTACTTTCAAAGATGATAGAAATACTATATCAAAGTTCACGGATAGCGCAATTATGCAACATTTAATTTCATCTACCGTATAATTCAATACGCGTGAAATTGCATTGAAACTCATTGATAAAACGAAACAGTTTTGATTTAATTACTCTAGCGTGGGAAACTACGATAATTGTCTCAATTATCTAAATAGTTAATCACATTAGCGCAATTCGTGTTGATTTCATACACTAATACCAGTCATGAAGCACATGTCTACGAGGACATAAAGTAACAAGTACCTGATAATGAGATAAATGATCTTACAGCTCATGGCACCTACAAACGAGCACATCCTTAATAAGGAATTATAGTATATGCAACTTTGTCAACTAAGGACTAAGATAGAATGTCTTATCCATACCATGTCATAATATTTTTGATATTTATCACCTCTCACCCCTCACCACACAAAACTGTATGTTAAACTATATTCTATTGAAGGGTCATTTCCGAGTCGAGCCGATCTATTTGATACCAAAAGCGACTTATTGTTAGACTCTACTATTCACTATCTTGTAATTGCTAAATATTCAGATTCTCAAAATAAATTTCTTTTACATTTGAGTACCGGCTCAAGTTCACCAGCTATTCGGTGTTTTACCGGATACATTTTAGAAGGTGTATGCACGACTTTGATAACTTGATTCAATTATCCATTTTCATTCGTTTGTTCTCAAAAATTGAAAAAGGGACGCAATATGGTTAAATTACTATATATTTGTGAAACAAAGTCATAGTCGAAGGTATGTGTTTTTAAGATGTGTGCACTATAATCTTTAATGTCGTCGTGAACAAAGAACACAAAAACCAATGTTGCCTTATTTTTCTGCAAGACTTTACACATGGTACCTTTGAAAATATAAAGGTAAGGAATACAATGTTTTTATAGATACAATTTACTTAAACGGATCATGGCGGTCATTCATTTGATGTTTGTAGTATAACAAAAACAAGAGATTATGCAAATAGTACATGCATTTGGTTAATACTTTAACAAGATTAGAACTTTCGGGTTAATTAAAAACTTACCAATTAGCGCGTACAGTACACTTGTAATAATTTTAAGTTGCCTTAAATCTGTTGAAGGAACTTCACTATTCCTAAAATAGTCGATCTAAACGTATCACGCGAATAAACTTTCTCTTTTAATTCATAATAAGATAAAACATTATATGTTGAGTAAAAATGTTATTGAATATTTGTTAATAAAATATCCAGTGAAAATCAGTTACAGGTTAAACTTGATCAATTCTTTTTAATGAACGTTATCAGTTTATAAAAAATATACTCCATAACACGAAATCAGGTAAGAGCCTAAGTCTTTGAACTTCTGAAACAATATTATTATGCGTATTATGGTCATCGTTGTAAAAACTTATTTCAAAATAAATCATTCTTACCATTGCTTTTAATGTCTTCACTTTTTAATTATTGAGACATATAGTTTCTTATACTTTCATTGATTTTTTAGATTAACAGTGTTTTATTTTTAAAAGTCAAAGTTTTTAAAAGACTTCAAGGTTAGAATTTTTCAATTGCAAGCGAAACCGCGTGGGCGAATTGTAAATGTTTCGTCAATAACGTTCACATTGCTCAGTAATAGTTGCCATTCGGTTGTTATTCTAAACTGGGAACCTTGGCATCGCACATAACGGTTCGTAATTGAATTAATCACGCGTAACTAAACGCTTGTTACAAATTTCGAAGTATCCGATGGTTTCTCATAGACTTTTGTCGTGGTTTACAGTTCCTGAGTCTTCTCCGTTCTAAATATTAAAAACTAGCTGTTGTCCGCAGCTTCGTATGCGTAGATATTAAAATATGGTCCGTAGTTTGAGTAATCAAAAAAACTTAAGCCGCGTAACGTAACTACAGCGCGATTCGGAAACAGTGCAGGTCATCTGAGCTTAGATGTAAACTTGTTTATAATATTTTTTCCTGAACTTTATATAAAAAGCTTTCATATTGAATTTCATGCTTCTTCCTTCAAAGGTGAGGAACTTCCCAAATAAACTTTCAACCCCCAATTAGGGGTAAACTTTTGAAAAACGCTGTTATACGTACATATTTATTTCTAAACAGAAGTAGGTATATGAAATTTCATGTTTCCTACTTTGATAATGGCAGACTTCCATCCATTCATCCCCTATTTCACCTCCCTAGGGTTCCTTTCCAAAAATCCTTGCTTAGTGGATGCTTTCAACATCAGCTGCCAAAATTTCCAAATTGGTAAATTGTCAAAATTAGCCTCAGTGGTTTAGGGCCCGCGTTGATGAATTAGTCAGTCAGTCCGGACTGGCTGATTTATTATATATACTGAATTATATATCTATATATATATAAGCGCTCCTGTTATGTTTAACAGCGAATGATTTTTATGAATGCGAAGCGTAAAACCGTTACATCAAAATTCCAATTTCCTAGGCACTATTATCTATATATAGTTTTTATGTATTTTACAATAATTATTGTATTTTAATACTATTACCATATTGCGTTATAAGATATATACAAATTGATATCATACAAAATATATAATTATCGAATTATTCATATGTATAATAACGCCCCATAAACTCCCGTCCTATTCTATATTCATTTTATGTTATTGTATTGTATGTTTTACTTATTTTATTATACTTTGTTCTTAAGGACCTGATGAGGACAGAAATGAATATGTTCTATTTTCTTCCCTTTAAGGAGTTGACGAGGACGGAAATGAATATTCTATTATATAATTGATAATGACAATTTATTTATCTGACAAATTGGCTTAATAGCATAAAGATTTTCGGTTGTAGTACTTTATAAGTGTACATACTAGGATAACGTTATAAGTACAGTACCCGTTTTTACATTTTCTTTACTACTATCAAATATTTTACAAGGCAGGCTTAAATTTGTGACAACAATATAACGTTACTTATGATTAGGTATGAAATTCATTTTAAAGTTAAAAGATTGATAAAGCACACATTTCACCCGATGGTAAGTAAAGACCTATTTCGTGCTGGAAATCTGTGAGGATACGATCGTTTTACGGTCGAGCCGACCATAAACGACATCGATTCATAAACCTTCAGAAACTAACTACAGCCTGGTTCGAGGCATTCCATCTCAGTCCTCAAGGGCGACAACGCATCTGCATTATGATTCCTTGTCAAGGATGAATGTAGATGGCATAGGCCGCAGGAATCACTTACCATCAGGTGAACTGTGCGCTAATTTGTTAAAGCCAAACTATTCGCTTATTTCACGTGACATATAATTTTATTTATAATTTATGACTATGAATTAAAAATAAGTGTGGCAACTTTGTATCAATTTTAAAACCTTTGTGTGTGTTTGTATATGTGAAATAAGTGAGACTGGTGACTGGTGCATTGATATGTAAATACATACATATACAACTGTACAAACCGCGACAACCTGCCGATGCCAGCTAAAGACATCGACGTTTATTATTTTCGATTCGAGCGTTATGGCGCTAATCTATGCCACTGTACAATGTCACATTGTTCGCTGTCAATGTACTTATAAAAAAAACACTTGTGGGAAACCGCGATGGAGACAGCGGTACAAGCTTCACTTGGAAAACTTTACTTTCTTACAATTAAATGCCAATCTCGTCGTGCAGGTGGGTTTCTTTTTGTTTCTACAACACTTTTTACATACAGTGTTTACAGTACTCGACGTTCTTTCAACTATCAAAATAATATTATGATACGTTTTATATTAAGTAATTATTCTCATCAATACTACGGAGTAGGCAGGTATCCTGTTATTTTAAAATGTTTTTCAGATTCAAATATTTCTTGCTTACCATGTATGATCTCTTAATAAAATGAAAAAAAACACGGCCTAACTGAAAATATATTTTTTATGATATATTACTAGAAAATTACTTAAAATATTTACACATAATCTATGTAGATTCTATTGTATATCTGTGATACAATCACTCATTGTTGCGTCGAAATATTTTTCAAGGCTCTAAAGTTATATCCACAGTCTAATAAGGTCGTGGCCACAGGTCTCTTATATATGGTAGAGTTACACTGAAGTTTGTTTCTAGCTGCAGCATCAATTGACCACGCCCTTACAGAATACCGGCGTAAAATAGCAGCATAATGCTGCTGTGTCTCGTCTGGTGAGTGTAGGATAACGAGGCATTCTTACAGACCTTTTATAAAAATATTAAATATTTGTTATAACACTACAGACACCACATAATTTAGATATTATACATACTTTTTATTTTTTTACATTGTGAGCAACAAACGAGCACATAGTTTACCTGACGGTAAGTGTTTCCTGCGGCCCATTATATTTACATTCATGCTTGACAAGGAATCATAATGCAGATGTGTTGTCACCCTTGAGGACTGAGATGTAATGCCCCGTCACCCTACATTCACCAGATGAGACACGGCAGTATTATGCTGCTATTTTACGTTGGTATTCTGTGAGGGCGTGGTCCCACCCCGTTCGAGCTGACCCAATCATTCTGCAGATATAAACAATCTGTAGCTCTGCCAATGTCAAATATGCTTAAATTTATACTCCAACAAAATAAAACATTAAATGAAGATATCGTCAAAACATATTGGAATTAATCGAAATTAAACCAGGAAACCTTTGTATACTTACTATGCAAAGGACAAAATGACGTTGAAGTGAGTTAAGTAATAATAATAAATAACAAAATGGCTGATCCATTCATAAAGCTATTATTCTGCTAAATGTATTTTCAGATTTATAATATTTTTTAGATTCCTACTAGCCCTCAAATGTAACTGTTATATAATGGTTTTTATATATAAATAAAATCTATATCTAATATATCGGAGCAAATGTATAATGTATAGAAGTGAAAGGAACTTGGAACTTGAATAACTGGCTACGAGGCAATACAACTTAATCCTCAAGAATGATAGCGTATTTTGATTTCTTATCTATAATGAATTGACGAATACGTTTAGAACATCTTACCACAGTTTCACTGTGAAGTCGTTCGATAGACTCTTCATATAAAAATTTTAAACATAACATAAATCAAAACTAAATCGAGGTTGCACCTAGACCATTAAGAATTCTTTCCATTTCAACAATAAACATTCTTATAATGATGCTTATCTGTAACTTATACTATGAAGGTTGTTGACTGAAGCAATCTAAACGTATTTTAATTTAGAATGTGCTGTGTTATCCAGTTTTTTTTAAGGTCACTGCACTCATAAAGAAATTTATTGTGTGCACCTTATCTTATTTAGAAACGTACATCATGTTTATATATATAAACAGGTCTTATTAATTTTTTTATCGTAATATTGACAGCACCCTCTCCTCGGCCTCGAGTGCATACGGTTCTAATGTAATAGTATCTTCAATCATATTAATGGATAAGCCTTGCCTTCCCTATTTGTAATATTAGTACTCGAATGCGAATGCTTAACCGATCACAGATTAGATAGAGTAGTTTTCTTTTTCTATTATTAATAGTGTAAATATTTATTAATCACATATTATCATATCTAATCGAAATAAACTTAAACGAAAAAAAGTTTTAATGTAAATTTAAAGCGTTCGCGTAAAAACAATAGCGTGGGAGCTTCTGTTTTTCTTCTGTTCTATGTCTATGAAATAAGAATGGAGAAAAGTTCAAATGCAAAGTGATGAGGGATATATAGACAAAACATTAAGACGTGCAAACAAATGATTGATGATACAAAAATATTGTTTTTCCTGTGGGACATCCATCCGTCCTGGGTGCATCTCAGACCCCACACCACACACAACGTGGCTTTCAATTTAACTATAAATGTAAACCTTATTTTTGAAGACTTCGGGCAAGGGTACGCAGAAGCAGTATCAATCCATTTAGTTGTTTACTGCTCTAATAATGTACTTTAAATAGGCAAAAATTTTAAAATGCGTTTGGATTCAACAGCATTCAGTGTTTTTGAATATTTTTAAATAAAACTATTCATGGTCTAACTGTCACAGTATATACATTATAGTATAGCGGTACTAGTGGATGATATCGTAGTAGTATGTGCTAATGAATTATGTGTTTTTGTATTTAAAATAACATTTCAGTATATTAATAGTGCAATGTTTGCACCTGCCTTGTAAGATTTAACCTGAGAATGCTTCAATGCACAAAAATAGGTTTGTACAGTCGGTGTAAAACGTTGTTCAATTTTCAAATTCATTCCTTTATCAAGCCATAGACCCTTTGTACCTATTGAAACTAAAGCACTAAGCAGACAACTGAATATAAAATTATGGTATGATTGTAAAAATCCATATGATCTATAATCTAGTGTCATATCAACATCAAACTATTTAATTGCGATATATTGTTTCGTTTGAAATTAAATGTTGGCATGACTTATAATTGCCCTAGTGCAAGCAAATGTCGACCTTAAGGTGACATACCTTCTTTTACCCCGACTGTACATACTCTTACATGTGATTGTTGAAAAAACAAAGACACATCTCACTTTTAAATGGCGAACATGTTTATAAACACGCTATTAAGTTTGTAAACTCTTATTCATGATCCACATTGTTTTTCACATAAGCGATTAAAACTGTGCCAAATTTAAATTAATCGATATTCATTACGATTTCAATGAATGCTTTTTTCTAACATATACTACCAACAGGGATAAACATAGGAGCTGCTCTCACACAGTTCACCTGACGACAAAACTATAAGGGAAGAAGCACATGCGTTCCTATCCTTAAGGAATGAGATTTCCTTCCAAACTCTGTCGATGGAGATAATGAAATCGCCTCACTGTTTAGAGCATATATTTCATTACTATTATTAAATTAGAAAATAATATTTATGCGTAAGAAATGAGACAATTAACATGCCCAAGTGGCCCATACAACCGCATATTGAATTGAACGGTAATATGTAATAATAAGTTTGAATGGAGCATTTTTATAATTATTTATTTGTTATTATTAATACAAACAATATTGAATCTTAATAGTGCAAGTACAGATATATATTTTATTTTATTTATTTTATGAAATCTACTTACAATATTAAAAACTACTTTTTATAATTTCTTTATGCAATGTTCAAACCATTATTTTAGCGTACAATGTTAGACATGACAACGGCAATGACATTTTTTACAATTAAATCGTTTTTTAAGGAACTTAATCTACGTCAGCAAGCGTGTGTGTTAGCGCGCGAGTGTGTGGATGTGTTTTGTGTGTGTGTGTGTGTGTTTGAACGTCCTTTGAAACTAATGATGTTGATAATGATGCTGATGATGTCTTTATAATGGTATTTTTGAACATAGTTTTGATGTGTGGAAGGGATCTATATTCGAGAAATATTTATTATACGTAAGTAATATTCTATTGACAACGGTGTTTTTTGCGTAGTTATTAAGAGTCTGTGGAGAATAAAACAGTTCTGTTACTCTTGTTCGTTTCTTGGGAGTACAGAAACTCATTAGGCGCTGTGTGAATTGTGGACAATCTAGTCTCCAATTGCAAGCATCATATAGTAGCAACATGTCCACTACACATCCACGATCCCGCAGAATGGGTAATTTATGATTAAAACACGAGTTATCATAATTATCTTCGTAATGTCCACTGCGTTAATTCAGATACCGTATAAATTTCTTTTGTATATTTTCTATAGCTGTTCTATGATTTTTGTATTGGGGATTCCAAGCAGTGGCACAATATGTTGCGAACATATGCGAAATAAAGAGTTTTAATACAATTCGTATCGTTAAAATATTCGCATTATGAATCCCAAGTTTTTAAAGGCTTTATTAGTTATGAGTGTTACATGTTTCGAAAAGGTTAGCTTATTGTCTAAAGTCACTCCTAAGTCTTTAACAGTATTTGTTTTAGTTGTAAATTTCTCCTCTATATGATAATCGTGTTGCAAAGGATGCATTTTGCGAGTGAAAGATATTGATGTGCATTTTTTAGTGTTAACAGCAATACGGTTATTGGTATAGAAGATAGCCTAGAGTCTATTAAGGTCGTCTTGAAGGAGTTGACAGTCCATCTCCGATTTCACGTTCATATATATTTTTTTATCATCTGCATAAAGAAGGAAGCTACTATGATGAAAACATGATCCAATGTCATATAGGTAGGTTAAATATAAAAGAGGCCCTAAAAGAGATCCTTGAGGAACACCGGATGAAACTTCAAGACAATCTGATTAGAAATCTCCTATGGTAACAATTTGACTCCGTTATTGTATGTATGACTCAAACCATCTTAGTAGATCACCACTTATTCCAAGCGCTTGTAGATTATGAAGGAGTATATATATATATATATATATATATATATATATATATATATATATATATATAACCCGCAGTATGCGTTGAGGGAACGTCAACAATACCGGTTTGCAGCACATATTGTACAATACCTACATATAGTATTTATCAAATTAAATTATTATTGTTATTATCTAACATCACGCACTAATGATTGGTGTTTACTACACTTAAATAATTAAATTCGACGTAAATAATTAAAAGATAAAGCACTCCCAAGTCTAAACACTTGATTTTAAATTCTTAAGAAATCGTTATCAACTACGAGATACTAACTGTTGTAAAAGTGAAGATAACCAAACTTACATTAATATCAGATAAACATAACGTGATATAAAATGTATGTACGGATGGACAAAATATTGGATAAATATATGCTTCAATATTCTCTTTATATATATATACACATAAATATATCTGTGTATATCTAGACAGAATAAATATATTTTATTTATTTTATATAATTCGCGTTTCCTCGAGATGGTTTTCTTTCGCCTACAAGTACGGGGTAAGCAGCTCCTACAGCTTAATTTCTAGTATATTTTAGCTTAATAAATTGCTTTTAATAAATTACTTGGTATCAACGCCGAGGATCAAACAGAGGTTGCTCGCGTAACGTGGAACTATAAGCGGGTATGCGAACATTGAACTACCACTGCTCTCTGCTAACTACTTATTAATAAATAATTCATTCAAAATTTCAAAATTTAAACTGGTCCATGTACATTCTCTTTTCTTTTTACTTTTACGTCACATCAGACATATTTTGTTCATTTTTAAATTCAAGATTCAATGGAATTTATCACGTTTATTTTAAATTGTTACTAATTTTAAACCGACGTTTCGAGTGCTTTACAGCACTCATGGTCACGTGAAGGACTGAGGTATTTGAGGCCCAACTAGTCATAGTTAAGCCGTACTACCGTAACCTCTCCAAATTATTTATTTTTGGTCCGATCGACGCATAAGTTGATAGTGTCTTGAGGTCTTGTAGTCTTGCAGTTGGTCGTATGTCTAGTTTGGGATTTAATTTTATTAATCACAGTATCACATTGGAATTAATAAGGTAGGTATCGGTTGTAAATAGTTTTGAATGCAATAAAATCCATCAAAACTAGCTTAATTTAATTTTTAAATAAACGAAATCGTGACATTGAAATTTGTAACGTCGTGAAATCAATAAAATGTATCATTTATTTTCGCACTGTTTAACAATGTTCAACATTAAATAAAATAAAGAAGCAACATTTACAGTACCTCAAAAAGTGGATATGTCAAGGTAAAAGAGCTTTAAAAAATAAGAACACTTCGTTCTATATATACAGTGCAGTCTTTAAATATTTACATAGAGAAGCATTCATATGTCATGCGCTAAACAACTGGTTAGCGCCGCAATGCAGTTAAAATTGACGCCAGCGCACGGGCTTAAGGCGCCCCATACACTTACAACATAATATTGCACAATATAGATGATTGTACAATATTATTCAACGTGTAGGGCTAGTATTGAAACATTGGGTAATGATTGAACAAAAGTTTGAGCGAGTTTAAATTTTATTGTACAATATTATTCAACGTGTATGGGCTAGTATTGAAACATAAGGTAATGATTGAACAAAAGTTTGAGCGAGTTTAAATTTTATTGTACAGTATTATACAACGTGTAGGGCTAGTTTTGAAACATTGGGTAATGATTGAACAAAAGTTTGAACGAGTTTAAATTTTATTGTACAATATTATTCAACTGTGTGTTCGTTTTTCACCACTAAAATAATTATGGTATATACAAAAAATGCTATTGTTTAAATATATATTTTTTAAATACCCTTATACCTCTCATTCATACCTAATAAAAAATATCGTTAATACACTTAAGAAAAACTATCGCCTACTTAGCTTCATCCCTTCGCAGGTATGTAGTCGAACGTCCCTACATAATAAGGGGAAAATGAAAAATCATTCTTTATAGATCTTAAAGAGATATAAATATAATCCATCTTATTCTAGATCTCGAATAATAAAGCAATTATTGAACAAATTACATCGTAAATGCGTCGCGCTGCGTATTACACGCGCTGACCTGACTACTTAATGTGGCGATTGCAGCAGAAACATTTAACAGTCCCGTCATGCAGCCGCTTGTTACCAGGTGATCCAGTTCAAATTAATACCCAGCGAGTTGTTACGTATCAGATCCCAAGGTTGACAGTGCATATATGCTGCTGTCATCACCAGTCACCGTCAGCTGAATATTGACTAAACTAATTTAAACTTACCATCAGCTGAATTTTGACTAAGCTAATTAAAACCTACCATCAGCTGAATTTTGACTAAGCTAATTCAAGGCAAAAGGATGATAGCGATTTAGTTTTTAAAGGTTTCTTCCTTTCGGCTTTATTATAGAGCGAGCAAAAAGCAATCTATTAAATATTTAATTTAAGCCTTATTATTTAATTACGCAAATCTTTATTTTAATTAGACTAATTTGTTTCAAATGGCTGTATTATAATGAATAATGCAAGGTCATTACACTTTGTGAAAGTTAACTTACAATTTCACGTAAAAGACTTACCACCTTTTATGTACCAGCTACACATTTTATTATTGAGATTTAAACATAGTTTAGTCATTAAAGCTAAATCATTAAGCTTTAATGACTAAACTAAGTTTAAATCTCAATTATAAAATTTGTAACTGGTACCACAAAAGGTTTCTTTTAATGGTCGTTTTGTCGTTGCATTCAATTAGTAGTAAAATAACAATGCGATTACTGACTGTCGTGTATTTGTGTGACGTTTGCGAGACGTGTATCATGTACATATATTTAATTCATTTGATTTTTAATTAATTCATAGTTTATTTACACGTGTCTGTGTTGTTTGTACGTGTGCGAATATATTATCGTTTCATTATTTATCAAGGTAATCGAGAGTTATAGGCGTTTGTTTTGTTCTTAGAGGTAAGTTATTTTTATGCTACAAAAGAGTGTTTTTAAACAAAGATTTTTCCTTGTAAAGTCACGTTCATATTCAATTATATTAAAACTTGTATACAAATGGTTACCGCTTTAGACATATTTATTTAATACTTTTTTTTGTATTCTAATATTTATTAAGATATAAAAGGTAACAATAAAAGGTCGTTTTTTTAATATAAATTTAATTTTATATCTTTCGAAAAATAAATATACACGTAAATAAAATAAATAGTAATAATGTTATATAACATCGTAAAAATAAACTCAACCCATAAAAATAAAAAAGAAATATAAAATAGTTAGAGGCAACCTATACTTCAATGCGTCTATCTAAATAAACATTGTGACGGGCCTTGACCTTTCCTAAGGTTATTGATTTGACAAAGGCGCTCCCTAGGGAAAGGTTACGCTAGTAATCCCCTTAAGTTCCCACGTCGGCTCCACGAGGAAGCCGAACAAAAACAGTGTAGTAGTGCCTGTCACACAACCTGCCCCTTCAGAAGTTCACACGACACCGGAAGCTAAGTAGCGGAACGTCATTTATTAGGGAGCATAACGCAAATAATTAATACCAAATAACATCAGATGGTTCAGCTAAAATTATATATACTGCGACTGTAAGAAAATAGAGTAACAATATATAGCAGTAATGTTAATTTAATACTTAGCATATAGCTAAGGTTTTATATCTGCCTAGGGAAGCAGATGATGAGAGAGTGTCTCTGTGTTTACGTGAATGATTAAAATATTATTTAATCCAGCATAAACATACAATATAATTAGGTTATAATCAGAAAGATCGAAATCGAATACTAATCGAAATAAGGGTATAAACACACGTAAACAATTCACCTGACGCTAACTGCGATTTATATATCCATCATCGATAAATAATCATAATGCAGGTTCATTCGTACGCCGGCACTCTGTGCGGTTACCTTAATTATTAGGTAATAATTTAAAACAAGGCTTCATTCTTATAAATTCTAAGTGGTCTAAGTAACTAGTATCGTCGTATAACACTTACAATTCATAAAGTTCTATTTTTTTTATAATCCAATATAGAATGCGTTTGTTGTTTAAAGAACTTCTACTGATTTGCCGCCATTTCACGTATTTTTTTTACCATGGTTGTTAAGTTACATTATAGAGTGAGGCGGTAAAAAAATAAGATAAAAAGAGTGATTCCTTTATATAGTTTCAGAGTAATGTATTTTTAAACATATTTATGTAACATAGTCATATTTTATTTTCACATCAAGTTTTAACTTTAAAAACAGAAGTCTGTTTACTAGCGTATTGTAGAGGAAGTAGAGATGCTAGGATTTTGTTACATTCGGGATCAAAGATAGCAACGGGCACAAGTCATCTTTTGATTTTGTAAACAACATCAACAGCTGAGTTAAATGACTATATCTCATTCACGCCCTGCCTACACCACCAGTGAATGTTGATCTTTAAATTTTTATTTATAATAAATGTGTTTTATATCAAACTCAAATTAGTAACCTTATGGCGGGATCAATAGATTTCGTCTTTATAAGCGTATTGTAATAAAGAAAAAGGTGCTTTGATATATTATACATCAAAGTTTAATACTATGAAAAAAAAACTTATGACGAATATATCAGGCTTTAGATGTAATTGACACTGCTTGGAGAAGGTTCATATTTGTAATTTTTATACATTATTCAGATTACATATTATTACATATATTTAAGAGACTTAAATCATTTTAACGTTTCGATTTATAAATTGGTCTAACAGATTTAGTGAATCCGCACGGAACGGAAACAAAGTAACCATTAAATCCAGTGTTGAGATCAATAGAGTATTATATAAGTAACAATACGTTCGTACTGTGACGCCTATGTTATTCACGTACAAAAAATATATTTATACGTTGGTTTAACACAATGACTGTAAAAAAGAACCTTAATAGTAAATTGTAACATCACTATTACCTAAATATAGAGAGGAGTGCTTGTTTATTTTTATTTCTTTAGTTTTTTTTTAATTAATAAATATTAAATTATTTAAAAAAATATTTACATAACTATAAATTTTCGTGTACTAAATACATAGTTTTTGTTAGTTCTGTAGTAAACTACAGAAACTGTAATGAAAATTACAGAACCTAGTGGAACTCTATTAAATAAATCTAAATCGACATAAGACTAAATCCTCTCGCCTTATTCTTAGAAACCAAATAAAAATGTATAATATCATCATCACATTTTGCTGAAGGGACCTTCTCGTAATTGGCAATAAAACATGGTCGAAAACCTGTCTCCATCGAGTGACCCTCTTATAATCAACAATATTTTACGGTGCCGGTAAAAAGGTAGTACACATAGATGAAAAGCATTATTGGTTGATTTACTAAAACTGACCTTGTTTTACTAAAACTGAGATACCGTTTCGGTATCTCACGTAAAAGAAGCCTTAATTTGTGAAAGTAATGAAGGTTTCCTCGGATTAAGGGAACTCAGTGGCCTCGCTCGTCTAAAATGTCGTTTTTGCACACACCTACAACAACTTACAAAAAATATAAATTATTTTAAACATGTGAAAATCGAAAACATGGAAGTTGAAGTTTTTCTTTTTGATTCCTTAATAGAAAAACATATTTATTAGGTTAAAAACAATATAATATCATATAGGTATGTTTCATTATGGGGCACACATCTGCCCTGTATAGACTATGTATTATCAACTGTAACTTTAATTTATTACTTAAAATATAACAAAACATGACATTATACAGAATAACATGCAGCATGAAGCATCAAACTTGTACAGTAAAAGAAATTAGGATTAAGCCCTTTTACATTATTAAGCGTATCTAGGTTTTTACTAGACTAGCATCTAGTAATCGTTGTGTCAGGCAGACAAACGGCGAGAGGAAGCTAATTAATACTATGTAACGATTTTATTATTTTCTGCTATGGCTATTACGTACACGCCAATTACATATTACGTCTAATCGTAACCTTAATTACGATAATCCAATAAATAGTATTAGTATTCTTAATGGTAATATTTACTTACTTTCTTGGGCGCTACAACCTTTTATGGATCTTGGCCACTCCAACGGCGTTTTTCTATACGTTCCGATCCTTGAATTTCCCTCTCCAGGTGGTAAACTTTCCCATCTCACTGAGATCTTCCTCTATGCTGTCGCAACATCTCATCTTCGGCCTCCCTCATAGTCTCTTTTGTTGCGGCTTCCACTTACTCATGACCCCGGGTGCGCTATGGTCTTCCACGTGTCCTGCTCACCTTAGGCGTTGTGACTTGATGAAAGTGGAGAAGTTATATTTGATCTATTAATGGTAATAAAAGCGTCAAAAGCTTAATGCTATATATACGGTCGTGCGTAGGTGCGTAACTTAATGTCATAGACTCGCACTTAATCACCATTCTCAGTATCACATACCACAAAGTCGCAACACATTTATCACCTCTCCTTTTTTATTTTCAATAACTTTTTTAGGGTTATTTATATATAGGTTATTTAATGTTTTCAGTACAAAATCTGCTTTCGTGGACACACTATCAACTGTTGTTTCTTTACAATGCACATGGTTGTTATTATCTTAATATAATTTTAAGGATCTGCACTCGCCGTGGGAGTGGTGACGAAGCGACTTATTAACTAAGAAAGGCAATTAAAATCATTTTGCTTTAACCCTAGTATGACTTTAATTTGCTTTACAAATTTAGGTTCTATATACAAGTAAATTATGTTGTATTTCAATTGTTACAAAATTTATAGATTCGCCACCACTCCATCGGTCTGGGTTTCACCTTAAGTTATATGCCGTATATTCTCATGATAATAATGATCATAAACTAGCTATAGCATAGAATAGCTCGAGCAAGATAATGTAAATTTCATATGTACTACACTATACTTCCCAGCACACCAGCGTAAAGTATGAATTCACGGCTGTTTCGTATTATGACAGAAAGATCTTATCAGTAGCACTTAATGTTAAGAGGATATTCCATCAACCTCTGTAGTAACAACTCTTCTGCATTATGATTCCTATTTAGGACGAATGTGGCTGCCATGGACCATAGGAACTACTTCCGATCGGATATCATATCACCCATAATAACAATTCACAAGCTATTTAAGCTTAGATTAAAAACCGCTCTAGAATCAAACAATCCATCATCCCTTTTTAAATATAGCTTAAGTTTGATAGCTTTATATGATTTTATATATGACGTTGAGTTTTCAGTGTTAGGTCTGTAATGTCTAATACTAGTTGGTTTCAGTGACAATCCGACATGTTATATATTATATATTATTAGATATATTATCTAGTTTGAAGCCTGTAATGTAATATGTGCGTTTGTTGGTTTGCTCTTTTTTATAGTTAACGATTTTTTTATTTCCACTTAATTAATCACTATCGTTATTATTACATCAGGGCATCATTAGTTTAATAACAGATATCCTTCCTCGTATATTGCCCCAGACTTCCTTGCAATGGTTGTCGCAACATCTAATCGCTGTACAGTCGGGGAGACTCTTAGTACCTATTGAAGCTAAAGCAAAACAGCATATAAAATTATACTTACTTGGTATGATATCAAGGGCCAATACAGTATAAACCTTTTTACTCTATAATCTAGTTTCATAACAACATCAAACCTTTTTAATTGCGATATTCTGTTTGGCATGACTGATAATTGCCCTAGTGCAAGCAAATGTAAACTTTAAGGCGACTAAGCATTTTTTATCCCGACTGTTACACAGTGTTTGTCAGACATAAGCTTGCAATTCGTTTAATTCATTCTTCTACCTCACATCCATAATTTCATACCTATGCAAAGATTGAGTTGTGAAACTATAAAGTCAATAACCTTTGTGGCTATTTTAATGGTACGCACGGTAATGTATTAATCATTTGATATCAATTAATTATTCATAAATAATAATCGCGTAATATCGATTCGGAAATGAATGTTAAAAAAAGATAAAATGGTAATTTACACAATTAGAAATCGTTACACTTGATATGCAGTAAAGGGGCGTTGCGAGGCCTGGCGTTTACCAATATCGTATTTCGTCGATTATCAAATGTAGCATGATATCTTTTGCATTGGCACTTTCGAAAGTGCTGTGTGCAATACCCTTTAAATTGCTGCAGAGGTTCGCTTTCAAGGCAGTAGGCAAGTTGTATAGATAATGTTAGTGCTGGGTCATTTTTTTTTATAGAATAGTTAGCAAACGAGCATGCAGATCACTCGATAGTAAGACCACCGCCGCCCATGAATACAGTGGCAAATGCGTTGCCGGCCTTCGAGGAACGTGTAGGCTCTTTTCATGAAGGCATATTATTTATTTCTAATCCTTTCAAATTCTTTCAAGGAAGAAGATAAGTTATATACACTAAATAAGGTCATGAAGCTCCCTTACGAGGAGAACAAGCGAGCACACAGTTCACTTAGTGGTAATTGATTCCTGTAGCCCATGAACATTCATCTACAAAAGGAATATTATAATTCAATTGCATTTCGAATGTCTTGTAACCAGTCTCCGGTTTATTTCTTTCACTAGACGAAACACAGTGAATTACTTTGTTACACTGGTATATAGGAAAGTGTTCAGGGCATAAAAAGTGGTAGAGCTACACTGCAGTATGTTTCTAACTACAGAATGAATGGATCAGCTCGACCGGGGTAGGACCTCGTCCTCACAGAATACCGGCGTGAAACAGCAGCATAACGCTGTGTGCTGTGTTTTGTCTGGTGAGTGAAGGCATCTGGAAACCTTTATTGCCGGTGACGAGGCATTCCATCCCAGTCCTCAAGGGTGACAACGCATCTGCATTATGATTCCTTGTCAAGGATGAATGTAGATGTCATGGGCCGCAGGAATCACGTACCATCAGGTGAACTGTGCGCTCGTTTGTAACTCTCAATGTAATAAAAAAAACAGATTTTCTTTCGGCGGTCTCGAGTTTTATACTTAATTATGTAAAATAAATAAAAAATAGCCTTTCTTAATTAGATAAATGCTTGTATAATGTAAATTGATTTCTCTTTTTACGCTGTATCAATATATGCCTATTTACTGTAAGTGGATTATCTGTTTGAGCAGATTAAGTCGCGTGTGGGTCGGTACACATCGTAACGCACATCTGTCTATATTGACAAACATTATAATTAAAAGTAGAATGCCATGATATTTAGACGCGAAAAAATGTTTTTTCGTGACATTAGGGTTGACACAGTTCAAATGATGGTAAGTGATTACTGCGGCGGCACAACATCTACATTACATCTTTAAGGAATTATAATGCAAATGTGGTATTACCCCTAAAAAAGAACCTCTTGACCTCGGCAGCAGTAATGAGTTTTAGGTATTTTTGTCTTTAGGTATTTAGGTAGACAAACAGCCGAATATTTCAGGAATGTTATAGTCTCGGTAAAATTAAAATGTTTATATTTTGTACAACTGTATATCATTAAAATATAACTTACCGTGAGTGTTATCTATAATTACGATTTATCATATTAATCTTATAGATTGACTTAGCTTTTACTAAGTTGCAAGTTCCTTAAATGTGAAACCATTTGTTATAGTGTAAGAATTACGAATTCTGAATGTCCGTCAACTTTATTTTTATGTTTAATTATAATAAAATATATCCTTGTCGCTTAAATTGGATACGTGACTCAAATAACAATATAGACGCTGTCGAGATTAACTTCGTTTTGCTAGTTAAAGGTAAATATTGAGATCTATTTAAATTGAAATATTAAAGTATTTTAAATGATTTTTACTATATATGTAACAGTATAAGCAATTAGGGATAATACTTATATCTACGTTATAAGTTCTGGGTTAGGTTGAGGTAAAGTCTGATGTCATAATCATTATTAATAGCCCGACTGCGGAGAGTCAACAAATGCAAGAACAATAGAACGCTTTTCAGTGTTTGCACAGCTGTAACTATTTCCATAGAAAGTAATTAAAAGAGTCGGTATATGCGTATTATACCGTTCCACAAGTATGATCGTTAAACGTTAAATAAATTTTTTCAGTGTAAACTAAGGACATTCACGATTTTGTTCATTGGCAATACATTTTACTCCTGATCGACTATGGTGACGTGTGCTAATTTGACCTGAATGCAGATAAACTCAACAAACTCGACCGGCTTCTAAATAACTGCGTTCGATTCATTTTCAATTTCCGTAAGTACGACCATGTTTCGTTCTACCGGTCTCAACTAAAGTGGTTAACTTTTCGTCAGCGACGCTCTTTAAGAGCATTGACCACTCTTTTCTCATTCTTTGAGTCTCCTTCTCCAATTTATTTGTCTCCACATAATAAAGCTCATCGCATAATCGTCTTTTTATAGGATATTTCTTCATCGTACAGAGTTTATGCACTCTTCTTTCTTTGTCCAATCTATTCTTCTGTGGAATGAGCTACCTCTTGGAGTCAGAATGGCTGAGAATCGTTTTGTGTTTAAAAGGAAGGCGCGTGAGTATGTCTTGATTAAACTGTCAGCTGATTGATAACACCATCATGTTATAAAGTATGTATTATATATATAATAATATATTTATTTATTGTATTATATATTATAAAGTGTATTAAATTATGTATCCTATATATTTATTGTATTCATATATATATATTTTTCAAGTGTATTTAGTATATTATTAGAAAATATATATTATATTTTGTAGAGTAACTGTTATTTTTCCCATTTTAATATTATATGTGCACCTACCCTAGCTTCTCAATACCACCCTCAGGTCGACTGGTAGAAAATGCTTTTAGCATTAAGACCGCCTATGTAATTTACTTTGTGCATAAAGTTTAAAATAAAAAAATACATGAGGTTAAATATGTAAAATCCACTTATTGGTAGTTAATTTATAAATATGTGTGTCCTAACGTCTTATTTTTAGCTGCATCTAATGTAGGAAATTATTTATCTTAACCTGAAGTTTAGATAAATATATATGTATATCGTTCTCTTAAACATTTTCTACTTTAAGAACTCTGGATCTATATATCGTAGTTATTAATATATTTATTAACATTACCGAATGATTTTTACTAAAAAGTTACAAAATATTAATTAAATACCAAATAAATGTTAAGAGTGGAATTGTTTCTTGATGAGTCTGCACATGATGACAGTTAGATCATTTTTCTTTTCGGTCTTTATGGATTATGTTTATATGTATATGTTTTCTTATATTATTGAGTTGAATTATGAGCAAAGTTTTTCTTGAATAGATAGTGTTTTGAGACTTACTATCAGTTTCTCTCCTTCATAGAGTTTACTTGCGACATGCAATTGTAGTTGCAATCACTTTCATCTTGGGATCTGTCAAGATAATTTAAATCCCAATTAAATTGTCCCTTAATTTATTATTTATTAATCCTTGGGGACTTGATGATAATTAAAAAAAAATCTGTTTATACAACTTTTTTTTTGATAAGAATGGTAGCAATGCTTACTAATATTCCGGTTAACCACTCCAACTAAGATGAAAATGCTTGTGCTGTGTGTGAAAGGAGATGGTTCATGATAATAGTCGAATGGTGGATTCGAACCTCTGACCTTAAGTTTCTCAGACCGTACCCTAAACCAATTAGAATGACAAACGAGCATACAGCTAATGGAAAGCGAAGACCAAATGTTCTCTCCAGTACATACAGATAGAAGCGTCGCTGAAGTTTCTTGCGCCACTTGTTCTCCAGCGCCCACGCATTCCGAAGTGGTGGTACAGATAGCCAATAATAATAGTGGTATTAATTTAAATAATCCTTATTCAGAAGCAACTGACCGAGCCAAGGTTTGGCCCCCTCGCGCACCCTCGCGTCAGACGCTCTCGCGAAAAAGGGGGACGGTCCAAGCCGAGGCTCTCTCTCGGGAGCCCTTGTACGTTGTTCTGGTTACCAAATGTAAAAGCCCTCGGGCTAACAGCGGCCATCAGCCCGAAATGCGTCTCCATTGCGTATCGGTGGTCAGCATTTTGAAATATTTCGCAATTCATTTCTAAGAAGATTTCTTAGCACATTAGCAGCGTTTCAAATTTCCATTTACATTTTCATTGATAGCCGGCGCCGGGGATCAAACTCACCGCGACCCTAATCTCAACTACTATTCACTATATCACCATTTATATTTGACTTATATTATCTTGAACACGTTAAAAATGTATTATTATAATTTGTAATACTACTTATATGAAATCATTTACATACAATTCAACATAACAATAAAACCCACAATTATAGACAAAAAAATACATACACTCACACTCACAGATTTATCAGGCGGGAATATCACAGGGCACGATTATGACACACCTGTCTTTGTTTGGTTCCGTATATCGCACAGATTTACGTTGGATACGATAACTATTCAAGACGTTGATGAAATTTAAATTGCTGTAATATTTATAGATTAGTCGTCATAATCAACATCAAAATCTCGGCTAATTTGTCCTCTGCTAAATATAGGTCACCACAGAATTTTTTTTATAGCATAGGTGGCAAAGGTGCAAGCAGCGCACCTGATGGAAAGAGACCATGTTGACTTCCTGCAAACTTGTCTTAATGACTTGAATATTACTGATAAACAAAAATCGTATCAAAGGTTCTGTTAAAAAAATATTTCCTTATTCAATTCGACTTCTTTCAATGACACAAAGGCATCCATTTGATTCAAGTTTATCATAGCGAACGACACCATCTCTTATCGAAGCTTATCTTAACTCGGATGTTTAATCTCTATCTTTGAATATCGTTGGTTTTCCAATAAGAATAGAGAAATATGGTGTTTTGCAATAAATGAAAGTATTTTATCCATATTGCGGTCTAACATAGAAACATATCACTCATATTTTTTTATTATTATTACTTTATTAAACAACCTAAGTTTTCATCGTATACGTTATCTAAATCGACTCCCTCGTTTTCGTCTATAGTCGTTACTATTTTGTGTCAAATTGTTCTTGTCCTGTCGTCAAACCAGTTTCACTTGGGACTTTTTTAATAAATATAAAAGCCAAATAATACATAGGTACATGAATTTATGTCTCGTTACATACGCGCCCCCGGCACTTAATATCGATAACACTATAACTACAAAAAAAAGCATACGACTTGATTCTGTTATCAAGCTTTAAAATCCACGACTTTTTTTATATATAATAATATTTAAGCTCGACGAGATATATAAAAATTTCATTTCATCAGCAATATTACTATTTATAATTTAATAAGGCTAGATAAAAAGTCTTATTGAAATTCCGCCCAGAAGAGCACAATTGTCCTCTACATTTTGGCAATGAGACAAGAACGTATCACTTCCGTGTACGTAAATACACTGTTAAATTTCATTTCATCAGCAATATTACTATTTATAATTTACTAAGGCTAGATAAAAAGTCTTATTGAAATTCCGCCCAGAAGAGCACAATTGTCCTCTACATTTTGGCAATGAGACAAGAACGTATCACTTCCGTGTACGTAAATACACTGTTAAATTTCATTTCATCAGCAATATTACTATTTATAATTTACTAAGGCTAGATAAAAGTCTTATTGAAATTCCGCCAGAAGAGCACAATTGTCCTCTACATTTTGGCAATGAGACAAGAACGTATCACTTCCGTGTACGTAAATACACTGTTAAATTTCATTTCATCAGCAATATTACTATTTATAATTTACTAAGGCTAGATAAAAAGTCTTATTGAAATTCCGCCCAGAAGAGCACAATTGTCCTCTACATTTTGGCAATGAGACAAGAACGTATCACTTCCGTGTACGTAAATACACTGTTAAATTTTGCAACTGTATATAACTGAATAATATTTTTTATTCAACTATGATATCATCTATGGAATTGAATTATTGGAATGGTATGAACTACAAACAATCATTAGAAAGTTATCAATTTGGGAAGTAAGTAGTTTTAGTTTCATAAAAATTAGATTTAAATATTAATAAAATTAGTATTAGCGTACTTCAGACTGCAAGCGTTCGCTGATAATTTAACGATACATAAGCAAACCGAGTTCTGTCCCTGGTGGTGGCACCAATAAAATTAAAGAGCTGATAATATGCAAAGCAGAGAAGGAATATGTCGTGAGAAACCTGCAAATCTTAGAAATGAATAAAAAAATATTTCATAATCATGTCCGCCAATCCGCAATGGACACGCATTTACTACGTGCTCGGTGATTAAGAAAAATATCTTGATTAAACTCGCATGTCTTAAAGATAGAATAAATATTTTTCAAGACATGAAATCCTGCAATCCGCGCATTGAGTCTTTGGAGGCCTTTGCCTAGTAAAGGTATCTATATAACATATAGGTTGTCCCTTTTAGGATTAAAATTTTAGTAACATGATAAGCATACATGATTTTTAAATAAGTAAATCTCGACTTAAAAATAAAGCATTATTAAGAAAAGCATTCTCTAAGGTGTACTATACTGTTAGGGCCTTTAAGTCAAATCAAATAAGTATATTTCCATAAGTAATATATGTATACTCATATATTAAGTTCTAACCCCCACACGAGGCAAACTCCTATCCTATGGGGGCAAACAATTACTACTGTGACCCAGTATCGACGATAGGGGTTTTGAACGATAGATTTTTCAGCTTTGAATGTCTGCCAATTTGCCCCGAGAAAACGGTTCTATCTAGGAATAACTAAACTAAGGACAAGGAGTAACAAAAACAAGTAATGTTTTCTAGATTTGTTTATTGATGCTGAATCGGAGTATACAAACAACCTAAAAGTAAGTAGAGTGTCTAAACAGTTTTTGTATATTACTCGTCATTCCATGGCACTTCCGGTGACGTCTACAGTTTGACGCTGCACGGGTATCCTTTGAATGACAACCGGTGTATAGTTATTCCACTCTTGAATTTCTAAACAATGTCAAGCGGCTGGAAAGGCCGACATAGCAATTATATATATTGATATAAATTCGTAGATTTATTTTGTAAGAGAAAAATCATAAACTACGCATAATGAAACAAAAAAAGAGTGTGAAGGAAAAAAAAAAGTTTGCACTTATTTGTATGAACATATAATTTTTAAAGTTTTAAAAAACTAAAATAGAACGCAGTCATGAAATTGTCAACGACTCCTAATACGTCTCCAAAATTGC
This sequence comes from Teinopalpus imperialis, assembly GCA_029286865.1. Lineage (NCBI taxonomy): Eukaryota > Metazoa > Arthropoda > Insecta > Lepidoptera > Papilionidae > Teinopalpus > Teinopalpus imperialis. The sequence continues at coordinate 1,307,802 of JAGSMU010000009.1, read as the reverse complement.
AGATTATTAAGACGTTAGGAAGTAGGTGAAACCTGAAATAAAAAATTCCATTGCATTTATACACATCCTGTATGTGTTAAGTTTATTTTAACACTCTTTTAGTTTGATAAGAAATAATTAAATTTATATAATTTTAAACAAGATTCACACTTTTTTTCTGTATGTAGGTAATTCACTATTATAATAAACTTCATTCGATAAATATCGTAGAATTCAGAATTAAAGTTTTGTGACCGAAAAACGCTTGATCTAAACAAAGTTGCTTAACAATAGTAGTAGGTTAATAATGAGCCGTTTCATATTTCCGTTCGCCCTAGAAAACTGACGCGTAAATCGATATAGGTAGGTATATATAGGGTCGATGGCCCTAGCCGCTTTATTCGGAATATAATTTGTGCTTTGTTAAAAATGTACTCGTGTTAGATATTTAGCGTGGTTAAGAAATGTTATAAAAGAAAAATGAGACCCGTGCCCCAGTGGACTTCTTGATGACTTGCTTTTAATATCATGGTAAACTACCAAACTGAAGTCGATCCTCATTATTGACTCGTATAAAATTGTTAATTACGCACACATTTACCAAATACTCGGTGATGAAGGAAAATTTTGTGAGGAACCAATAAGTCCGGAATGTTATTAATTATGGGCGATGAACAGTAAACGACTGCAATATTTTTTCTAGGCGTCTTGTGCCCAGCAGAAGTTTTGTAGGTATAAGATATTACTTAATATAATAATTCATTTTTATCTAATTAATGGTGACAATAACACGATGTTGGTAAGTGACTGCGATTCATAAACAATGGCAACCATCCTCATTAAAAGATTCAAGATGCAATTTTGTGTTGTACATAGATGGAATACCTAAATTTTTTGTATATCATACTGAGAGTAACAAACAAACACTCAGTTCACCTCAGTACAGTGATTCATGCGACCCATGACATCTACTACGTTTATCTTTTTTTTTTGTATGTGTATTGCCGTTGGTCCAGAGACCTCTACAGCTTTATCTAATTAGACTCGCGAGCGGTAGGCTTAGGAAGGCCCGCTGAGTAAGGAAATTACATTCATCGTTGACAAGGTAGATAATCATAATGTAGATGCGTTGTCACACTTTAGAACTGAGATGGAGTGCCTCGTCACCAGTAATAACGGTCTCCGGATCCCTACACTCACCAAACGAAACACAGCAGCCTTATGCTGCTATTTCAAGCTGGTATTCTATGAGTGCGTGGTTCCACCCCGGTCGAGCTGACCCATTCATTCTGCAGCTAGAAACAAACTGCAGTGTAGCCCTACCACCGTAAAAAGCTACCTGCAATAGTCTACGATTCTCTATATTCACCATAAAATACATAGCAGCAATATCTTCCTATTTCATGCCGGTATTATACGAGGGCATGGAACCATTCATATCGCTAGTAAAATCTGACAGCTCTAACCACTGTTTTATCTAAAGTATAAACTTCTCGTAGAAACACTTTTATGATGAAGCACCCTATTAACACGCTCAGATATACATTTGATATATAATTTAAGAGATTTTCGCTTTACAGCGATGATCGCGAGGAAGTATAAATGAACCTTTGTTGGCGCGATTTGCACGCAGACTATTGGACGCCGCGATCCAATTATAGCGAGCATTAATAGTATGCTTTATATCTGTATGGCTATTTTGCTCTGAGTGAAATACGAGCGAGTGTGTCCATGTGCCTGGAATATAGCCAAGGGTATCGCGGATCTAGTGCAGTGCTGGAAACGGTGCAATATTTCCAGACAGTTAACTATTTATTTATTTTATTTATTTATTTTTTATGTTCCCTATACGACAAGGGCGGACTTAATGCCCAGTGGCATTCTCTACCAGTCAAATATCAAATTATACTTAGATACGCATCAAAATAATACGTAATAAATATAAATAATAATACATAGATAACAATATATATATATACACACATATATACTATCCATAATAAAAAAAGTAAATATTTTTTTGTCCAATATAATAGAAAACTTGGTTAGCAAGGCAATCGTGGCATTAACATGTAACAATGCATTAATTTATTTATTATATTGACCGTATTCTAAAAGACTCAAAGTATGAAAATTAATTACAAAGATACTCTAATTGTCCATGTTAGTAAGGTCACAGAACTTGTATACAAGGGAGGATATTTTATTAATATTATAAGATAATATAGTTATAAATATAATATTTATGGGAAACAATACTTATTAATTCTATACTAATTTTATTACCCTAAAAAGTACTTTTTTGGTAACGGTCCACCCGTGGCTCACACACGGGTGCCTTTGTAATGGTTACCCACTAATAAAGGTCTGACTGGACGCCATCAGGGCTCGGTCATCTCTCAACCCGGTGAAACTATAAAAGCCCTCGAGCTAACAGCGGCCATCAGTACGAGAGAGAAATAAAATGCGTCATCCATAACACCTGTCACGCTCTGTTTCCCGGAAAAGCAAAATCAAAAGCGACTTTTGATTATTGTCTTTTAATTATTAAGTAATCTGTTTTAAGTAATTTGTTTTAAGTTTTTTTTTATATATTATAAATGACAAATGAGCACCTAATTCAGCTATTCTTAAATGGGGACTGCTACCCACGTCACCTCTCAAGCATCGTCATCTCTGGCGAATGAGATGGACTGCCTCATTAGTAGCTCATAAGCGGCTTAGGAATCCATTTTAAGTCAGGTCAGGTCCACGTTCAAGTACTAATGAACAATATGCTAATAATCGGCTCATTTAGTGATAATGAATTTTTTAAATGTTGTCACCTATTAATTTAAAACTCTATTAATTAACTATGTATATCAAAAATAGTTAATGTAAATAACCTATTCCAGTAAACAGTTACATCTGTGCCACAAGCCCTATCTGATCTATCTAGATTTATAATACCACGGGTCCTTCCTTCTCAGTCCATTTTGGAATTGATTCGGAATGCGAATTATCGGAATGTTTTCAAAGGATAACATGCATGAGTAGACTTTAGAGCTTGGATTGAATAGTCTGAATTAGTCCACACTAACAAATTATTTTATTTATAATAGAATATTATTCTATAATGCAAAATAGCAGGTAATATTAAAATCTATATAAAATTTTAAAATTTAATAATCCGTTCTGTCTCTGTGGTAATTTATCGGAATCAAAATTTATAACGATATAAAAATAACAGATTTACCAAAGATATTATTAAATATTTAAATAAAAACATTAATATTAGGCCTAATATACTATATAACATATTCTGTCTCATATTTTTATTATATGTGTAATATATATTGAAAAAATAAAAATAATCTGTAATAAAAAAATAACGAATCACCTGTCTTGAAGTTGATTTCATCAGGTCTCTGATATTCCGTCAAAAAAGGTGTGACTAATGCAATACACCTATACGCACATCCGTCTCAACCATTTAGGGACAGTTTCGATTAACCGCAAACGCTTTTAAGGCGATTGGTAGTTTTGGTTTAATCCGCGAAGGACATAATGGAACTTAACAGATAAATAATAATAATAAATAATATTATAAGTGGTTTAATTTAAGGCTTTAATTTTGTAACTGTATGCTATTTTTATTATTTTTTGTATTCAGTAACGATCTCCTCCTGCTCGATTTAAATCGCCCGTTATATCATATGTCATAAAGTGCCAAAGTATAAGTGCAAACACAGAGGCGCAAAAACAGAGTATCTTATATCATTTTTAATAAATGTTGCTATCGTTTAGTCGAAAAATTTCCTCAAAATATTTTACGTCATAAATTATTTACATATACATAAATATCTTTATAGATTATTTAAATATATAAACAAACTTGTTTTAGCAAATAATATCGAACAATACTCAGAAGTGAAAGCACACAAAACTAGGTCACCAGTCCCATAATCTACTGAATTATTAAAATATTTAAACACTAAACATATTGCAGAAGCAATGTTAACTTAACATACTTGAAATAGATATGACGTCCCGTCTAAAATTATATGCTTTATACGTAGTAATATATATAGAATTTACTATATTAATTCTCATTTCCGTAGCATTATTGTATTATATTTTTATTACATTGTATTACATTTTACAATAGTGCCATCTATTGCAACATGGCGGTACTGAAATTAATCGGTTACCCAAAAAATCTTATTGTGTCACTTGATTATTAGTATTGCTATTAAAACTGTATATTTCTTTTGCTTTTTTATATATGATATTATTGGTTATTTCTAATTATTATTATTTGTTTTTCTTTAAAGTATGCACCACTCCGCAATTATTTTCCACGCCACGGATTGACTGATAGACAATGCCTTAAGACTTAGTTCGCACTTTGTGCCCTTTTTTGTAAGGTATGCACAATAATCTTTAAATAAATATTGCCCGTCGCTTTATTACACACCATAGAAAAAGGAATATAGGAAAATAAACAAAATAACTAAAAAAATCATTGGCTTTTTTTTTCTAAAAGTTTGTTTGAGTTCAAAATTTGCATTCAGGTGTGACATAATTGCTACGTAGTAGATAGACCCTAATTCGAAAATATGATCCAACCTTAGATTAAACAGGATCAGAAGAAAACAAGGAACACGGGAAATAAATCATTTTTACAATGTAACCCTAATTATGCCGTTTTCGGACACCACTGCTGACACAAAGTAATAAGCACGGCTACTGCACGCACAACAATTGCGTTTATGCTAATAGTGCAACCATTTTGGACATCCTTCATGAACATTTTGGTACATCTAAGATGGGACAGTCCGACATGAATGCCGAGAATGCTCACACAGATCCAGAAGCAACAGAGGGAGTCGAGCATACATATGCTTTTACCTTATTCTTTTTTTTACTTTAATTAGATTTTGTTTTGAATATTTACTTACAAAAGTTTTGTACTTAAAAATTAAGATAAGTCGAAAGTTTTAAAGATGTGAAATTACAAAGCATAAAAGTGTGAATTAGAGCAATATTTCAATTAATTATAAAACATCACCGTTGCTTCTTCATGCGTATGAGTGATACAGTACGGCGGGCATTACGGCTGGTTTACTACTTAACTGTTCACTGAAGAGGCAAGGGTTTTTTTATGTCAGCCGTTACTAAATGTAACACTCAACTACTACTACTACTACTTAACCAACAATTAAGCATTATTTTTATATCAAAACATCAATTTACTTTTAAATAGGATTTGGTGTAAGGAAGAATGGGTAAACGATTTTGCTTGTGAATAAATTAAATATTTACTTAGACCTAGGATGTACTATATCGTGAATGTAACCAGACTCTTATCAATTATACTATTATGTGTTATTTCCACCAAGTTCATTCGCCAACATCGAGCCCGGTGCGCGGCATTAAGGCACTGCTTTTACATTGCCCAACCTAACAAGCTAGTTGTGAAATGAGAATAGGTCATTTTTCTCTGTCGCTATCTCTGTATAATCTAACAGACACGTAATATATTATTATTTTACTTTTGAAACAATTTCGCAAATGGAATTGTATGAGAAAGATAACACGAGATAAAAAATAGATGTGGGTCAAGAACTTGAATTACGGTTGCTTATATTTATTCAGATGAGATACAATGATAACAATATCAATACCTTACTATAATACCTTACTGTTATTTTTGCGTATGTATCATTATTACTATCGCTTATTTGGGTTGCCAACCTTAAAATAACATCACCGTCAGGATTTGGAGCTAAACGTGAAGTTGAAAATTCCTGGAATTTGCCGCTTACACACTATATAGAACTAAATGATATGAATGCTTTATAATAGATCTAATATTTTATCGTTTGTTTTTTCATGTTGGCATCATTTTAAATAGTTTCAATTAGAGAAAGCTTTCCGGATTTAAATTTTCGAAATGATTTTCTATGACCATGACGTGGTTTAAGTAACTAGTACGTATGTGACAAGAAAATTGGTAGAGACGTCAATTTGCATTTGGTGATTAAGGCTCATCTTAGAGGTCTGTTGCACTTCTAGTACAATTATTTCTGACGTCTTTGTCACGTGAAGGCTTGCCGGCAACGGCAGTAACCGAAAGTACTATTAATGCTATACGACAACTTATTTAATTATCATGATAAAAGTTTTTCAAATTTCAATTGATTGATGCTTAAAATACGATCGTAAAGCCAGCCCATTCTATGAAATTTAGGCCAGCACTCGGACTTAACTATCTAGTCTTGTCGAACACTGAACTTGAGATATGTCCCATATTAAAGTATTTAATCCAAGTTTAGTTACTTTAGGTTCACTTTAACTTTCACTTTACTTTTTTAATCTTTAATTTTCTTCCTTCTATAAGAGTGTCCTCAAGCACACAGTTAACTTTATGATCAATGCTGTCTGGAGAAGCCTATATCCAATTTCAAATGAAAATATGCATTGTCACTTCTGACAACTGAAATGGACTTCCATAAAAATTACGTTCCCCATTCTCACACTTTAATAAGTGAATGGTGTAATTTTCATATTTCTAAGATGTAAAATGGAGGGAGGCTGCGCTCGTAAGTCTACTAGCTGCACTACGTGACTAACTTGATGATGACCATGCGACTTATACTATCTGACGTTACTTTTTTTATTTTTTTATACATATACATAATATTTACAAAAAAAAACATTGTAAAAGTAGTAAGAAAAAATAAGAAATGCAAGATCCACCTCCATTGGTTCTTGCCGGTTTTCTACAACAGCTTTGATGGCTTTCATATGTAAACAGGCCCTAATTAAATGATATTTTTATGACAATGACTGAACAATTATACTTATCTACTTGTTCATATATTATATTTTTCGATCATACTCAACAACGTTAGTCTTAGTCGGCTTAGTTTTAACGGTAGAGCCACCCTGTTACTAGCATCTTGTTGCAGCACGAAATTGTCGATTGAGAAAGGATCACATATTCACAGAATACCAGTGTGAAATAGCAAAATAACGCTGCTGGCTGTGTTTCGTATACGGAGGTGATACGCTGGTGACTGTACGGATCCATGAATGTCATTCACCCTTTACCATTAGGTGAACTGTGCGCTCGGTTGTCACCCCTAAAATTATAAGAAAAACATAAAAGTATAAAAAAAAAACATGTTTTGACGTTTAATTATAAAATTTACATTACCACTACGATTTGATTATCTTGGCTCAAATCACATGTGTGATTTTTTTCACATTGAAACCAAAATCTGAGTGTAGTGTATTTATATTTGTATGCGTGTTAGCAGTTTTATTACTTTGACGATAAACTAAATGAGTGAACTTAATATTAAGAGTTAATTTCGTAAATTTATTCTACAATTTCATAAAATTAATATTTAATAATTAAATTTAAACCATTTACTTCACAGCTGAAATAATGAATGTACTCCTTAATGATATTTATTCGAAAACAATCGCTTCAATTGGCTTTTTATATCAAAACGAATTCGTCACGAACGGCATCGTAACAATCCGTACCTCATTGCGCTACAGATCACCATCCGTTACCATCCATTACGGTCTGCAATCAAGTACAGTTCCAGTTACATCATAGACACCGGTCAATCGTTGTTACAATGGGAAAAGTTTACGCCGGTTTGCTGTTAATTTTAATGAATGACAAAAACGGAGTATTTAGGTTAGGTGAAAGCAAGTGTCAGTAACATTTCTATTAAACAATTGATTTTTCCATTTACTGTTCGTTCGACTTCAGTATGCGGGTTGCTTTTTATTTCATAGTACGACCTTAGTTATTCCCGTTGTGCACCGCGAATCAAATTGTTAATTGCAATATTAAGTTCAGATTAATGCTTTAAATACCTTGATCGGCGGTGAAGGAAAACAACACGCCAATCTAAGAAATAAATAAATTCACTCACCTCACTTGCCTTCGAAATATTTTATTCCATATATGTGATATGTTCCTTTGTCGCTAAGAGAGAAGCGTGCAGCGATTGGAGATTCATATAAAATGGCTTATATCGTCTTACGAGTAAGACTACTCAAAATAGTATACTGAGAAACTCGCGACTGTTTCATGTCTTAACATTTCGATCAAATAACACGCACTTAACAACTTGTGCTAAAAATTGGTTTTCCTTATGTGAATACGTGGTAGCAAAATGATTGGGCGTTCGCCTTATTAATTCTTCGTGGATTGATTCCCTTTGCCGCCAGAAAAGAAGTTGTCAATTGTATTTTTTATTCAAATCTTCTATACAATTTTCTCCAATATATACAGTCAATCTTTTTGTTTATTTAGCCTCATCGTAAAGACCGTGAAAATCATTATTTTTATTGTAATTATTGCAAGTGCAAAATTTAAATTCTGTTAAAAAAAGTTTTTTTGATTTTGCCAGATTTTTTTTTTTGATATTACATTTCGCATTCCCAAAGTCTAAACTACAATTCTACATCACTTTATTACGATATGTGGATTACTTATCCAGAGATCAATTCCAGACTTTTAGTCAGGTTTGTTTATCAACTAAACCATAAAAGTAGTGGATGGTAGTAAGGCGTAACTATCAGATATCGTCGTGACTTCGCAAAGCGTTTAAGGAAAGAAAGGAAATCCTCTCCGCACGAAACCGAGCAATCGTTTAATCGATCTGAATAGATTTGGTACGTGACTAAAGTCGAGTTTGATTTCAATGGCAGTGAAATCGTTAGACTTTGCAGATATTGATTACATTTCATAATTATTTCTAAGTGAATGTTTGGCTATTCGCCTATAGAATCAAGACAACTATCTAGATTCTGTAAAGGAATGTTACGGTAAACGCTTGAATGCTTGAAGATTGAATGGTCAAAAAATTCTGGGAGCCGTGCCCGGATCCCTCATCAAACGATACCCATAACCGTTATGCTTCTGCTACACGTTGGTATTCTATGCGGGCGTGGTCTTTCCCGGCTTAAAACTGATTTTAATAAATGATACGATTTATTTGTATATTTTATATTAAAATCGTGGTGATGATGAATGATTGTTTGATCATCAGCATAATAATGTAAAAAACGTTTATATTTTATAATAAATATATTCGTATAACTTTTTTAGTCCAAACTGTCTAATATTCGAAATTGGATCTAACTGCGTATTTTCTAACGGTCTCCTGTTTGGTACATGTATGGCTGCTTTAAGTTTTATGAATCTTTCACTTTTGATGTATTTCGTTTTAAAAAATTGTTTCTCTCTTTGCAGATACGTGAACCACGTTTGCATCGGCACGGAAGGTGACCTAAACATTTGGCAAGTATCTCGAAAGTTTCTTGTAAAAATAAACGTCATTCACCATTCGTTTGCGTCATTGTGTGGGTATGATAAAAAAAAAAACAAGTAATGCAAGGAATGCCAGTCACGTCCACGGCATCCGTCCGGTTTGAGCTCATCCCGTGTTTGCTTTGAAACAATCGCAGCACAATTATATATTAGAATGCGTTTATATATGCTTGTTTGAGTTTTCTTTTATCTTCTTTTGTTTTTTTTATTGTACCTAAGGCTGTCTCACAATATTTTTGATATACTAAGCGAGCTAAAATAATTACGTTAAATCTACGAATCAGTACACCTTTGTTGTTGTTATAAATAACAATCTTAATTAAAAAATAAAAAATAATAAAAAAATCATATTTTGAAAATTTCTGATCGTTTATGTCGTATTTCGAGGATTTAAAAATAATATTTGAATCCTCGAAATACGAGTCTATACAGTAACAACTTAGAAATGTACAACTCTCCATTAAGTTGTTAGAAATACATATCTGCTCGTAAAAGTGCTTTATTTTGAAAACGATATCGAATGCAACAAAGTGAAGATTGCGCAATGAGAGGTCATTGACTGGACTTGCACCACGAACGATTCGCTCAAACCTCTGCTTTTTATCAACTGTTTGGTAATCGTGTGTTTTGAAAAAATACGCTAGGAAAGCAATTGATGCTAAATTTGAATGTTAATGTATTGCATGTACTAATTTATATATTTTGGACTCTTAAAATTTAAAAAAAAATTGTAGTCTTTTCTCAAGTTAACTTTGACTTTTTAAATTTACGAGTGTAAACATCATTAACGTAATTAATATTCGTAATAAATGTACGAAAACAACTATTTTCTCCTAAGAAACACTAACGGAGAGCAGAACGTAATCATCTGTATATTTTTTTTTCAATACAACATTAATAACAAGTTATGCTAATATATGTATTATGCATTATATAGACAGTGTATATTCCCGCTCTATTTGGTCCAAGTTGCGCCTCTGAAAGGAACGAGCGGTTGCGAATAGACACGAGCCGTTCACGTCTTGCGAGACTGATAAAATTAAAACATTAAAAAAGTTTTTTAATATATGATTCTGTAGAACTAAGTTGTATGTTTACGCAGCGAGGAACGCAGTCACTGTAACCCGCTTGTAGTAGCATTGAGTTGTATGTCAATGCGCTACAATTCAAAAAATATTCTTATTTAATCTGTTGAACTAATTGACACGTAATTTTCTACTGCATTTTCAAATATGAAAGAATAATATTCAATCCTAGCGTATTTTAATGTTAATTAAATATAAATTAATGAAGATATACATACTTTCTCAAATGTTACTGACACATTGGACCAACAAAATAAACATATTAATAAAAAGATGAGAACAAAGACTTTAATTTATTTAACTTCGACAATTTTATATGTAGTTTAGTTATCCTCCCCTATGAATTATTCCAGATAACTGAAAAAAATACTTTGAGATAGCCAATGTTCAATTTTACTTAATGTAGTAGTATCAATTTATTTAAATATTTCATTTAATATTTATAAACAAAACGAAAGAATAAAATATTTTCTTTTTAACATATCATCATAAAGCATTTGAGACTCAAAAGACCAATTTTATAAGCACTACTTTCACAATGTCAAAGGCACTTTTTTCTAAGTTCTGATTTGCTCACTTGCTTCTAGTTGGCAACAGTTTGATCGCTTTTTCTTATTGACAGTTTATCGATATTACCGTAATATTAACTAGTGTTGCATAACAAACCAACTGGTGGAGTAGGGCTGCCAGTCGAAGCTAGTGTACGGGCCTCGACGGTCTTGGCCCTCCATTCGGAAAATTTATGCCTCGTTACGGCGATATTGTGTTCGTGAAATTAATTTGTGAATATGGGACACGAAAACGCACAGAAATTAAGAAAGTAGTTACAGAGAAGTTAATGCTATTAAATTAGTAATTACTAACAAAGTGGTGGCTGATACAGGAACAGGGAAGGATTTGTTAATTATAAATGTTAAGCACGTTGTCCTTCCCGGTAATGTGGCCAACACAGATGAATGCTAAAGAAAGTTTTCTACTTGCTAAGAAATCGTGCTGGGAATTCCTATGTGGAACGGCATTCCGGTGCTAAGAACTTGTCTTGAATCTTGTTGGTTGCAAATTGGAAAATTTTAGCTGCCAAATATATATTAAGTTTTCCTTGTGTTCTGTATAGATTTAATGTTTATTGTATTTACGTGTAATATTTATATTTACATAAATCGGTCGCAAGGAAACAGCATGTCGGTAATTTCACTTGCATTTGTACAACAGTAAAAAAATGAAATATTAGTGTTGTAATGCTCTACTTCAGGTGACAGTAAGGTCAGCAAAAAATAATAGTGTTAACATTCTTGTAGCAGAAGAATTCAACTTTCTGATTTAACGTTTCTATTACAAAGGAGTAATCATTGTTAATTATGAAGACGTTACCAAAGTATGCAGTGGCAAATGTTTAATCAAACAAAAGACATTGTTGTGTAGAGAGCGTAAATGATACGTGTTTTGAGCGTCTGTGAAAATAATTTTCATTTGTAAGCACATAACTATGTTCGGTTTTGATTATGGGGATTATCACGGCTATTATAGACCTAACAGCTTTAGCAATAGTCGAAGCAGCAAAACGTTCACAGCAGTAAGGCTTCCGACGCTGACGGCTGATAGACGTACAACGAGCGTTGTTCGATGGGGCCAATAAGTGGTAATAAACGGATCCTAATGTAATCGATTCCAATTTTTCGTACCGACCAACCTGTATTATTGCGTGCGTCAAGACCTGTTATTTTATTTCAAATGCTCCAGTAACTACGTGATGTTTTTAAGTCGACAAGAACAACAAGAAATCAAGAAAATATTATTATAAAACTATGAAAAAAAAGGCACTACAATACCTACATATGTCTAAGTGTCTTATCACCATAAATGACTTCTCTATTCACATTGATGTCTCGAGTGGTGTTCGTATTGAGCTGTGATGCGTTAGACGTAACCCGTGTGTTGGAGTCTTGGTGGCGAGGTTTGGTGCTAATTGCACGCATGCTGATCGCCTTTTGCCGTTTGCTGAATCAAGCTTTGTATGGTGGGCATCTTTTGTAGTTATTTCGAAATTAATTTGTTATCACTTTGATGACTATATTTATAAATTGTTATAGATAAAATATAATAATAAATTTTAGGTCATTTATGAAATTAAATTGGAGTAGTAACATTTAAACTCAATGCGTGAACTAACCAACCCAGACAGGGTTTGATTATTATGCCGGTTATATGCCTCTATGTCATCCTTATTCCACATCATTAATCCAGGAATTATTAGTTAATTTGTAACTGCAAGCGAGTAGTGGTAGCTAGCCTGTCACTACGTTAATGAGTTGCCAGATTTCTACACACAGAACATCGCGATGTCTTTGGCCTACGAAGAATAAAACTCTAAGGAGAAGACGTTGTTACAATTGAGCTCTTAGACTTAGGCCGAGGTGTGGGTGTATCTGTGTTTATAATCTCATTCAAAATTTAACTTTCCCTTACATGATGAACTCCAAGGACTTGGAACAGGACCATAACAGTCGTATTACATGTGATAAAACACACGAGATAAGACACAGGAGATAAAACTTCTTTGGAACATTGGCTCATCTCACTACCGAGCTACGTCTACAAATTGTTTTCGTGACTACGAATTAACCCTTTTTATGAAATAAATGGATGACGTCTTTCAACTTCCGGATCAGTCTGGATTTCGAGGGTACTCCATTAAACTCTAAAAATTAATCGAGCATCAGCCCCTGTGTCTTGCTTTGGTTCACTATAAGAAAGCCTTCGGACTCCATCGATATCTAGGCTATTTTCTATTTCTTCCAATTGTAACAAATTGACTGGTGATACATCGAGGTGTTGAGATATCTATAAAACGACAGTACGTCGTACGTTCTAATTTTGTCAGTGGGATAAAATATATCCTCAAAAACATTTCATCAAAGCATGACACAGAAATTTGTAATTTCAATTTAACTATTCATAAATACGATGGAAGATATTTAACGCTAGATTGGAAGAGACGGGTATAGAAATATACATGGTAAACACATCTCACACTTGTGACTTGCCGATGACATCGTTGTCGTGGCAAAATCGCTGCAATGATTTCAGAATATGCTATTTTTTTTTATTATTATTTTGAGAGTAACATACGAGCGCATAGTTCACCTGATGGTAAGTGATTCCTGCGGCCCATGACATCTACATTCATCCTTGACAAGGAATCATAATGCAGATGCGTTGTCACCCTTGAGGACTGAGATGGAGTGCCTCATCAATAAATATATTCGTATCCCTACCACCAGACGAAACAGCAACATGCTTCTATTTCTTCCCCGGTCAAGCCGATCCATTCATTTCAGTTTAACTTTAATGTAATTGGAAAAGCTAATGATAAACAGTGTTAAATTTTATTTACCTAATCTTAAAATATATCTATTAAGCTGTACCAACAGAAAACTTGTATTAAAATATCTATCAAACATTCCCTTGCATTGTTACAAACCAATTTCAACATGAAGATACTTATGTGTAAAACTAATGTCCGATAAGTTATCTTTAACATTATCACGTCGATGTTGCCTACAATTAATGCATGTGTACAAAATGAAGACAGTGTTTAAGTCGTGATCTGGTAATAAAATGGCACTTATATGAATCATGTTAAAAAACAGCAAAAAGCGTTTGGTTAAGTCGTATAGCCAATATGTTTGTTATGAATTCGTGATTTTTAAATAAATATATAGTTAGCAGTGTAACGTAGTCCATCTTATTTTATAGAAATGGGTTTCAATTTTATGTTGAAATAAAAATGAATACACAAATCTAAATTTCTTTTACTAAAATATTGTTAGAATAATCTACGGATTCGTGCAACAAGTTGGGCGGGCGACAAGAAGCAGGCATCAGTAAGTTTTACAGAGCTACGCTGCAGCATGTTTCTAGCCGCAGAATAAATGGGTCGGCTTGACCGGGGAAGGAATAGCATCATAATGTTGCTGTGTTTCGTCTGGTGAATGTAGGGATCCGAATACGTTTATTACTGGTGACGATGCATTCTATCTCAGTCGTCAAGGGTGACAACGCATCTGCACTATGATTCCTTGTCAAGGATGAATGTAGATGTCATGGGCCGCAGGAATCACTTACCATCAGGTGAACTGTGTGCTTGTTTGTTACTCTCAAATAATAATAAAAAAAACTATATGTATATGTTTCAATAATATTGACATTGTTATATTTTTATTTTCAGAGTTAAAGGCACCTGTGGAGGTCATGATGGCACCCAGCGTGTTTCAAAGAACCAAGTCCCCTCGCTCCTCACCCGGCAACTTGCCTAGAAAATTACAGGTAATGTAATCTATATCAATATTCGATCACCGTTTCCCAACGGACGCAACTTTGCAAAAAATTGCGTAAATAGAACTTTATATTAAAAATTCTGTTACGCAGATTTTTTAGCCACTGTTACCTTGGGGCTCTCACAGCTTCACCGGGTTGAAAGGTGACCGAGGGCTTAGGGCACTCACTCGAGACCCATTTTTAATGGGTAACCGACACAAGGGTTCCCGAGAGGGAGCCTCAGCTTGCCCTGTAAACGTGGGCGCGAAAGCATCTGACTCGAGGGTGACCGAGAGGGTGAACCTAGGCTAGACACAGACTTACTTCTTACCCAAATACTCTTTTACTCTTCGTCTACAGGTGTATGGTGGTAAACCTAAATTAGAAATGTACGTGATTAAGCTACATTTACTATCGTTAGTTGTAACTCGATGTAACTACCTTAATCACAGTAAGATCACTGCAACAGACAGACACTTCCTCAGCCATCAGGGATGTAAACTCGCGTTCATTTTGTTTCGTTCTTGAGGATCACGTTGCATAATCGTGTGGTCGTTTGTCATCGTTAAACTACAAACAGCTATATAAAAAACCCATTAAACATCTAAACTTTTTATATAAAATTTTATAATTTAAAGTTTACATGAGATTTCAAAGAATATTTTATACTATGTTCTGAACAAAGAATATCATAACAGATTTACTCAAAAATATTTTTATAATTACAATTTGAGTTCATATTACAGAAAGTTCCATATGAGCAATGTATTAAATGTCTATTGTTTCTAAAAAAAAACAGCTCCAACGACATTGCGTCATTACTTTTCACACATCTAACGATCAACTTTCCCTTGCATTGATGAAAAAATACTTCAAGTCATGTACGTTAAATAACTTCTTAATTACACTGACTAAACTACACTATTTTAGGGTCAATGGATAAGTGAGTATGTTGTTTAAAAGATGAATACTATTTCTCCATAAACTTAATCTCAAAAAACACTTAAAATTCTACAAACAAATGATATCGTCCCTGGATAAACTTGTCCACTAATTGATAGGGAAGCTCATGACAAGAATCTAGTAAGGAACCTATGGCCACTATTTTCAATCGCAACATTGTTAACAATACTATATTTGATTTAATGCAATATAATAAACAACATAGTACCTGGACGACTGAGCTTAGCTCGACGTCTTCCGGTTGTCATGGTAACGATGTCATGTTGTGTCATCTGTTGTTGAGTATCTAATATCAAATGTTCTCCCTTACTTTATGATAGAAACAAATATTTGTTTTTAAACGAATTTTCGCACGGTTGACCTACGTAGATAAACGTGGAAACTAAAACATTACATTACCTAAATACAAAATTTATACTATTAGAATAAATTTATAGTTACTCTAACTATTACCACAAATTACGTATAGCGCACGTTTTATTCAAACGTGTACCGCCTGTGAATGTGTGCAGATAAATCCCAAACATATTTATCTTGCATATAGATTGCTATTGTGTAAAATCAATATGACATTATCTAATGCAACTTATCGCTTGGGATTTTCTTGTAGAATCGCACACCTTTGAATGATATGATTTGACAAGAAAATATATTTTATATATAGTCTAGAATTTAATTTAAATTAGGTTCGAAGATGATTTGATATCCCCATCATTACTTCACAAAAGCTTCCGTAAAAGTATAATTATAAAAAGTATGATTCTTTAGCCATTCTACTCGTATCTTAAAGCTTCAGGGTTAACACACCTATTAATTTTGATTCATCGTCCTGGCGTCATGGATCATGGCGTCTATCGCCCGCAGCAAAATTACTGACCATTAAGTAATCTGTGTGATCCTTTGACTCTCACTTGCATAAAAGCCAAATAAAAATCTGAAAAGCTAATTAACTTTATAAATTACATCAAGTGTCCAAATACCAAATCATCCCTCGTTATTACAGAATGGCACAGAATCCGCGAGCCAGTCAGAACCAACTGCGGACTCCAGCCCTGGCAACTCAATATCAGACGCTGAGAACTTTGAGTGCTATGGTGAAGCTGATGGCGACGCACCACCGGCCAATACGTAAGTTTGCTTTTTCGCCTGTTCCCCTCTATTTTATTGATTAATCATGAAAGCTGTCGTCTGCCATTGGTGCTACAATCGCCAATCTGGCTAACGAGGAAAAATGTAGATGAGGATGATGCCCTAATAATTTCCAAGATTTCCAACATGTTACCAAATGTCAACAACTGCCAACTGTCCAGGATATATACGCACACATCGGGAAATCACTCTGGTTCCCTGGTCCAATATACAATAAAAATATTTGAGGATTATAGCCAATCCTTTGCAACTCCAATTCCAAACTAAACCACAGGACGAATACAGAAAAAAATTAGCACTAAGAGAAATTAGAAGATGGAGAAAAAAGTTTTAACTTACGAAACTTTTCAACGCAATTAGTGCGCTGACAAGTTGTCTTGATCCTGTTTTTAGAAGAATCTGTAATTATATATATTTATAAAAAAAAAATTGACCTTTTTTATCTTTACGTAAACTGTGTAACCGCTTAACATTTTTAAACATTAATTTAATATAAAACGCAGCTTCCTTTTAAGGTCGTTTAACTACTTCCTACGTTCAGTCATACTTCCTGTATTTATAACTTTCTTATATGATGTAAAATCGTCTGGTTTATTTTCTGTTTATTTTATTGACTGTTGAAATGCCTGTTATGGGGTCTGCTCTTCCACACACTCAGGTTCGGAACATTAAACAAAACATAGAGATGTTATGCTGATATTTCACCCTGGTATTTTGTTAGGGAGCTGAACGGTTTGGTCGAGTTGATTTCCATTCATGCTGACACTCGTAAAAACTACTTACGTAAATAGATTTACTTAAGTACATGTTAATCTAAAACTGCTGTTAGAAATTAGATGCATAAAGTAACTAAAAAAAGTCATTAAACAACGGTCAACCGTCTTGGAGCTTCCGTGTTTACGTGATCATGTTTTATGGCCAACATTACGTGCAATGAGGTAACCCGTGTAGGTGTGTTTATCTCTATACTCCGTAATTACCTTTACGCATGTACTGTATATATGAAATACTATCTAGGTTTATCTTGAAAAATTATTATTTTATTACTAAGTACAACTATTTAAAATAGTTTCAACGATTAATTTTAAATAAGAATAATGGTGACATCCTTGTCATATACAAACCATCAAAGGTCAACTTCTATAATGTGAACTAATAGAAATTCATTGTAAAATTTAATTTTTATATTGAGTAGCGATAACATTTAACATTGGTACACTGCAGTTTGTTTCTAGCTGCGGAATGGACCGGGGTAGGACAACCCCCACACAGAATACCAGCGTAAAATTGCAGTATAATGCTGCTCTATTACGTTTGATGAGTGTAAGGAACCGGACACCTTTATGACTGGTGATGAGGCATTCTATCTCAGTCCTCAAGGGTGACAACGCATCTGCATTATGATTCCTTGTCAAGGATGAATGTAGATGTCATGGGCCGCAGGAATCATTTGCCATCAGGTGAACTAATTATTAATAGTTATTAATTGTTGACAGGATGATCGGTCATTTGTTAATAACAATAATTATTACACCAACCTAAATTCAATCACTAAGTCTTCCTGAACTCAGAACTACTAAATTCTAGAGATATTATATATTATATTAGGTTGTGCGAAGGACCGCATTCTTTTACGCCCCCATCTCCCTCCAACTATATATATTCATGATCCTTAATTCAATATTGTATACTAAGTGCTTAATACCACTTAGTGCAGTATTTACGCAAACGAAGAAGCAGTTCTTCATCTTAATATCCCAGACCATGAGTCGATCTGGTAGTTGTAGGCAATTTTAGAGTTATAGTAACTGATGATGGAAGCGTAAATAGCCTAATGGTTAAGGGTACAGTGTGTAAAACTTAAGGCCGTAGCTTCAAATCCACCATTAGACTATAGCCGTGAACCATCTCCTAGCACAAGCATTTTCATCTCAGCTGTAGTGGTTAACCGGAATATTAGTAATGTTTATAGCATTGCTAATATTCTATTAAAAAAAAAATAAAAATGATTTTTGGTTCTGGGTGCGTTAAAGTTTTCTGTATCATTATTTCATATGCCTTGCTTCGTATTAGGGAATAAGATTATGAGTGAGTGCCTCTATGCCCTTGCCTGTCTAAAAAATGCATTTGCATTTAAGATTCTCATAGAAGAATGACGTTTGCGTGCATGGACCACTCAGGTAAATAAACTCAAGGTGAACTACATACCAGTAACCGCTTTACTCGTGTTTCTTAAAAGTTCAATGATAGAAACTTAAGATCGCCTTCGGTTTGATGACACGCTGGCATGATAATGATCAGACGTAAATCCCTTATATTAATTAAAACTGTATAAAAGTAATTTAAATAAGAAAAATTTTACATTTTAAAGGTTAAAACTGCACTTATATTATAGAATGTCTCTTAATTCGGTTTGCCTTACGGCAATGGCCTCCTCCAGCTCTGTGCAATGTTTTCTGTCTGCCGCTACTCCCATCCAAAGTGGTCGTAAGGTCCTAAAGTCCTATTTCAATTGATTAGTAGTACAAATTTATTAACAATTTACTTTTTTTTTATTACATTGAGAGTTGCAAACGAGCACACAATTCACCTGATGTTAAGTGATTCCTGCGGCCCATGACATCTACATTCCACCTTGTCAAGGAATCATAATGCAGATGCGTTGTCACCTTCCTTGAGGAATGCCTCGTCACCAGTAAAAAAGGTCTCCAGATCCCTTCACTACCAGACGAAACACAGCAGCGTTATGCTACAATTTCACGCCGGTATTCTGTGAGGGCGCGGTCCTACCGCGGTCGAGCTGACCTATTCATTCTGCAGTTAGAAACAAACTGCAGTGTAGGTCTATGACTATTAAAAAAAAGCTTAAAACAAATATGTTTATCAAACGTATTATACTTATTGTTATAGATTAGAAAACGGATCCAGAAGTCCTGCTAATCCTTTGAACCGACACTCATGGACAAGGACGAGTCTCAGAAGAACGCCACCCAGGTAACATTCGCTTTGAGTCAAAAACATTTATTACAACTTTTTTTAACGCTGCATGTTGAGTTATAAAGGTAATGACTTTTGTCTTGTTACACAAGGTAATAAAATATTTGTCGAACCAAATATAATCTATATATATATATATAGCTTTATCATAATTTACTATATATTTTTTTAATTCGTAATTAAACATGTATCATATGTAGCAATTTTTTGCTTTATTTCTGAGGATATTAATACACAAACACATAAATTTTGATACATATATATTGTCTAAAAGAACGTATATACTTTTCAAATTTATATTGTATAACGATTTTAATAACATTTCTCTTAGAATCCTAATATCTGTGACAACAACCATGGTATTAAATATATAAACATATTTAAAAAAATGCTTGAAAACAAAAATATAGTCTTGGTAAACTTAATTAATATTTTGTAAGATATGTCCACTTTACACTCAAATAAGCTATGGTAATTTGAGTTTTCGATAAATAATTAAGTTAATCAATTCTTCAAGCATATCAAGAGATATCTTAGCACTTGTGACGCGGTATTTTTATCTCGATCTTCAGGATTGACAAAACTTAACGAAAATACTTAAAAAAATTACAAATACTTATCGGGGATAATTGCAGCTGTCATATGCCGCATCACTTGTCGTCGGATGTTGCTTGAATTAGCTTATTGTCCTACCTAATTTTTTAAAATCAAATTAAAAATCTCAAAATCAATAAAAATATCAGTCGCAAAATCAATTTGTTCGAAACAATAACAAATCTACTCATCATTAAATCATACTTATGAAAGATTTTTAATAAGATTTGATCAACAATTTTTTTATTGTCTGCTTATTAGGTTTCGTAGATAACAATTAAACATCACTTTTATTTTTTTTGCTCGTATATAATTGGTGTGCCAGTAAAAGTATACTTTTTTGACATTTGTGTGTTTTATGTTATTTTGTGCACTTTTATCCGCTTCTCACTGTTGTGTTGTCTTTCGTAGCCATCAAGAGAACCTGCCGCATCGAAGATGGGGCTCCATGAGACAGTAAGCTTACTTTTATTTTGCCTTTTTATAAGTTTTTTTTTTGTATTTATTTATTTTTGTTTAATCGTATTTGCTTTTTTAATCGTGTTTTGGCGTTGCTTATCTGTGCTTAATATTGGTTACCTCGAAAAGTTTTACCGTGCGGAATTTTTATGCTAAGTATAACTCTTTTATATATGCAACTATTTCAGGATTTAGATATTTATTGATATAAAGAATGACATGAGTTCCCGCAATATGAGAAAATAAAACTAATGTGCCATGATCCGGAGACCTTTACTGGTGATGCGGCATTCCATCTCTGTCCTCAAGGGTGACAACGCATTTGTATTATTATTCCTTGTCACGAATAAATGTAGATGTCATGGGCCGCAGGAATCACTTACCATTAGGTGAACTGTGTGAAAGTATTAAGTTGAGCATTGTTGTACTTAATGAAAGTATAAAGAAACCGGCCGACAGACACAGATAAAAATAAGAGAAGCAACGCTCTCCTAGAAGTTCGTTGTCTGCACTGGCAGCGAGCACTTCATGTTGCCATCTTCCCCTGGTTCGCGGGTGATCAGAGTCCCACTCTGATCACCCGCTAACCTCCTAAAAATCCTCTTTGATTCGCCTTATACGAGAGACAGGGGATACCTTAACGATTCTATAAAACCGGAATAACAGGGCTGATAAATTCAATGTCAATCAAGCCACGCTAGCTCTTGGACTATCGCCGCTTCTAAATATGTCTTTAACAACGAGACCTTATTTATTCTAAGGCCTACCCTACAAAGTCGAACTCTTAATAACTTAGTTTAACTTCAATTTATTTTTTAACAATATAAGTTACAATAACCAATACTAGCACGTTCATGTTACCAACAAGCATAACTTATATTTTACCGAACAATATCTTTGTGAAAGGTTTATTGGTTTTTATTATACCAATTTATATTTCAAAGGCCATACCTACGTCGGGTTTAACATATAGCTAAAAATATTTTTTTTATTATTATTAAATAAGATATTTAAAGTTAAATATACTTTCTAGTTTTGAATTATACATATTGTCTTATTTATTTCATAAATTATATTTTCTCATGATATATTCCTATTAATATGTCAGGCCGTACTTCGTTGTGCAACGTAGGCCTCCCACATAAATTTCCCAATGTGAGATTATTATTGAAAACGAAGGTTAATTCAAATAACAATTAGTTAAATATATTTTTATCCAAAATAGATATATCTGCATTCGAGATTAAAAGCAAAAAATATTATATATTAATATATTTGGATCGTCTAAAACACAAAATCTATCTACGTAAAAATATTTGTTAATACATTTTGAACCTTGCGCTCTATTGTTACGTGTCCCTACATATAGAATTACATTAAAAACTACGATTCGATGCAGTTCTATTATGAGCAGAAACAACACAGGCGACAATATTTCAAGTTGTCAATGAGTCATCACATGACGTTAGATTAGTCATTGGCTGTACAATTATGTCTGTGAACGGAGAAAATTGTTTGTACTATATTTACAAAGTGAGGTTATCGATTAAAATTAAATTACGGTCTTTCGAGCTATCTTTTGCCTCATTAGCTACACACTGGAAGAAGAAGAAATGTTTTACTAGATCAAGATATTGTTTAAGATGGACCAAACCGGTTTATAAAGACTGACTAATGACCAAGGGGGCCAGTTTATAAGGGCAGGCAGGTCACCTGATGTTAAGTGAGGATTGTGGGCTATGATATCTATCCATTATTAACAAAGATTGAAGATGTGTTATCGCCCTTGAGGACTGCGATGCAATGTCTCTTTACGTGTCATTGACTGGACGCGTTCGTATTTCACGCTAGTATCCCTGAAGGGCATTATCTTGCCCCGATCTAACTTCAGTACTTACTCATGTCGCAGCTTAAGACTAATCTAACTGAAGCCATACGCGACCTTGCTAAAAAATAAAAAAATTATGTGTACAATGTCTGATGTATACGAAACCACAAAAATTATATCCTATAATTACTTCTTACCACACCGAAAGGACAAAATGAGATACCATACAATACAATACAATCTTTTGATTGACTATAATTTTATATCAATAATGAATAACTTTATTCAATAAACCATGACTTAATTGTATCCATATATTTATTCGATATTTAACCTAAAATCTGACATACTTTTTTTTAAATACATTGAGAGTAACAAACGAGCACACAGTTCAACACAGGTAAGTAATTCCTGCGGCCCATTTCTACTTGAGTGTGTGTACATTCATCCTTGACAAGGATTCGTAGTGCAGATGCGTTGTTACTCTCGAGAACTGAGATGGAATGCCCCGTTGTCAGTAATAAAGGTCACCAGATCCCTACCATTACACATAACATACCAGACGAAGCACAGCTGCATTATGCTGCTATTTTACGCTAGTATTCTGTGACGGCGTGGTCCTACCCCGGTCGAGCAGACCCATTCACACTGCAGCTAGAAACAAACTGCAGTGTAGCTCTACCACTGTTAATACTGAATACTTATCAGACAATCATTTATATAAATAAAAAACGCCCGGAATATTGGCAAATTAGGGAAAAACTGAAATTTATTTTATTTAGGGATTTTTGTAGGAACTAAAGACATAACTCACGGTTGGAGCGATGCATAATATTCATAAATTTACAAAACTATCAAAAAACTAATTTATTGAAATTTGGAGAGATTAACGAATCAGCTAGTGGATAATAATTCAGTGCAAACTTCCTGGTTATAGTACACTTAACCCTCTCGGGCACCCTCGAGTCAGACGCTCTCGCGAAACAGCTTAACGGTCCTAGCCGAGGCTCCCTCTCGGGAGCCCTTGCGCTGGTTACCCATATATAGAGGTCTTGACTGAGAGCCATAAGCGCTCGGTCACCTCTCAACCCGGTGAAACTGTAAAAGCCCTGGGGCTAACAGCGGCCATCAGCCCGAAAGAAAAAAAAAAAAAAAAAAAAATAGTACACTTAAAACATATTACATTTTAAAAAGAATTATAAATAATATATTAAACACACATATATATAACAATTATATTTTTTATTTTTGTATCACTCGACACAATAAAGATAGTAAAATACAGATTTGCATAAATGGATAACTTATTGCTTAACAAAAAGTATGCATATGTTTATGTGTAATTACTAAATATCGTAAACACTTGGTAAACTGCCCCGTTTAGCGGTTTTATGTGCTTCGTTATTACTATTCGTGTGACTGTGGTAGGTAATTATTTTAAAAAAATATGATTATGAATGAAATGTTATTTTTTATCCAATTAAAGCCATAACGTAAATTGCATTATTTATTATGTATACATATATATATATATATATATATATATACATATAATAAAATCGTAAATAGACTTTTCGTCTGTTTGTTTGTGCGTTTCCGTCTAATTTCCCCATTTGGTTGTGGTCTTTAATAACTAAGAGAAGGAAACGATGAGTGTGTACCTCTAAGTACTGATGTTTACTATACTTTAACTTTGCACCAAGGATGTTATCTGGACGAAAGCAGATATCGCCGCAGTCGATATAAGCAGAATATCATTATTATATTTCATATATCTTCATTTTTCACTCTCCATTCTATATAGATCTAAGACTATATTTTTCCTTGGCTTCACATAGTAAGTCTTAATTGATTAAGCATTTTTCTTTTTGTGGAAGTAGGGATAAAAAAATTGTACACAGTTCATGTGATTCTTAGTTATTACTGTTACTGTGGTCACCCACGTGACCCATCGTAGAAGAAGTTTCTCCCTTGCGCAAACCATCTTCTCGTCTTCCCGTACATAGACGATATACGTCCTGAAGCCAAATATGGACTGCGGATATTGTACTGGAGATTAAGAATACTTCTTTGTCAGTTATCAGGTTTAAAAATATCATAAAGTTACCTCAAACAACACTCATGTGAAATACAGCAAGAAGCAGTTTTTTTTATTTTTAATTAAAAGGAAGTTTTAAATATAAACAAATACAAGGGGAAAACTTCAAGATGACAATCCTTGATACACTTCTCGTAACGCCGGTGACCTTACGGAATTTATTAGATTTAAATTGTCGCGAATTGTAAGGTCTCTTAAATATACTAAACGATTGTATCAAGGCTCGACTAGTATTCAATTTCCGTTACGGCTCTCTTAATTGAGATTTATTTATAACTAAATAGAAGCAAAAAAAAAAATACGAGAAAAAGACTTAAAATGACACTCCTATTTGGTGCATTTGATTAAACTTTGATTTATTATTTTTAAATTCTGATGATTATTTAATGATAACATAATATGTAATTAAATTGTAGTATTCTACCATAAAGGATTAAACTGTTATTATTATTATTAATAACAATACACTTTGTAATAATCGCAAAATACTCAAGTTAAATACAAAAAACATAAAAGCCCGTATCTTATATGCCACTTGTTTATTTAAATCGTTAGTGGCGGTAGGCGGGGAGGCCTATATTTGTAGCAGTTGATATAACAGTTGACGGCCTCTGCGTGATGATAATATGGACGTTATAACCTTGGTTTTAAGAAAACATTAAAACAATGACCATTGACCACGTGACATATTTTAATAGATTCTTACGCAATTGATTTACATCGCATTTATAAACTAACTGTAGCACGGATACATTGGCTCGGTTGTTGAAATACGCTTTCCGGCAAGCGTAAAATAATAGTTTAATGCTGTGGTTATAAAAATAAAACCGGAGACCTCATTACTATGACAAGGTAGTTTATTTCAGTACTCAAAGTTGACGTTATAATTCCTCACCGAGGACGAATGTGGGTATCATGTACGACAGATATCACTTACTATTAAGTGAATTGTTTGCCACATCGTACAACATAAAAAAAAAATATATCATGATCCAATATGCTACGTTGTACACATGCAGGCACATACAAATTCCAATAAAATATTAAATGTTTAATTAACCTGTTTAATCATCTAATAGAACATTGATTGACAAACAATATACTTAAAAGCGCAAAGAAATATTAGCAGTCCATGCAAAAAAAGGCTATAGTTAGCTAAACAGATTTTTCATCAAAAAATCCTCCTTTACATTTCATGACTTTTTCACAAGTCTCGGCATCTCGACATCAATTTGTTAATATAAAAAAAGTGTCTTGTGATATATTGTTCCAAATTTCGCATAAAGCATTCCACATTTCTTTTCGCGAGGATGGGCCACGATTACGGACGTTCCTATCAAGGTCTTCCCACAAAAAATCAATGGGATTGAGATCCGGGCTCTGAGGAGGCCAAACCATGTTTTTTAAAACCCCTTGTGCCTCTTTCTCTTCTAAATATCCTACATAATTTTGAGCTATGCTTTGGCAATAAATATGCAATCGCAACCCGGAAGAAAGGACAAATTGTTCTAAAATATTTTTGTACTGTTCCTTTTTCAAAATTCCTTCAATTTAGAAGAAAACGCCAGTTCCTTGGCTAGAGAAGCAACCCCAGACCATAATTGAGCCACCACCATGCTTGATTGTGGGGACTACACAATCTGACATCTTTTCTTGGGCACTGTATCGAACGTAAATTCTATGTTTTGAACTGAATAGTTCAAACTTGGATTCATCGGTCCAAAGCACTTTTTTAAAATCTTCTTCTCGTCTCTAAAAAACAAAAGAATGACTTCTTTAAATATTCGATACTAACAATAGAATATGCAGATGTGCATTTCTTTTATTTATCCTATGGGATTTTATTACAGTTGATGGATAATTATGTTGTTTTTGTGCGGTCTTAAACTTTTGGCCGGCAGGGTATATTCACATATATGATACAATGTGGCTAGTTAGTTCAAATGTATTTTATAGTAAGACATGGGCGTGCTTGTTGGTAAATTAAATAGAAAATAAAACTGTGAAGTGGTTCAAACGCATTGTTAACGTCAAACGGAACGGACTCTCCTCAAGAAAGTGCACCGCCTTGTTCTACTTGACTGCCTTAGTCCGAGATTCATACCAGAAACAGAAGCGACAGCGGGTTTATGAGAATACATAATTTATATTAACACTTAAATTTACATTTATATATATATCAAGTTTTAAGATTTTTTTTCTCTTATTTACAATGTATGCACTACACATACCACAATTTCCCTCCACGCCACGGGTTCACTGGTAGATAATGCCTTACGGCATTAAGTCCGCCATTTGTATCACTTTTTGTAAGGTTTGACCATTTAATAATTACTTTCAAAATTAAATTCAATAAAATCTTCAAAATTCATTATTTATGTTGAATTACTTCAATTTTTGTCTTAACCATCTCCGTTGTCTAATACAACCCGTTGTTTAATATTTACACACTGAGAAACCGGCAACAAAAAATCTTCTGAGTACCAACCTCAGACTCAATAACCAGAAGTCACGCTTAGCACTTTTTGTCAGAACACCTTGAAGCCCTCGTTATGAGCGGTGTCGTGGGAGCGAAGAACATCTATCACAAGACGCCACTAAGCTAGAGCCATCGGTGTAAACAACTCAATAACATTAACTTCAGTAATTATAGATCATGTAACGTTGGTTACTGAAATACAACTAAAACCGATTGAGTTCATAAATTGCTGTGCTATTATTGTCTTTGCTTGACTATGTATAGAGGTAATTTTCAAGGAGTGAATGTTTAATTATGCAACGATCGAGTCACACGCACCCACCCAATTCGTCTATGGTCACGAAGCAGGTAATGGGATTGTTAGGTTTTGTTAAAGATGATGTTAGATCATGTGTATCGAAATTGCAATATGCATTGTTTCACTATAGTATTGTAGTAACGTAGTGTAGTGTTAATTTTTTTCACTCAATTCTCTAATCTCCTTCTTTTCGTTAATTTAAATGATTTTTTTATCTGTTTTACATTATATACGAATAATTTTGCCTATTACATTTCGTGATGTCCCTTTTTCGGATGTGGATGTGGAAGTCCATTTATCAATGTTATTATTTCTGTAAAATGTTATTGGTTAATCTAGTTATATTTATATTATTTTATTTTCATTCTAAAAAATAGCATAGTGTGTGCAACTTATTTAATGGCCTCAGGTTTAACAGAACGTCTTTGAAAAAAGATAGTGAGGTCATCGAGCAAACCAAATATGCACGTGCGTGGGTGTACGAACACGTATTTAATTTTTACCCATATATTCAATTATGGACTTATCTAATTATGTAGTCACCATCAATAATTCAGACCCTGATACTGGTGTATTCTTACATGAGAGCTATTAGTCTTCGCAAAGACTTGAAAACCTTGCCCCATAAACTAATCCACTAGCATCGCTGAAACGAAAACTTACTAAGACAAGTTCATCCTTATTTCTAAAATTTATGCCACGCCTGTCAAGTTATACACGTATGCAATAATATTTTGCGAATATACAAAATACTTCTACGAATTTATTGTGATATGGGTCCATAAGAATAGATATTTTAATCCGTTAGAAGCAACTGACCGAGCCGAGGTTCGGCCCTATCGGGTACCCTCGAGACAGTGAGACAGCAACTTACACGCGCAGAGTAACGGTCCGAGCCGAGGCTCCCTCTCGGGAACCCTTGTGCTGTTTACCCATAAATAAAGGACTGAGTGCCTTAAGCGCTCGGCCACCTTTAAACCCGGTGAAGTTGTTAAATCTCTTGGGCTAACAGTGAACGTAAGCGTAACGTAAGAACATACTTTTTTGAAAACATCTTTTAGTGATGCTTGATCTCCTAGGTCGATGGATGGTTTGCAAAACGAATAATGATTTAACGTTCATCGTGTTTCTTCGAACAATATTCCATTTGACACCTTCTCCATAAGTAATGAGATAAATAGGCCTAACATTATCAAGATCCGCCAACTTTCATTCTAGGTGCAATGATTCAATTGATTTTTTTAGTCTAAAGTTATCTTTGCAAACTCTATTGTTTCTGTATTATTTAAAATTTCTGTGTGTAAAAGCGTGAACTAAACTTTTATTTATTAGTAATCGTTAAAGCAAATGATTCATATTTAAGTATTTGGCTTCTAATGCTAAGTTCTTTTCTGTAATCCAATGAAAAATATGTGATCCATTATTAGTATTAGATATTTTTCCTGTTGATAACGTCATCATATTTTGTTATATTTCTATCAACCTTTAAAATAAGTAAGGTCATCAACGGCGAATCAGCGATCAATATGACATAAGGCTCACGATAAGGTATAATTAAAGTAAACTACAATACATTGGTAGATTTCCTGTCATATTTTTGGATTGACATTGACAACTATATGACGCCGCAGAATATGTGCCTTTATGTACTGCTTGAATATCGGGTGGTCGGAGACTCGATTCCCTGCCGAGGAATAAAATTATTTGTATGACAATATTTTTTGATTTGTTTTATTTGAGGTCATTTATCTATCTCCAATCTTATTGCACATGCATCGCATCGTACAATGGAAAGTGATGACGAATGAGTGCCACGTGTATGTGCGAATGCTTATTACTCTCTATGTCCAATTGATATCAAGTGGTAATTGCGAGAAAGACATCGCGGAACCTCGCCCAATCAATGCAAATACAAAGCAATTGCCTTATCTTATTAAATTCGTTCGACTAAATAATCGTGATGTTGCTTATAATGTGGACACACTATAATTTTGGCGTAAGGTGACAACAAAATTTTAATGCGATAATGCGCGATGAATTATCGCCCGATAGTGGCGCATAAGTAGTATACGGCTAAGTTATTTGCAGAAGTTACGATGTCCGTCCATCTAGCGCTTAATAATAAAATAACGGCGCATGTTTCGTACTCGGCTATTGTAGATAATTCACACTCTGCCGTCCAGCCACTGTCCGGTCCAACATTACGTTTACAATGCGTCAGTTCCTCGCGACCACTCGTGCG
Source organism: Teinopalpus imperialis (assembly GCA_029286865.1). Lineage (NCBI taxonomy): Eukaryota > Metazoa > Arthropoda > Insecta > Lepidoptera > Papilionidae > Teinopalpus > Teinopalpus imperialis. The sequence goes on along the minus strand of JAGSMU010000009.1, from coordinate 1,277,974 downwards.
TCCGACATTGCACGCACGCGCTGTCAGATTCAAATTTCGAATTCCATTTAATTTCATTATTTTTCAAAACATGTCGCCAATTAGTGTTGTAACTCGAAATTAGTGATGTGAGTTCCGTCCCGTTAATAAGACAGTGTCCGATTGTGACAGAAGTTTGTTTAAGTACAAATTATTTGTTTGTAAAGCTGGAGCGAAACGGCGTTTACATGCATTACAGAAAGCGACCCTACAGGTTAGATATTAAGCAAATATTTTAAATTTTTCGTCACATAAGAAAAAAATTGTTGTCTATTGCGACTGGTATTCCAAATTTGTAAAAAGAGGAGACATGCGCGAAAAAATATATAACTAACCACAATGCGATAAAATTTTTAAATAATTATTTTTTAAGTTAAGTGTATTTTATATTTTTGTGGGTAGAAATAACGCTTCATCGCAAACAATATCATAACCTCGCCTGAACTTTTATGTTTAAGGATGTATAAAGAATACTAATGTTTTGTTCGACGTGGGTGACGTCGGTAAATCCGTTGCCTTGTTTTTTAAAAAAGTTAGCGCAGAACATCACGCTCTGATTACTTTTTTTGTATATATGTAAATATATGACTATAATATAATTATTCTCTCTCAATCTAATTACAGTCATGTTGTCGATTCTCTGAAACCTACAGAGAATATATATTATAATAAAGTCATTTTCGAAATAAAAAAAAAAACATTCGTGCATAGTGGACAACGATAGGTTTATCCCCTGTCACTTTCGAGACTTAAATTAACTGTGAATAGAACTTACCACTTAGTCTTCCCCGAATAGTATGAAAGACGTACGAAAATGTACTATACGACGGGAAAAATAAATATGGTAACAATACTAACTTTCATTGTCAGGCTACTTACCTAAACTTTACAGTTATAAATTTTTATTTAAAAAAATTAATGTAAATTTATTAATTAGTATTATTCGCTTCCGGACCAGTTTGTTATTCAAATGTAGAAATTCAGAAGTATTTAACCGTTTTATAAAATATTTTCATGTATTTTTTTTTTGTTTATTTTTCCGACAAGAGATCATCTTCTTATAAATTTCACGTTTTGTAGATGTGTTTACAATGTGTCATATACCTTATCCAAATAATACTAAATCTTGTTTTGAAAATCCAAACGAAATTTACTGTTTGAAGATAACTAAACTTGTATTATGATTTTTAGATTTATTTGTCACCTATAAACTCAAAGCGTACTAGTCAGATTTTTATGTACATTTTAGAATTCCGTTTGCTTTGATATATGAGGTATTATAGTTGTGCACATATTCAACAGTGGTACATCCACGTTGCAGCTTGTTTGTACCTACAACGAATGGGTTAGCTTGTACGGGCAAGGACTACTGACAGAATACCAGCCCGTAATTGTAACATAACTCTGATCTAGATAGGGAGACAGATGACAAGGTATTTCATCTCAGTCCTCAGGGGTGACAATGGGTGGTGCATCTTGCAATTGCAATCTTTGTTTAGGTTGGACGTACGAGTATGTCATGGGCCGCACGGATCACTTACCATCAATGAACTGTATGCTCACACCCCTAGTTTAAAAAATCATATCAAACGCTACAGACACAACGATAAAGCCAGCCGTTAATAAGACTCAAGTAAAAGGGTAATGGTAATTAATAGCGTGTTAACGTTATTTCGTAATACGTATCTATGCGTGATCGTTATTGAAGTAACTTAATAAGTAATCTCATGTTTCTAGGTCTTGTGGCTCTAGTGCAAGTAGCGATGTAATGAGTCAGAGACAATACGATCACACGATAATGTCCACATTAATTATGAGTATAATAAAAATTGAACCGGCAAATCCATTAAAAAAATCTTAGTTGAATTTACTCAAAGTTCTTTTTAAATATATTTAAAATATATTGTCAAACAAATATAAAAAAATATAATATTAAATTAAGGATAAAATTAAATCGAATTTGTTAAACCGATCTGGAATAAAATAAAAATCCGATTAAATTGGTTCATCCGTTTCGGCCTACGCCACCGGACAAAATCTTCAGAACGTTTTGGTTGCAGGCTAAACCAATATTCTAATTAATTAACTACATATCTAATTCATCTCTATGATGACGCCCAAGATATTTTTTTTAAATTTAAAGATGACTTTTAATTTTTCGTTAATTTTATATAAAGTTTTCAATTAAAGTTTTTTTATAATAAATCTGACTATAACAACACATTTAACACGACATATCGTACTCACCACGCCGCAGCCACAGGTATATTGACTCGTATACTGACTCGACCAGAGTATACGGTTTCACAGAGTATCAACGTAAAATATTAGCTTTGTTAAAACAAACAAACAAAGTAGGATTGTTTGTTTGTTTTTGTTTGGTGAATGATGGATACCCGCGACCTGGACCCGGTGACGAGGAGTTCCATCTTGATCCTCAAATGGCAAAACTGCATCATGATTGAACGATGATAGTGATTGTTATAGACTGTCCTCATTTACCATCATCAGTTATTTTATCATAAAATTTTATTAAATTGAGACTAACAAACGCACTTAGCACACATTTCATCTGATTGCAAGTGATTCCTGCGGCCCGTGACATCTATATTCATCCTTGACAAGGAATCATAATGCAGATGCGTTGTCACCCTTGACGACTGAGATTGCACAACTCGTCAGCAGTAATAAAGGTCTCTGGACCCCTACACTCACCAGACGAAATACAGCAGAATTATGCTGCTATTTTACGCTGGTATTCTGTGAGGGCGTGGTCCTACCCCGATCGAGCTGACCCATACATTCTGTAGCTAGTAACAAATTGCAATGTAGCTCAACCAGTGTCAGTTGGGCTCGTTTGTCACCTCCAATGTCATAAAACAAACGGAACTATGCAAATGTATTTTTTACGACATTATACCATATTATACGTGAAAACCGTGACATGTTATATCTTTATCTAGACTAGTTTACGTGAGAAATATGTTTGTTGTAGACCATTACTATTAAAGTTTTGTAACTAGGTACAAAGTTATACAGTTCGTCGTGTTAGAAACGCCTATAATATTTTGCACCCCTTAAACACTATTTTGTTAACTAGTTATTTAGGACCTTACATTGGACAACTCTAGTGATGTACTATTTAAGATGTAACGCGTTTTGAATACTTTAATCTACAATACCTAGAAAGAATCCCTTAAGCATGTCCAGCTTTTAGACTATTTGATGGCTTATGATTGTACTCTCACTCCTTCAACCCTAAGCCAAACAATCATTTATGTTATACAACGTCTTCAGCGAAAACTTACTAAATCGAAGCGCGTGATTTCATATTCACCGGTGACGTCAACTTTGTGTGTGACTTCAATGTATTGTGGGTGTCGCGTTGCATTACTATTCAAGAACTTTTATACTTCCCAAATTTATCCGTATTAAGTAGTCAAAATGCTATAATTAAATTTTACTGTTGCTTGGGGATACTGCAAGTACTTTTTGAATTGGTATCAAGTAAAAGAAAAAAATATGTAGCGTATATAGTGTCTTATAGTTTGGTGATTGAAATTATAAAATTTAATATTTGATAGAAAATAGTTGTCTTCAGTAATATCTTAATTAATAATATATTATAAACAAAATGATGTTGCTACGTCTGTATGCGTAATTCTTCTAAAACTACTGCACGAAGATTTTGCTTCGATTTTCAGAAATTAATAAACTGTATTCTATAATATATAAAATAAATTCTTCACACAGAGTGGGCTGAATTTGTTGAGTGTGGCTGAGAAATAAGGGTAAATTGATTTAATATCAAGAACATTTACAATAAGAACATTACAGTTATCCAGACTTTTTTATTTCCATTACGGAATAACCGCGGTCTTCATAAAAAAATCGTGAAAGTAACATAGATCCCATCGCACATTCTTCGAAACGTATTCTTCAGAAGTGTTGCCGTTAAGATTAATCTACAGCGACAAAGTAAGGTTGCTACACGGTCAAAGTGGTTGTGTACAGTTATTATGATAATTAAAGTGATGAGCGCACTCACTATTTTATTGTTACAGTACTAATACAGCAGTGTATGTATGAGTACATGTATTCAATCCATTGTACTTTGGCTGAACGGGACAGCAATGATTGCCTTTTAATTCGCAACAATAAAAAAAACAAATACAGGTTACATTATAACTTATTTTAACAATTAGATAGTATTGTTTCCACGGGTTGATACGGCAATGATTGTATTTATGTCACTCGGAACAACGTACAGAACAGCAAATATGAAATATAAAATTTCTTGCTGCTTACTTAGAAAATGAGGGACTTCCGTACAACCGGTCATCCCTTATTTTACCCCCTTAAGGAGGAAATTTCCGAAAATCCTTCCTTAGTGGATGCTTACAACATGAAAGGCATCAAGTGCCAAAGTTTCAAGTTTGTAGCCCCACCGATTTAGGCTCTGCGTTGATGATACAGTCATTCAGTCAGCACAAGTAATTACACACATATGTATAAACTAACATGTAATCAACATGTTAATTACTCTTTAATACCAAATTAATTGACAATTAACACTTTCTGCCAAGGTGCCAATAAGGCATTATAATTTAATATGAGCCGAAGTCTTAGTCATGACAATAACCTAGATATTCAGGCATGTATGCTAAATCTTTTTAAAATAAGACCTGAACGATCGCTCGGCGTATATTGTGTAACAAAATCTCATCATTTTAGCAAATTACAGTTGCGACACAGCTTGCCACTTAAATGTATGGGACCATTACAAAGTTTTACAGCGTTGGCGTGATGTTAGAAATTATTAACTTAAGTGCAGTGGGGACTACCGTCGGAGTTTAACTATATGGGTGGCATGTTATGGCTTTAAAAAGCGCTTTGTAGATAGAAGGTTCTATCTCCCGTACCGAATAATCTAAAATGGGTACTTCACGTTTGCATTAGCTGCTGATTAATAAAACTCAAAAAAAACACAAAGTTTCTTGTTTGTTTATTTTTTTATTTTTTTATTTTAAAACCAATAAATCATGATTGGCGAATTTCAATAAATATTCGAAATATTTCGTATATGAGTCAGTAATAATAAAATTAGGCATGCAGAGTTTTTTTTTTCTTAATAAATAGGTGACAAACGCATAGCATAATGGTAAGTGATCACCGCAGTCCATGAAGATCCGCAACGCCAGAGAAATTGCAGGTGGCTTTTGAGTAAGAAATTGTCAGGCTATTTACTAGAAGGTCCTTTAGTAGTATAGTTTCGGAAATAACGCTGGCAAAAGCATGGTTCCATAACATAGCCGTACCACGAACAAAACACAAGTAACTGTGTGTTGTGTTCATAGTTCATCTAGATGGTGAGGGTGAAATTAACGTCGTAACTCAGTTGATGGAATTAATCCTCATAACACTGCCCGTGAAAAAAATGCTAAGACATGTAATATCTCTTTGCAAAGCCAAGATATCAAACGTATCGGCAAGAATCTTTGATTATTCGACCTGATCTCCATTGAAAGCGTCAAAATGAAAATATCTGGCACAGGGGTGCCCCGGCCTAAAGATTAGGACAGTATTCCATTTGAGGTTGGACTTGCGACTTGTAGATGTGCCAGGAAAATGGTCATGTGATTGTATTTAAAAACCTTATGACGATAAGTTGGTTTAAATAAAACTATGACTAATCAGTGCCGCTTTTTACGAGGCATTTCATATTAGTTTTTAGGCAGGAAAAAGCATTCCTTATGGAGGACGAATGTGCGTCTAATGGGCCGCAGAACTACCATCAGGTTAACTGTGCTCGTCTGTCACTCCCTAACACGATGAACCTTACTTCATTCAACATAATACACAAAAAGAATAGCAAGAATAATATGTTAAAACAATTTATACAAGAGAACAAATTATAGAGCATTTTGTAAGTGTCGCTGAACGACGACGCAATCACTTTCTTACACAATGTCACGGCGCGCGCGCACCCATGTTTCATTTGTGTCGCTAACGATTTCTCCAGCCCTCCCCGCGGACGTCCAACCATTAGTAACTAAGCTTTACTGATAGCGGACCCTTCATCACTAGCCATTATAAAATAATAAATCTATCTCCTCATCCATCAACTTTCTGTATACTCGAGGAAGACAATTTTTAATGTTATATTTTGTCATATCTGATAATGGCTTTAGAATAAAAGATCCACGCCGCGACTATAAACTAACTTCGCGCAGCATAGTGCCGTTTCTTCTGGTTAGAGAATTGGGGATTGCTAGTGTCAAAGTATCTGCAATATATTTTTCAATTTCTAGTTGAAAATGTGGATGCTTCACATTTATATTACGACGGGATCATTAATGCTATTTAACGTCTCTAGAAACCACATCACTCATATAATAAGAAACAAAATAGTTTAGATTTCATTTCATTTCTTTTTTTTTTTATTTTAGCAACTATATTTTAATTAATTAATTAAGGTATTAGGAATTTTTATAATTTCCTGATCTTTAATTATGGAATGGCGGCGTCTCCTGTCTCTCTATGGGTAACGGAAAGAAGAAAAAATATTAACGTCTAATAAAATCTCCTAATTCACTATTAAATATCTAGAAATCCGTTTCAGAATCTGGTATAACTCCTCAATCAATACGGACATTGTATGATTTTATATAAAAAATATGATATGCTTCATAAATTTACCCAATCCAACCTTTCGTAATATTTTATCGTAAAACATCAAAGGCTCACGCAGGTGGATTGTACGCAAAGATAAGCATATTGCATTGCTTTCATAAACTATAAATAAGATTACATTTTTAATGGTCGCTAATAGAACACTAACCTTATCAGATTTATTTCAAGCAGGAGTTTCTTTACAACACGTCTTATATTTTAAGAATTTAACACCCTATCCTGTCACGAGTTTGAAGTTTGTTTTTCCTGAACAAAATTGTATAAGATAAATCATAGCATGATCTTCATATTATTATTATTATTATTATATTATCGTCGGTCAGGTTTTTATGCTTAGTGGTTATCGTTGATCTTTCCTAAAACTCAACTACATATTTACACACCACCATACACCACACACACATTGTCTCACCAACGTTATGATACTGAGATGGCCACGTTATCCTGAGTTAGAATACCAGCTAAAATTTATTATTATAATACCTCCTACGTGGCACACATAAACAATACATAGCAAAATCAGGTGCAATTAAAAACAAAGAAAGGGAAAAAAAACAAAAAGCTTTTTTACCTAATCAAAAAAAAAGATAGACAAAAACCCTGACCTTCCGTGAAGCCTACACAAGAGAAGTGCCTCATTTTATAAAATACAATAAAAAAAATATAAAATAATAAAAGAAAGTAATAAAAAAATAACAACTGTTCTTAATTTTTGTGCTACTCAAATTGTTAATTTTTTGACGTAGGTGTGTTGTACTACTGTCCGTGTACTTGATACTGGATCTGAACCTTTTAATTTTATGTTATATTATAATACATTACGACGAGACATCGCCCTGGATCAAATTGACGAGGAGAACATCCACGCACAAATAAAAAACCCTTATCGCATTCTATTTCTCAATCAAAATCTTCATTAAAAATAATATTTGCGTACCTAATGAAATTACGACTTGGCCTTTGCGCAGATTATATATAATACAGTGCTAAAATTATTTACGTCAACATTGCAACGCGTCTTCGCTTTCCATGATCCTATTAACGCCTGTGCGATAACATTGAAGAAAATATACAAATGTTAGAGACCTGACAACACTTACAAAGAAATCAATGATGTACGTACATACATACACCACTAGTCTATTTCAGCCACAGTGATATAATATGGTTTTTACCAAATGACATTAACTACGCAGGATATATTGACGTGTAGTTAGGATATGAGGAAATCAGAGTCACTCGTCACACATCGTTCCTTTCTCTAGTCACCAAGATTGGAGGGGGGTTCAAATATAATCATGGAACCAGGTCGGAACCGAACAATAAGACACAATATTCAAGTTTTATGTAATTTTTAAAATGAACTATTAAGATAAGGTTAGGCCACCTAGTAATTTCGAACGCCTTAGTTGGTACGGGTCTTAAATGAATGTGATATTTTAAAACAAATAGTCTGGTATACTTCTAGACGCAGTTCCTACACTGTAGTTTGTTTCTAGCTGCAGAACGAATAGGTCAGCTCGACCGGGGTAGGACCACGACCTGAACAGAATATTAGCGTAAAATAGCAGTACAATGCTTCTGTGTTTCGTCTGGTAAGTGCAGGGATCCGGAGACCTTTACTACTCTTCAAGGGTGACTACGCATCTGCATAATGTTTCGTTATCAAGGATGAATGTAGATATCATGGGCCGCAGGAATCACTTACCATCAGGTGCACTGTGTGCTCCTATGTTACACTTAATGTAATGAAAAAAAACGATGGATAGTATAGGCCATAGGTGTCACTATCAGGGATCCACCTTTTAATTAAAAAAACAAATATCGCCTTTCACCTCTTTTTCCATAACCTAATAAATACATTTTCAAATACGATATTTCTATTGTAATCTAACAATTATAACGATACCAAATTATACTTATATAAGAACCAAGTTATGCATAAGACTCGCAAACAATATAATGTACTAATTGTCTGTTACTTTTACACTTGTTTCCTTCTTTCTCCGTCAGAACTATGAACGCATTGTACACCGGATGTGTGCTACTAAACAAATTAATTATTAATGTTATCAACCTTACACTACGCATATTATAATTACATCGTCGTACACTACATATGATAATCTTGATCTGTTACTTACGTTTGCTTTCTATAGGAATACCAACAAATACCATTATATATATATATATATATATATATATATATATATATATATATATATATATATATATATCTCCCATGTTCCATTGTTACATTGAATAAACCAGGGAGACAAAATGTTAACAAAGAGAATGCCTCTTAGACATCTCTCTCTATTTGGACATGTTAACGAGGATGTGTCAATAAATACATTTTAATTTGGTAGATACGTGTACCTCCGCCTTATTACCATCAATTGCTTTGTGTTATAAAGTTTGAGTGACAAACCAGCAAACAGTTTCCTGCGGGCCAATAATACCCATGCGTGTTGAAAAATGATAATTTACTTGACTGAAAACTAAGATAGAATGCTTTTAAACCACTCGTAAGTTCCTAAGTTTCACTCTCAGAAGAAACGTAACAGCGTTATGTTGTTATTTACCGCTAATATTCAGGGATGTGTTTTTTTATTTCCAAGAATATAGTATGAAATGAAAAGGTTTAATAATTTTCAGCATAACATATTCAATTGAAATCACTATAAACGTGTCAAAGATAAAAGTAAAATAATTTTTTTTTTTAATTATTATTACATTAAATCAGAGTAAAAAATGAGCACATATTTCACCTGATGACAAGTGATTCCTGCGGCCCATGACAAGGAATCATAATGCAGATGCTTTGTTACTCTTGAAGACTAAGATGGAATGCCTCGTCACCACTAATTAAATCTCCGGATCCCAACATTCGCTTCAGAGGACGTGGTCCTACCCTGGTCGAGCCGACCCATTCATTCTGCAGCTGGAAACAGATTTCAGTGTAGCTCTACCACTGTTGCATTTTAAATAAAAACTACCTAAACAAAGCATGCAACTAAATGGTCATTAATACAGTTACAATTTTTCACTAAAAGCCAGATTATTCTCTATTACATATACGAAGAAACAGCATTTTATGACTTATGGCTATTTGCCATCATTATTGCCATCAAATATGCATTCCTTTTGCATATATTTAAACATTTACATATTTAAGTTTATCCGGGTTCCGTATTGATCTATTAGCTTTCAATTTGTCTAATCTGGCTAGCATGAATACATTTTTTGAATTTCTAAAACTTGTATTGTATAGACTACTCCAAATCCATAAGTCAAAATTGAAGCAACATATCACATAATATATGCACATAGTACAAAAAGACAATATGTTTTTTTGTCCACTTAATTACAAAATTTTTGTTTCAGCTCGGGGAAGCGGCAAATTGGCTCCAATGTCTTAGCAAGGTACATGCAAAATCAATTATTCTTTATTATTGTATTTATAAGTCACATATATATTAATTAGTATAGCGCCCTCTGTTACAAGTAAAGTAATATAATGTTTGATGCCATGACAAACTGCAGAATCATTCAATAGATGGCGCTCTAATAAAACGTAATTTTAAATAAAACTATCAACAGATGTCGCTTCAACCATTTTACGATTTATTAACACCTTCACTAAATAAATTATCAACCAACTTGTTATTGTTACAGCCAATTGTACCGATCCTCGTCATTCAATTCGTCGGGCTGCGGCTCGGGTGGGGAACCGGCGGACGACATGTACTCTGACGTGTCGCTAGAAGAAGACGTTCAAGGACTAAATTATAAGGTCTGTATATTTTAATACCTTAAATAGGCAATAGATGGCGCAATGAACAGAGATTAGAGCGATTGGTCTTTAACTTGTTTGAATTGTTTAAAATGAAGTCTCACATCTAGTTAACTCTACAAAAATGTATTAATACTTTTATTATCACGTTGGTAAAGTCAATGTATATTTATTTTTACTTTTTAATATTTTATAAAAAACTCACTTTTTAAGTGACAAATGAGTTTCATAATATCTTTGTCACCCTCTACAAAGATTATGCCGGTATTACTCGTTGGTATTACGTGAGGGTGTGGCCAATTCCAGATCGAGCTCCCCCATTCATGTTGTACTTAGCTGCAGCAAAGGTTTGCGATGTATTACTATTTCTAATCTAAAATATTCTAATTTTTTAATCTATTTAATGTTAATAATAGTCAGAGTTGACTTTAACATAAAATTGTCGTTTAGATTTTACCTAACTAGACTGGCAAACGCCAGTGAGTTTTGTTTAGGCAATTCAGCCAATACTTGTTTAACACGACAGTTTTAACTATCGGCCCGTGATATAATATGATTTCATCGTCACTTTCTTTGACAAACTGTAAAGCTGTTTTGTATACAAAATTTACTTAATATAGCGTATTAAATAGTATTAGTCTATATTAAATCGTTCGGTCGGAACAACAAATTGATTCATCTATTGTACGTTAAATTTACATGGAAATGAGTAATTTCTACACATTCATACGCCACCACAAAAGTGAGATTATTCACGAGTAAGATTTCTAGAAAAACAGTAGCTGTTATTTGGAAACCTTGATTATTGCCTTTGATGACAACAGTACAATAAGAAGTCCTAATAAGTGGCATAAATACAAACATCTTTATAATTTTTTTTCTAGGTTAAGCGTAATTATGCTTTTAGTAGATGGCGTGCGTCTCTAATGACTTAACATAACGTGAACTGTGTACTTGCTTGACACACTTCACCCTTCTGCCATCTAATAGTGTTCATTAATGCCTAAATTATAATATATGCTGAATAGAATTTATTAAAAATTGTATATTTTATAAATAGATTTTTTTAACATTTGTATCATATTTGTGCGTCATATTGTATAAATAATACATGAGTCGTCGTAGTTTTACTTTAAACGTTTCTCTTTTGGGTTACGCTTTCAAGTTGCTAATACGATTCGATCTTAATGTTTAACAAATTATGCGATGTTAGTTCTAAATATCGCATCTATACATTTCTTTCAGTAATTAGTGCCGCTGCCGTTGCTTCTGCGACGTACGTTTATATCACCCAATTAGGCCGATATCAACGTCAAATGATTTCAAGGCTGTCTCGGTTAACGTATTATATTCCGCACTATACTAATTTGTTCAAAGCACACGCGATGTAGTTAATGTACTTGTAAAATAAGAGATAAAGTAAAATAAAGAAACTAAACGTGAATTAAATGTCTTTGGATCCCGTTGCACAGTGACCTGCCTGTTGCGTTGTCCCCTGGGTCAAATTCCCAAAGAGATTTTTTTGCATTTGAACATTCCTTATCTTAATACATATTTTAATTTTCAGTCAAAATACAGTGACAGGAAATACGATGCATTCGTTGCAAGGGGTTAAGTTAGATACACATATGCAGAATATTTAGTCGTATGATATTTCTGAGTTATTCAAGATTTAATAATTTTAAATTAAAACCCCAGTTTTCATGTTAAAATGTACCCTAGTAGTTATGGGATTTTGTATGTAATTGAAATATTTTCTTATAGGCAAACGGTCAGACACTCATTCAAAACCAAAATAAGCTGGAAAACGCAGCTATTTTTAATTTAAGGGTTACAAAACCACATATTATTGGGTAAAAAAAATCACTTTTTATGTAATTTTAGCATGTAGGCATGTCAATGAATAACGTTGTTAGAATACAACGATAGGTATGTACTCAAGATGATTGATGCTAACTGGTCCAGACAACTGGTAATTCCACAGGCAATTATCAATATTCCCCATTCAACCCATTTTGTCATTGCTGCGTCCCAGAAATGCGGTGTTCGGACACGTGCGTTATAAGCAAATGTAGAGCATTACCAAGAAACGGGTGGCCAGCTTTTTTGACAGTGTTTTAAAACAGCCTGGTCGGTTTTTGATAACAACTTTAGAAGGTAGCAAATGAATAAAGAAAGATAATTCAAGAATTGCTTACCAACATTTCATATATGTGGCAGTCTGTTTATTTACTTGAAATATAGTTTTATTTTCGTACAATATATATGTGATTTTGTAGCCTTAAGTTTGAAAAATAGCGGCTTTCTAGTTTATTTTGGACTTGAATGAGAGTCTGGTCATTTTCTTATCAGAATATATCATATAATAAGCAAAATCCCGTATAATTAAGTACTACTCCACCCTCAGAAAAGGCGAATACCGTTTTTGATTTGGAACCTCAAACTACTTCTTCTTCTTCATCCTCTTCTTCTTCTTCATCATCCTCTTCTTCTTCTTCTTTTTCCTCTTCTTCTTCCTCTTCTTCTTCTTAGACGCTTGATACAACATAAAGTGATAAAGAAAGTATGTTATACACAATCCAGTAAGTTTTTCTCTTATTGCATTTTATATTTACGTGGGATATATGCAAGGTCGACCTAGCGCTCTGCCAGCTACCAAAATAAACTTTTCATGATATCTTTTTATATGCTGTCGAGTGAGAGAAAGACAAATATTACATTTGTTTGTTTACATTGCGTTCGGATCGTTGAAAAGAAAAGTATTTTTACAAATGGCGACGGAAAAAAATAATATCATCGTTCTGTACAAATTTTAACGTGATATTTTTTCATATAAGAAAATTGTTTTTACTTAAAATTAATTTACATTAAAATATTTAAATTGTCGTACGACCGAATAACGAAAAATATATATTAAGAGTGGAACTTACTTTGATATTTCCGTTAAAACTCAATCATTTTACATTTACATCTTTATCGTTGCTAATACTCTGTTGGAAAATAAAAATGGAAAATATATGCTGATAAAAGGTAAGTAAGAAAATGATTTAAGATTAAATATAATATGTAATTCTCAGTTAACTTAGTTTATTTATACGCGAGTTTCAGATACATATACTAAAATTCCGTGACCACTACGGTTAGAATACCTGGGTATTGTTTCGACGATCTTGGCTTCGATTCCTGGTCGAGGAACCATATTTTTTAATCGCAATTTGTTTTCTTGCATATATGTCCATATCGAAATAGGGAAGGAAACGACGGGTCAATGCCTCTGATTTTACGCGATTGTTGACGTCACTATAATGTATTCAGTTGATGTCCGGGAGATATCACCGTGGTCGATATCAACTAAGACAATATCATCAATTCATTTCAAATGCATACTAAGTATTTAGAGAACTATATAAGTTAACTTAAACTTAGTTTTACTTCGTCACAATCGCCTCTTTGGTGTTTAGAAAAAGATATACACATTCGGGCATCGATACGTACATAGGTAGTTTTAAAACAAAATACCATTGTAGAACAAACTATCAAATATTTTTTTTTTCAATAATTGATTCACATATGAGAGAGATTTATAGTACTATTAGTTTTCAGAAGTATTATAAATACATACATACGATTCTATGATACAATTATATATTTAAATAAAGGGCAATACATGAACATATATTTTTCCTCCCCGTTTGTTCGCCCTCTTCTCCTAGACAAAAAATATTATCGTCCATCTTATTATAAATAAAATTATGGATATTGCCCAAACAATCATCAGTACTAAACTTAATTAATGTTACAGCCTATTATATTACATATTATAATATCACCAAAGGAAAGGGCTCTAAACAATACATCGAGCCGGTCCATTAGATGGTACAGGACGACAGCAATGGCGGACGGAAACGGTCCGTCAGCTGCGCGCCACTTCCGGTCAAAAGCGTGATTCTATATTATAAAATGACTAATTTAGATTTATAATCCTAACAGCGTTGTGTTTTGAACGTGCATTGAATTTAAGCCATTATGCTTACACCCAAATATTATGTTATATTTATGTTAAAAACGTGACAAGTATTCATAATAACAACTTAATTTTGGTGATGAAATATGCCCATGTGATGAGCCTCAAACTCTTCTGACTAGCTTACTTGAACTTGTAAATTATTTCTTTTTGTAAATGTCGATAAGGCTGTCTCATTATGGGTTGACATAACTAGGGTCACCCTTATCTTAGAATCAGCACTTGCACCAGGTGATCTGATGGAAGTGCTCATTGCAAACTATAAACACCTGTAACTATCCTCTACGATTAATCAAGATAAAGTGCACCTACGGACCTGACATTTCACGCCTTGAAATGTACTCTTGTACACACTCCGAAATAATAATATTCAAACCAAGTTTTAAGACTAAACAGTTTAAAATATATATCAAAATTGCATAATTATGTAAGTTAGGTCATACATAACTTTATCCTATTAGGTTTACTAAATTCTGTAGTCATAAACCATTAAAAGAAAATATCGTATTTCATATTTCTTGCATCGAAAAAATTATTATATTATATTTTATTATTTCCATTATGTACCAATATATGAAATTACATAAAACGCCATCACTATCCGATTTAAAAAAATTAGTAAAAGAATTATATATATTGCACTTATAAAGATAATTTTACACCTTATTAAATTATTTCCAGAGCAATCAGTATTTAATTAAGTAAATAAAGCATACAGAGAGGAATATTCTTAATAATCGTGTGTGTTTCACGCGAGACTGGACGTAATTATATATTTATTTATTTAAGCTTGTTTACCACCTTCCAATAAGCGTACGAGGAGCGACCTTAATACCATAAGACTTACTTCTACCCGTCAACACGTAGCGTGGAGAGAAATTGTGATGGGTGCGTTGATTAAAAAAAATATAAATATATCCCATACTTATACCTAAGAGAAATATTGTCCCATACTTGTTCTTAAGAGTGCGTATCCAAAGGGCTGTGTGCTGTGTGATCAACCCTTTTGATTCTGTGGCTAACGCAACACTCCTGTGTCGGGCTGCGAACTAGTTGGCATTCTCTGGCAATATTAACGCAGACAACTGAATGCAAAACACTGCGAATAGAAACACTGAGCGGCAAGCGTTGGTATTTTGTAGAAATCGAATAGAATATTGTCTAGATAAGAAGGAAACTTTAATTTGTTAATGTTATTGGATCTTATTTATATAGATATATCTACGCTCTAGTTGTAGTGGTGATTGTTATGCAATACTTTCATTTTCACGAAAATAAATATTACACAAAGTATTTAATTTTATATCAGAAAAGATTTGTATTTGTAGAATAATAATTACTTATATTTACGCAAATACTACACATTGCCTAACAATAAACTAGTTTTAACGATTTTATCGCAATTAATTTTCATTTGTTGTTATTCTCTACGTTATGACGTTATGAGTGATCTCAGCGCTATGGATCGAGGTAAAAATAAAGTTAACTTACTAAGACTAAGTTACTTTCAGGCTTTGATTATAAATTTTTGGACAAGGTGGTCTTACAATGCTATTATAATGTAATATATTGGTGGTAATGGTATCCAGCTATATTCTCTGCAAAAATAGGATCTTTTAAATTGCAATTGCTCCGCAAATCAACCTTCGTAGAAGCGGAATGACAGGAGAAAGAAAGAAATATGGTGGTTTATCAAATCTGATGTGATAGTGATCTAAGGTGTATACATATGACCACAAATCATCTATATGATGTTCCAAATCATCTATATTATATGTTTTTAACGTGTTTTTATGAATCTTTTTGTTTTTCTTATATAAAGGGTCACGTTAAAGAGAATATTTCATTTATCTAATTAGTGCTCTTTTATAAATGCTCTACTGGAAGAGAAAAATAAAATTTAATGAATATTATCTTAATCATTATTAGAAACAAAACGATTCCATACAACATATTTATGAAACATTTATTACTTACTACTTTATTGTGGTCGTTGGTGGAGGACAATCGTTTCATAAACAATATCAACATTTTAGTTTTTCGTGGGCTTTTTTTTTTTAAAAAAAAGGCAATTAGCATTTCTATTGTATTAAAAATAATAATATTCCGGTTAACCACTCCAACTAAGCTGAAATTGCTTGTTCTAGGAGATAATAGTAAAGGTTACTATATAAAATATACAGTATGTTAGAATAATAAATATTGACATCTCTTTCTATCCTAATATTCAACCAGCATTAACATGACAATAAACATTTGTAGTAGGTGGCGCTGCGTGGGAGCAGGCTAACTGTGTCAAGGATATCGGGATACACCCGAAATACTTGCTTCTGTAATGGCGTTTATTTGCAATTCTAAAATATTCCAACGAACACATATTCATTGGAGAAATGTTTATTAAATACAACAATAACTATTAAACGATCTACCAAAATAATTTTGTTGGGATTCAAATCTTACATTAAACTAATTATTTACTACAAGATAATATAGATAAAAAACAATGCGATAAACATTTTAAGTTCTTTTTCATTCCCTGTTATATTTGACACGACGATTGTGGTTTAGTCGTCTTAGTCTAGTAGTAATAAACTTTAGAAAAAAAAACACCAGTCTTAAGTTTGAAACATGCTCCATTAAGCGGTTATACTCTACTCCACACAGTAATGAATTATTTAATTTTTACATATGTACACACACGCACAGACATAACGTCGCTCGCATTAATATATGTGTAATCCGATGTAACTGTTAACAAACATAAGTCATCTGCACACAATGTGGCGAGCTTTCGCACGACTTCTTTCACACACTTTCAGTTTCTTTTACTTTTTTACAATTATACGCGAGAGGGTTATTATATAAATGTTTGGGATGATTTGATAACATTATCGTGATGAATCAATAACGAAATATTGTTAAAATGTTAATATTTAACAGTGGTAGAGCTACGCTGCAGTCTGTTTCTAGCTGCAGAAAGAATGGATCAGCTCGAACGGGTAAGGACGTGACATAGCAGCATAATGCTGGGATCAGGAGACTTATTTTACTGGTGACGAGGCATTCCATCTCAGCCCTCTCACCTCGTCACCGGGCGAAACTGTCTCAAAGACTAAAAATACTAAACATAATAATCAATCCCGCTAAAACAAACCACTCCTTTTGCGGTATATATATATAGAGTCCAAAGGTGAATTCGTACTTACGACTTTAAATTGTACCTCGAACTATTAGGCTGTTGATGATTCATAAATCCATAAAAAAAAGATCTCACTCTCACTCATGTCTAGAATTATATTAGCAATTACAATGAATCTAGGAAACACTACGTAAATGTGTGTAACTTGGTAACATACATTCTTATGGTAATCAGATAAAAACGCCATCTAGCTTAAGAGCTGTACATGTATATACACGTTTCTACTTCCTATGTACATATAAAGCTAATGGATTTCCGCAAACCGATCCATGATTCTATTAACTTAAACAAGTTTGATACCTAATGGCATTATTTATAATACAGGCAATTGTAAAACTTTGAACGTAATTCCCATTCAAGTGGTTGTACAAATACCATAGAGATTGTCTAGCTTATGCAACCAAATAGAATGGGTTTACGCTGCGTAAATTACATTGATCATATATCAAAGAACTAGAGTGAATAAAAATGAATGGTCCAGATAAATATGTACCTTTTTTTGTGGTAATGTATGGTATATATTTAAAAGCCACATCTATCGCCTTCAATTGAACTTGCCGGATATAAACACGGATTTAGTGATACTTACATATGAAGGAAATGAATTTTCGCTTGGTTTAATAGATTTACTACCTGATGTTTTTTTCGTACTAATATATTTCAGGCTGGAATAAAATGTTAACTACCTATCGACTGCTGTTTATGCAATTGAATTGAACAATAATCATTTAAACTACAAGATGAACGTACGAACTGAATATCAAATGTTTAAGTCTTTCGAAGACTTTGTTAACTAAGTGGAGTTTGACTTTCGTACATATATGCTAATTGTATACCAGAGATTGTACAAGTATTTAAGAGATTGTCGGGTCGAATAAAACGTTTGTTAACTCCTCTAACTAACGCAATATGCAACACAACAGAATGGGTTTACGGCGCATGAGTTGTATTGCCGAACTTGTTTGGTAATTGTAAAATTTAACCAGCGCTAGGTATAGTTATTAATATGCAATAACTATGTCTAGCGCTAGAGAAAACAGTTTTTCGCGGATACTTCCCAATGTTGATTGGTGATTTAACATAGTAATGCTTCGAAATTGATTGCCTTTAATTCCGCCGTATAATTTATCAGAGACAAATTTCACATTATATAAGCATTACCAACTTACGTTATAAAGTTATGTAAGGTTAACTGATATTTTAAGATAAATTTAAAATGATATATTGACAAGATTTAAAGGCGCAAATCTATTTTTTTGTTTTTGTATTGAGTGACAAACAATAATACAATTCACCTGATAGTAAGTTATTCCTGCGGCAAACCTACATTCATCCTCGTTGAATAATGTTCTCCAGAACTCTAAACTCACTATACGAAACACAGCAGGTTATCCTGCTATTTTGCGATGATATTCTTTAAGGGTGTGGCACTTTCCCGGTCGACCAGTGTTCATTGATACTTAAGTCTCAATTCCATACTCACCGTGCGTCACCGTGGATCCGAGGACACAATTACAGGTAACGAGGCAGTACATCTGTCCTCGGGTGTGGCGCAACACTTGTTCATCTTAAATCTTGAACTTAACAAGACTCTCAACAGAGAATGGATGTAGGTGTTATGAGCCACTATAAGCATTTACCATTACTACTCATTTCTGAGCAAACAATGATAATCATGTCACCAACTCTACCAAGGGTAGATTACTCAGTAAGCCAATTTATATCGACGGAGGTAACAGTGGATTTCATCAAATTTTAAAAAATATACATATATATATAATTAATTTTCCGTTGTCAACCTTGTATAGAACCTCTAACAACGCCATAATCTTCTTAAATGCTGTTAGACTGCTTCAGTTGGATTAAATTTTGTCTATAGAATGTTGATAAAAAGTAGGATAATGTTTCTTTTGCTATTATTTTTATTATATGATAAATTTTGACACTTGATACATGAAGCACGACATTAGTAATACGAACACTAACCTAGTTCATTGTACGGTTGACAGAGCATCAAAGCTGAGAAATCCATTAAGCACTACAGTTGACAATGATTAAGGGTCATGAGAAGAGTTATAAGTGAACTGTCCCTTTCAGCTCTTCTTAAGCCAACAATATTTTGAACATTATTCCTTTTACTGACATAAAAATTAGTCAAAACTTCAACCAATGCAATATATGAGTTGATCTCTCAGATTACTATAAATCGTACAAATTCAGATAAATTTAGACAGCTACTTTGCCAGATAAAATGGATGTCTGATAGTACGCAGAATAAGATAGAGTTTTAACACAAGGTCTATTTTTAAATAAATTTATACTATTTTACTTGCGCTTAGCATTTCATTTCGCGAAGTTTTGATTGTCACCATTTTTAAAATATTATATCTATATTACATTATAATAATTATCGAGTACGTAAAGTGACATTTAATTATTAATAAATTTCAGAGAGTTTTAAAGAAAAAAAATCCTGTATTTGCAGTGCAGTGTAATTGCATACTCTTTTGGTTTTAGTGATATCAATGTTCGAGAGTAAGTTGACGGTACGCAAGCAAACCTATTTCGGTAGCCCGTGATGCCACCAATAAAGTTGTTAATTATATATGCTGTATAGTTTTGAATGCTGCACAGTCTGCTTGGCTGTGAAGCAAAACATCAGAAATAAGCCATATTTACCATATAAAAATTAGGAGCACTTGAAGTCCCTGTTGATGACTGTTTTATTACGTATCCTACTTTTATAATTTTTCTTCTAAATTATACTAAATATAAAAAATTCTACGAACTTTATACTTTTTAACTATACCACAACGTCTATTTTTCAAATAAATCGCATTATACATACATTGTTTTTCTTTTTATAGTTTATATTACCATTGTAGATTCTATGTTTACACTGTAAATTTTGTAGAACAAAAACAGCAAAGATAAAATATGTAAAAAGGCACAAGTTATCAAAAGTAATTTGTTCCATTTTTCCTTAATTAAGGCTAAAGTCAATTAAACTTTAAAAAAATATAGAAGTAAACATTATAAGTCTAGTATGTACTGGATTTTAACGTATAAGAAGGACAAAATTAATTATATAATTCTAAGTAATTACGTAAAAATTAGATTTGGGGCGTAAAGAGCGCCATGGGGCGATGAACTATTTTAAATCAAGATCTAGATTACATATTATTATGGGGCTTCGTGGAGAACGCTCACCGCCATCTTCACGCGATATCACAATGAATCCACTATATCGTCACGCAATCCACGACAATGTTGTTATTCATATTTTTCTATTAAACTAAGTTTGATATACGAGCACACAGTTCATCTGATTGTAAGTGTTAACATTGGAGCATCAAGGTGCAAATGCGTTGCTACCCTTGAGGACTGAGATGAAATGACTCGTTACCTGTAATCCGAAGAACCTTATTAATGTGACGAGACATTACATGAATACTCAGGGATGATAACGCTACATTATGATTCCTTGATGTTATGGGCCGTAGGAATCGGTTACTAATAGGTGATCTGTGTGATCTTAAATTTTATACGAACTCCATTAAAAATTTAAAACGAAATAATTTTATTTATGTTTCCATTACGTACCGATATTACTTCTGTACGGATAACCCACACTCCATAATAAACAAAGGCTGCGCCCCTACCCGCTGATCCCATTATGCATAGCTAAGGGAGGAATCGAAATGAAAATCCACATCGCGTGCATAAATACCATAAAATAGTTAGAAAACGCGACGTCGTAAATAAAAATGCGAAAAGCCTCCTGAATATTTTATTTACTGCATTGTAAAATGTATATTTTTTTATGCGACATGATACGAATAGCTATTTTTTTTATGTAGGCATTTATTGTGACGGAATTAAGGATGAGAAAAGAGTATATAGTTTGTGTCTATCTTATGGTAAATGATCCTGAAGCGACTATAACTATTATGGGTAATGAATATTTAATTCAAGCTAATGTTTTATCACCATTCGTGATAGTTACCGGGTTTCCTGTTTCTTTCATACGCTATACGAAATAAAGTAGGGCTACGCTTCAAATTTAAGCAGATTTTCTAGTCCTTTACTGACCGACCTTTTTCAGTTAGTTTTAAGCTCTTTACTTAATTATATAACTTTTATAATTTAATAGTGATGTTTTGTCACATTTTTTTTGGTATAATCGATTTTCACAAACAAGTAAAGACACAAACTCAACTACAAACTATACCCAATAAATTTAAGTTTGTTGAGCTTATCCATTTTACTCGACCTGGAGGTGATTTGGCAAAAAGTACATACTTCTTTTTATTTAGTACTTTGAATTCGTTTCGCAGTGGACTTTTAAATTATTAATAATCTTTTTTTTTAGTGTCACAATAAAGTCATTTCATATAACTTATGTTTACCGAGAAATATTGCGTGAGTAAGAGCAATTAAAAAAAATAGTTCTTATTGCAGTAAGATCATTACATTTTCAAACAAAATTGGCGTATATATAAATATATAATTGTATAATTATTTTACAAATGAACTTTGATTTTAAACGCTTATTTTTGAGTTAAATCTCCAATAATATTTCTTCATGGCAAACGAGCCCACGATTCTAAATTAAGTTAATTTAAGACTTTTGATTTGCTACCAATGAAAATGAGGAAAAAGTATTTAAATGGACATTTAAGTTTCGTTTTGAGGAGGTCTACGTGCCCAATAATACGAAACGTTATAATGATATTCTACGAGACCATGTTCCTTCTACGGTCAATCACGGCAACGGCCTGAAATTCAAATAGCGCTACGGCTACTACGTTGATATGTAGGTACATATATTGATTGTACAACTGTTAAGTTTATCTTTAAAAAACGTTCATTAAAGATCTTTAATGAACATTTTTCTCTATCTGTAAGCGATGTAACTAATTCTATAGCTGGCCACTAACTTTCTATAGTAAGACAAATATCTTTTTATAGACAGAAAATTAAAAATAGGAAGATGTTTTTAAGTGTATTAAGTTTGATCATTTCATTTGACATTTTCTCCCCTGTAAAGAGTACTTTTCATAATATTTTAATTTATAATAAATAAATATTTTATTTTAAAAATAAGTGGTCATTGAGTATCGGGCTCAGGGTACTGACAGTGTCGTGGGTTCGATTCTCAGATAAGGAATAAAATTTGGTCAATCGTAAATGGTTTTCGAGTCTGGTTGTGTTGTATATTAACAGGACATATAGTACGCCTGACATTGCATTTGAACTTATTGCATATTCATTACTTTGGACAAGGGAATAGGATTATGAGTACCTCTATGTTTCCAAGAGTGCGTACGGAACTGTTATATATCCTGTATAGTTGTTATCTGGTCGAAATCGGCTAGGAACATATAAACATATATATGTAATAAAATAACGTAGACCGAATTATTAATTACACACTTTAATATCACTAAGAAACGTTGCCATCATATCAGTAATTGGCCAAATGATTCCCTCATTATGGAGGTGTAGAAATTTAATTTAATATTTTTCACGAACGAATTAAGGGAAAATTATTTAACACATTTTACATTTTCCTTTTTCCCAGCTATAACTTTTCCTTAAATTCCCTTGCACATATGTATATACCGAAACTTAGAATACTATATACTCAAAGTGTATGTGGTGAATCATGTAACAGGAAATAGATATATTATTAATGATTATTTTATATCAATTAAATGATACAAACAGTTTTTTACATTATCGTAAAGCCCCGCACTTCATTATAAGGTACCAAGAATTCTGAATACATATCTCGCTGAATTGTTATAGTCCTAACCTTTAAGCGAGAAAAGCTTGCCTTGCTTGACTTGCCCTCATGTCCCCAGGAGAAATGGTAAGTCGTGACTTTAGTTTTTTAAAACCTTTATTATCAAGGAACTTTTGAACTTTATACCCGAGGACCCTGCTAATATGTAGTCTATACTTATTGACTCATTTCGAGCTACTTTATTACCTCCGAAACCACGCCTAAACAAAAGTTATAAAAACTTGGAAATTTGAGACCGTTGAGCTTATAATTTTATCTTTACATAAGCCACTTAAGTTTTGTAGTCTGTTTTCGTTCAAACAGCGCTCATTACGTAGCCATTAATGATAAAGGTGAATGGTCTGAACACAGGCCATATGGGCTCAATCATCTTGAATTCGATGGGAACGCCGAAACAACACACGAGTGCTCCTTTAACTTGAGATCTCGTTTGTTCGTGCGTACTGCATGGCAAACTCATGAACCATCTCAATAGCTTCGAATTTATTCAGATTTAATTACACATTGCTCAACAATTCGCTATCCGTCAATAAAGCCCGCAGTGTAAAGGTATTCAATACGGTCTTGCATTTCACACGGTGTCGTGAACAAAGACTCCAATTTCGATGGTGGATTAAATAACACCATTTCTTATCTCCGTTTTTTTTTCCACCATTTCTTTGATATTCTTTTATTATTGGTATGATGAAGTTTTCACTTCCTTTCAACGCCTAAATTATCAATCATTTAACATGGTCCAATCAAATAACAGATTTGGCTTTCCAAATCAATCAATACTGTTCCGTGTATCCAATTAAGCTTTTTATGTTTAAGTCGTATATTAACTGATACCATTAAATATTTATTTATAATCATATTTTGTAAAAAATATTTTATTCGCACTCATTAACTTGCCAATCGTTTTGAGTTCACATTGCGATAACATCTGGCTACGTCCGAGCAAATGCGACCCCTCACCCGTGATATTGTGAGATGCATCCAGACTGAGGGGACTTATGAGAGGGGTTATTGCCTCGTAACTATCTATCAGGCGACCATGCATGTGCAGGAGCGAATAAAGTTTATTTGAATGGCTGTGGCGTTGGCAGCTTGATAATGACGCCGTGCGGACGGGTGGGGCGCGCCGGCGGGCGTCTGTACTAGCGCCGTTTAGTGCCGACCGCGACCGCCAACCAACGACACGTATTTAAAATACTTCCACTGTTTCAATTCCGTAACATATCAGCTCTATTATATCAAATGCGAAGCTATTCAAGTGGTTAATGAACGCGGATAAACTATTGAACGTAAAAACGATGCTAGAGCAACCGGTAAAAGTTTTGATTAAAATTCGTCGGAGTCTCTTCTTGCTCGATATAATTCTTATACTTTTGTATGATGTTGATGGTAATTAGAATCAAACTCGTGTCATTGTTGATGTGTGAATTCAGACCAAGAAATTATTAAAAAAAGCAGTTTCGTGAAATCGTTTGAGAAGAAAATGTGACTTAAGTGAATACTTTCTCAAGAGTTCAATACGTGAATTGTAATTAAAACAGTGTTCAAAAGTGATATCAGTAGAATTCTTTACAAACTTAATGAATTGATCCAGTGTGCCATTAAAAGACTGACCTTTAACGTGATCGATCTAATTTTAACTATAAAAAAATTAAATTATATGTTGATTACATAGCTAGGCCTAAATTAAATTATATAAGTGCAATACTGGAATAAATCCAAAGAGTGAATAGTTTTTATGAAAAAATCTTTCATTTCGTTTGAATGTTTAAGTCAGGGTTATTCAACCGCTCGAAAGGGACAATGGGGGAAACAATTGAGGTGGAAGATAGTTTGGACTTGGAGTATGATATGTGGGACGGACAATTTGATTTTGTCGGCCCTCAAGGACCGCCTCCTGCGCCGCGGGGTCGCATTACCTCTGACATTAGCATCACAGAAGACCTGTTCACCGGTACTCCTCTCACCCCCCATCTCCCAAATGGGGTAAACGGTGGGAAGAAAACTGCCGCTCATCAGTGGTGCGACAACTTGTCCGATCAAGTGAGATTTCTTATTTTTGCATAAAGTTTTTTTAATAATTTGATATTTACGTTTATCAGTGTCCTTTATATTTATACTATACAAGTGTCCTTCTTTGTGGAAACTACTATACGTCATAATTCACAATCCAATGACGTGAATTGTTCGATAGCTTACATACAAATGTCATAGTTATCCTTATTTGAGTCATTGGCAGGACTAAGTACTTGTATACTTCATTATACATTAAAGTAGTGAAGATTATTAGCCTATATATATATATAAATATATATATATATATATATATATATATATATATATATATATAATACCCTCCAATAAGCACAATGTGTGCGTTTCAACTATGATCCTTCAATTGTATTCGTTTATTTTAGATTTCTTGGATATACATGTTTTTCCACTTATTATTTTATTGGTTTTGACACACAGAATTGAACTGGGTTTGCTCGCATAGCGTCGAATAAAAAGCGAGTACCCCAATACTGGGTTAATGCGTCTCTTCGGTTAAGCTGGCACCTCTTGTGTTTTTTTTGTTATAGTAAATTGTACACGTTACAATAAATTATGTGTATGTGTAAATATTATGAATAAAAAAATACACCAATCAGCGTAAGGGTGAGATAGAGGTAGACTATGGTAGATTTTAGCTTCTACGATCTTCACGCGATTCTAATATCTCCACGTCTTCTGCATATATCCTCTACTACTCGTACCTTTAACTTGGCAAGGCCAAGTATGTCGTTGATAGAGACACTCTGCAGTTTGTTTCAAGAGCAGTATGAATAGGTCGGCTCGGTCAACCCCTTACAAACTACCATAAACTATCGACGCAATAGACGAACGCCGCTAGCGTTTCTTCTGCGGAGTGTAGGGAACCGGAGTTCCTTGTTATTGGTCATGAGGCATTCCTGTTAGTCTTCAACGAAAGTGCATTTTGATTCTTTGTTTAGAATGGATGTAGGTGCCACGGGCATGAATGTGAATGAACTGTATGGCCGTTCGTCACACTTATATAATATAAAATAAAGAATGATATTTAGGATAGATATTATATAATAAGATAAAACAGACATACATATAATCATGACTGTCAATTCAATCTTAAATAATCGTGAACAAAATGTATCGATTAGTAACAAAATTCCGTAGTATCATCAATTCAATAGTAGCCGGTCAATGTCTGCGGAACATGATAGAAAACAAAAGTGTTTTATTTCATCGAACGAATGGAGCGTAACCGGCCTCCGTTCTTGTACGATTGCCTGCCTGTGCCATCGCCATAATGTTCACGCAATGCTATAAATCTCAACTTTTGATACAATAACCTAACTAACCTTGAGAAAGATTTAGAGATATTATATCATAGAGCAACATGAAGCTGTAAGAGTCAAAAACCCTAATATTATTCGAATTTAGATTCATACGGCACGTCATTCAATCATGACGATTGGATAAGGAATGCAAAGTAGACATGCTATCACATTTGAGAACCAAAATGGAATCTGCCGTCGCCACTAATAGGGTCTCCCATTTCATTCTCACCAGATGAAATATAGCAGTCCTAAATTACTATCTTACACTGGAATTCTGTTAAAGAGTAGATACTGTTGGTACCAACGAATAGATCGTAGCATAAATACATGTTATATCTAATCTGATTAATATATGCCTCCCTCTTAAATGTTCACAAGGTATTTTTCAAGGCTATTAGCATCTAGTGACTTCCTGCAAACCTAAGCCCTGTATTTTTATTGATGTAGACGAGAAACTGTATGGCATCACTGGTATAATCATTTATATAAAATTTAATTAATTTCGTTTAATCATATTTGTTTTTGAGTCTTTCATATCTAACCTGTGCCACGGCGTTGTGTTTCTGTGGCCTGATGGTAAATCATAACTTTTTTATTATTTTGAGAGTAACAAACTAGAAAACAGTTCACCCGATGGCAAGTGATTCCTGCGGCCTATGACATCTACAGATGCGTTTTCATCCTCGTGGACTATGACGGAATGTCTTATCACCAGTAATAAAGGGCTCCGGATCTCTACACTCATCAGACGAAACGCAGCACCATATTTTGCGCTGGTATTCTGTGAGGGCGTGGTCCTACCCCGATCGAGCTGACCCATTCTTTCTGCAGCTAGAAACGAAAGTGTATTGTAGCTCTATTACTATAAAAATGATATTTCAAAAATAATTTTCGAAATCAGATTACTAAAGATTTCATATAACAGTTCGACAACAAAGCGTTAGTTCTGCTGGAACGAACACAGAAATAACTTCCGAGTCTCAATGATTTTGCCTTGCGTGTATCTACCCAATTATTTTCTCACTAATCATATCCTTCCTTCCTCCAAAACAATACCGATATGTTTATATGCGTCATATTCATGATGATTAACTTACATTCACGTTACACATCTTTATAACCAATCACAAAATCATTTTTTAATTTTACAGTATGTACTAACTAGAAAAATAAATATTATAAAAATAACTAGCATATTCATGATGATTAACTTACATTCACGTTACACATCTTTATAACCAATCACAAAATCAATTTTTAATTTTACAGTATGTACTAACTAGAAAAATAAATATTATAAAAATAACTAGCATATTCATGATGATTAACTTACATTCGTTACACATCTTTATAACCAATCCACAAAATCAATTTTAATTTTACAGTATGTACTAACTAGAAAAATAAATATTATAAAATAACTAGCATATTCATGATGATTAACTTACATTCGTTACACATCTTTATAACCAATCACAAAATCAATTTTAATTTTACAGTATGTACTAACTAGAAAAATAAATATTATAAAATAACTAGCATATTCATGATGATTAACTTACATTCACGTTACACATCTTTATAACCAATCACAAAATCAATTTTTAATTTTACAGTATGTACTAACTAGAAAAATAAATATTATAAAAATAACTAGCATATTCATGATGATTAACTTACATTCACGTTACACATCTTTATAACCAATCACAAAATCATTTTTTAATTTTACAGTATGTACTAACTAGAAAAATAAATATTATAAAAATAACTAGCATATTCATGATGATTAACACATTCACGTTACACATCTTTATAACCAATCCACAAAATCAATTTTTAATTTTACAGTATGTACTAACTAGAAAAATAAATATTATAAAAATAACTAGCATATTCATGATGATTAACTTACATTCACGTTACACATCTTTATAACCAATCACAAAATCAATTTTTAATTTTACAGTATGTACTAACTAGAAAAATAAATATTATAAAAATAACTAGCATATTATTTCATTAATAAATATATATTGATCTGTCGTTGATCCTTGTATTTCTTATAAAGATATTTATTAATCAGTGGCATATGTTATTATATTATATCTAATAGTTATTTCCATGCTCAACTTCCTTACTTATGCAATAAGCATATGTCTAATTTATATATTTTTTTTTCAATTATCGTTGCATTAGAGATAATTGGTGCCAATAGTTCAAATGTAACCATCACTTAAGATGCGGAGCTTGACTTTGTCATGCCCTTATCAGACCTTATTTCCTCGTTAACTTTATAAACAGCATATTTTATGGTCAGAAACATCAGATAATGTTAAATTAAAAAAAAATTGTGCACGTAATCGTGTATTTAAATATTATATTTAAAAATTTGGAATGATTGGGTCTGCTCGACCGGGGTAGGACCACGCACTCACAGAATATCAGCGCAAAATATGGTGCTGCGTTTCGTCTGATGAGTGTAGAGATCTAGAGACCTCTATTACTGGTGACTAGGCATTTCGTCTCAGTCCTCAAGGTTGACAGGGCATTTGCATTATGATTCCTTGTCCAGCATGAATGTAGATGTCATGGGCCGCAGCAAACACTTGCCATCAGGTGAACTGTGTGCTCATTTGTTGCTCAATGTAATAGATATATATATATATATATATATATTTATATATATATATATATATATATATATATATATATATATTTATATATATATATATATATATATATATATATTTATATATATATATATTCTACTTATGGACGCCAGCATATGTTTTTACTATAGTTCAGTCTTTATATCTTATAATTATTACACTAATTAATATAATCCAACTTAAATACGCAACTATAAATCTATTAAAGCAACTCCTAAATAGGAATATAAATTACTCTCGCTATAAAAATCTAAAAAGTATTATTTCAGCTACACGCAGATGGTTTAAAACACTGGCTAAACCACAATTACGATTATTTTAGATCTTTGTTTCAAAAAGATTATTTCACACTCTCAATGTTGTATCTCTGAAAATGCCGTAAAAGGCGAAATCGGTCAAGTGTATTGAAGTGTGTTTGAAATTATATCAATGTGTGGAACAAATACACAAATGCAACATGAATGTACAAGGCAGCAATCGCAAGCATAAAATCTATGTTAATTTTATTTTTAATTTATTGCGAAATTATACACACGTAAATATAGGCTTTTTTAGTGATTCCTGCGGCCCATGACATCTATATTCATCCTTGACAAGGAATCATAATGCAGATGCGTTGTCACCCTTGAGGACTGAGATGGAATGCCTCGTCGCCAGTAATAAAGGTCTCCGGATCCCTTCACTCACCAGACTAAACACAGTAGCGTTATACTGCTATTTCACGTCGGTAGTCGGGCGTGGTCCTACCATGTTCGAGCTCACCTATTCATTCTGCAGTTAGAAACAAACTGCAGTGTAGCTCTACCACTATTAAAAAATATATATAGTGCAGCTGTATCAACTTCACAGATCTGGACAATATTCCCTTAGCCACTTTAGCGCCACGTATCTTGTGAAATGGTTCACAATAGTGCAACCGCGGTCCGGTCGACGATCCGGTGACCTAACATTTTGCAAGTAAAACCTCCATACACGACACTGTTCACACTTCCTGCTATACCATATTACAATATTATACTGAAATGATATACCTGTAAATTTGTAAATACGTAAACACGCATTTATAAGTCAATATAATTAGTGTCTTTATTAATGCCCTGTACTTCGTTCTTAAGTTATAAGATGCGCTTATATTAAAGTTAAAATTTTAAATTTAAAATATGAACTGAAAATAAATAAACGTCTGTTTAAACTTTCATCACAAACATAATGTGTAAAATATTAGATGTTTTTGAGCTAATAATTCTGGGATATCTTATCTTGATCAAGGTCAAATCACGAGCAACGTCACGTGGTAAAGTTATCAATGAAATTCGTCAACATAATTCTAGCATTATTTTTTATAAGTATTCGAGTTGCAGATCCTCAAAATTAAAAGAATCTAACATCTAACGAAGTTCCCCATTACGACAGTCTTGCAAAAATAAATTAGTTACTCATTTGTTCGACCCTGGCAAGGAGACCATCGTGATGACTGGTTATTTGCTATTTTCGGTGTTCATGGGTATTTTCTAATTGGTTTCAACGAATAGAAAAATGTGTAAATGTCCCAGCTGAATACTTTGGAAAGATCGATTACTTGTAATAAAGAATGAATTTTATAATTATTGGGTACTGATTCACCAGTGTTTATGACCATTTGTAACCATAGTTTAGACCCTTCATCCCATATACTTATTGTTATTGTAGTAATAAGTCTGTTCAATCCATACTAAAATTTTCCACATGGGACAAAACCCAATTGAAAAATTTGCATAAAATTACTACTCTTCTTATGTTTAAAAATTATACATTTGTTTTTATAAATTCTCTTCTTTGAGTTTTACCACAAACATAAGAACAAGTGTTGTTATGAAAATGATTATCATATATTTTATCAATAATAAAAGGTTGATATCTTCAGATGAGTTATGTGTGAGTCATGTTTTGTGTGACATAAAATTTATAGCTTTAAAATATTTTCGATTCGTTATTTTCTGCCACGTTTTTTTTCTGACACGTTATTTTTACTGTCTAGCCTCCTCTTTAAAGCTGGAAAGATTAGCAGCAGTCGCCATTTTGATAATTAAATGATAATTATATAATCAATGTTTCACATTAGCAAAAATGTAATTACCCTCATTACTCCAAAGCAACGGTTGCTATCGACCGTTACCCATAACTGGGGAAGCGACGCTTTTGAATGCATATCGATTCGGTGCGCTCGATGGACTCGTTATCGTCCGCCCCAATACTTCGTGAGTGCTGACCTAGCATAACCGGGAGCACCCAGCCGTTGACCCGCGGAAGCTTAGGCATCCGACGAATGACTGTTTCAACTATAGCATTATATGTGCTTGTTTGTCACCAATAATATAAAAAAGTATAGAAACAAAAGAAAACAATTTTAGAAAGACAACCATAATTTATTGCCATCAGTATCGCCGTGAAGATCTAAACTTTGGGTGAGTTAAAAACAATTCATACCGATAGGTTTAAGTTATTCAAGTATTTATAAATTAGATAATTATATAATCTATTATTTTAAAGTGATTATTATATAGAGTGTTACTGAAGTTCGCAATTAGAAAAAGTATATATATATATATATATATATATATATATATATCACAAAAAAAATCATACTATTTCAATATCTAGTAATCGCAAGTATGTCGAAGGCCTTATTGTATTATTACGTGATAGCAAAAAATAAGAAACTTCTTTCACTCACTACCTGTTAAATGAAGCGTGTAAATGTTAATGCATATCTATAATTAGTATTACCTAAATAATTGTACTTTAACAAAAAAAAAAAATATATTTTTACTGATTGACTTAAATATAAATGTAAACTTAGTTTTACTTACTAAAACGTACATCGTAAATTGTATTATTATATTATATATATAATTAATCTTATCAAATATACATACAATGTTTATTTGATAAGATTTATTTCAGACAATAACTGATGATTTATAAAACCAATTTTTGAAATTTTGCTTCTTTTATACACACAAGTTGATACTTAATTACAAAGAAACCAAATTATTTTGAGCAAATACTAAACTATCGACCTTAACTTTAAATAGAACTTGTTTTTATTTCATATAATTTATATATAAAATAATTTTATATAACTATGATTTACATTGCTGGACAGTGATATTTATTTCCATAACTATCATAATATTGACACACAGACTGCTAATTTTCATATAAACACACAATTGATATTTTTCGTACAATATTAATCTCTGTGAACGATCATTTATTTCGAACCTAATCGCAGTTAACTAGAAAGAAGACATCCACATACGTATGTGCATATAAAAACAATAATCATAGATGTATAGTGTTTTTGTTTACATTCCTAGTAAACAGTTGCATTAACTGCCCATCGAGTTCATTGCAGAATCTTTCCAATATGATTCCCTTCACTGATGATTGCACTCGGCCACGACTGCCCATAGGTATTCAAGCGTAAGGTTGAACAAACACTGGAAAGTTGCGAGACGGCTTGTGTCAAGAAAATATGTTGAATGTGAGAAGTCACGAGCTCTTGCTCCACCGGCTATTGAAGCTGCCTACCTGATTGTGTCCCATGATAATAATGATAGTTATAAAGCTCGGTCAATTGCTGTTCGAATTCGTAAGCTAGAGGCATATGAACTGTAATGTTTATATTTATATATATATATATATATATATGTACCTTTTGTAATTTAATCTATACGTATAAACGTTATCAACTTATTTACTTTAATTACATAAATCTCCTACTAAACAATTTTAAGTATTTACAAATCAATTACAACAATTTTATTAATACATATTTTCATTATATTAATTAGTGATGTACGCATACTTTTTTTGACTTATTAATCCTTACTCTATAATATATCTATATTGGCTTCAGACTCTGCATTCCTATATCAACGTATAACAAAACAAATGTCATTTTAAAAAATTCAGACCTGAGTTATCGAACGTCTATATCGCAAGTCTTTATTAAATAATTCTAATATGTTATATAAAAAAATGAATATTCGCATGCTCGTTCACGCATCATTCATTCAATTTAGTTAAAACTTTGCATAATTGTTGTTGATACTAAAGTTTCTGACAACGCATGCCAGGCAATTAATCATTACAAACATTCCTGTAAACTACTCTTATTAATCTTAAATGCTTATGCTAGGAGATACTTCCCGACAATAGTCGAATGGCAGATTCGAACCCACCTTAAGTTTTGTCGACCGTACCTTAAATCATTATGCAATTGTCACTTTGTTAAGTAATATAAAAACAAACACAAGAACTCTTAAAATGCAGGGTTTCAATTCAATACATTCTAAATAAAATGGAATCTGTATAACTCGAACCTCGTTAAGTCGTAATCCTCAGTAATTCGTAAAAAAATTTCATTCCCTTCAGCTGTATCGTATTATTTAGACTTTATAACTCGATCAAAATGTTACTCTTCCCTGAGAGAGATTGACAAACAAGTTTATATATACTCTATAAATAGAATTTCAAAAAGGAGACTCCGTAAGCCGTAGTTAGTAATGACGAAACATGATGACGTCTTTCTTGTAATTCCCCGAAATCATTGCAATAACATCCAATTTTAGCAGTTAAATCCGTTGTATCTTGAAATTTTTGTAAAGTCAAAAACTCATTAACTCGTTTTTTTTGCATTTTCCGTGACATTCGAGTTATATAGATTCCACTGTAATAACAATAACAATTGGAAACCGGCATCTTAGGTAGGATAGAATCCTTTATAAGAATATAAAGATTATCACCACTCGGTATAAATCAATAAGACTTTGATTAAACTAGACAAATCAAGATTTTACAGATTCGACTTATAAACAAAAATGCGCGCAGTAAAATAATCAATATTACTTAGTACACAATTCTAATATATATATATATATATATATATTTATTAATGTGTATATGGTGTATGTATGTATATATATTGTGTATTTATACATGTATTATGTATTTAATATCTATATATATATATATGTATTATTCTTCACTTGAATTAGTTATTTTTAGTTTTTTTTTTTCTTTTCTTCTTCTTTTATAAATTACTTTATTGCTACATCTATCATACACATATCACACCATACCTTGGGTTGACCGGTAGAGAATGCCTTTGGCATTAAGTCCGCCCTTTGTGAACTTTTAACTTTGTTAAGGTTAATGCAATAAAG
The DNA here is from genome assembly GCA_029286865.1 of Teinopalpus imperialis. NCBI lineage: Eukaryota > Metazoa > Arthropoda > Insecta > Lepidoptera > Papilionidae > Teinopalpus > Teinopalpus imperialis. The sequence goes on along the minus strand of JAGSMU010000009.1, from coordinate 1,243,200 downwards.
AGTAAATAAATAAATAAATAAAAATATCTTTGCAAATTTTAACCTCAGATTTTCACCAGAATTTACCACATTTATTTCTCCAATTAATAATTTACACGCGTACACACGCGCTTACAGTACATCGTACAAGCGATAAATTTAACACCATTATACGCGCTATTGAATCTGTCGTCATACTTGATTTACTTATGCATATTTACATAGAGTTTGTTTTTAACCATTTAACACGACATCGTCTCGTGGTAATGACCTCACTGATAGTCTTAATCTCGTCAATACACAGATTGTTCTGCTAGTCAACTATAATTTTAAAAAGGTTATCAAATGGCTTTCTGTTTCCTGTAAAATTACCAGTGTTTCAAAGCAGTGTATAAGTGTAGTGAAAAAATATTAGATATTATTAAATGAAGATATGGATAGATAAAAGTTATTATTAACCATTACTATGCTATTAGATTTAGTTAACGTATATAGAAAATCCCATAACTTTCTAATGAAAAAAGGATATAAAATCACAATTAATAAGACTGGATATGTATCTATATATATAATTCAATAAACTAGTTTTCGTTAACTTAAAAAAGTATATAAAATCACAATTAATCAGACTGGATATGTATCTATATATATAATTCAATAAACTAGTTTTCGTTAACTTAAAAAAGTATATAAAATCACAATTAATCAGACTGGATATGTATCTATATATATAATTCAATAAACTAGTTTTCGTTAACTTAAAAAAGGATATAAAATCACAATTAATAAGACTGGATATGTATCTATATATATAATTCAATAAACTAGTTTTCGTTAACTTAAAAAAGTATATAAAATCACAATTAATCAGACTGGATATGTATCTATATATATATATATAATTCAATAAACTAGTTTTCGTTAACTTAAAAAAGTATATAAAATCACAATTAATCAAACTGGATATGTATCTATATATAATTTAATAAACTAGTTTTCGTTAATTTAAAAAGTATATAAAATCACAATTAATCAGGACTGGATATGTATCTATATATATAATCTAATAAACTAGTTTTCTGTTAACTTAAAAAGTATATAAAATCACAATTAATCAGACTGGATATGTATCTATATATATAATTCAATAAACTAGTTTTCGTTAACTTAAAAAAGTATATAAAATCACAATTAATCAGACTGGATATGTATCTATATATATAATTCAATAAACTAGTTTTCGTTAACTTAAAAAAGTATATAAAATCACAATTAATCAGACTGGATATGTATCTATATATATAATTCAATAAAATTGTTTTCGTTAACTTAAAAAAGTATATAAAATCACAATTAATAAGACTAGATATGTATCTATATATATAATTCAATAAACTAGTTTTCGATAACTTAAAAAAGTATATAAAATCACAATTAATCAGACTGGATATGTATCTATATATATAATTCAATAAAATTGTTTTCGTTAACTTAAAAAAGTATATAAAATCACAATTAATCAGACTAGATATGTATCTATATATATAATTTAATAAACTAGTTTTCGTTAATTTAAAAAGTATATAAAATCACAATTAATCAAACTGATATGTATCTATATATATATAATTCAATAAAATTGTTTTCGTTAACTTAAAAAGTATATAAAATCACAATTAATCAGACTAGATATGTATCTATATATATATATATAATTCAATAAAATTGTTTTCGTTAACTTAAAAAGTATATAAAAACACAATTAATCAGACTGATATGTATCTATATATATATATATAATTTAATAAACTAGTTTTCGTTAATTTAAAAAAGTATATAAAATCACAATTAATCAGACTGGATATGTATCTATATATATATATATAATTCAATAAACTAGTTTTCGTTAATTTAAAAAAGTATATAAAATCACAATTAATCAGACTGGATATGTATCTATATATATAATTCAATAAACTAGTTTTCGTTAACTTAAAAAAGTATATAAAATCACAATTAATCAGACTAGATATGTATCTATATATATAATTCAATAAACTAGTTTTCGATAACTTAAAAAAGTATATAAAATCACAATTAATCAGACTGGATATGTATCTATATATATAATTCAATAAAATTGTTTTCGTTAACTTAAAAAAGTATATAAAATCACAATTAATCAAACTGGATATGTATCTATATATATAATTTAATAAACTAGTTTTCGTTAATTTAAAAAAGTATATAAAATCACAATTAATCAGACTGGATATGTATCTATATATATAATTCAATAAACTAGTTTTCGTTAACTTAAAAAAGTATATAAAATCACAATTAATCAGACTGGATATGTATCTATATATATATATATAATTCAATAAACTAGTTTTCGTTAACTTAAAAAAGTAGTTTTCTATAAAGAGAAATGTTACAAAATTTTACTTTCTCGTTAGTTCCTATTATAACTTTTTTTAATCATGCTATAATTAAACTATAACATTTTTTAAGTTGATATTCAATCATATTAGATATATATTCAAATTGCAATATTTACGGTAAAATGATAAAAAACCTCTAGCAAAACATCAATAATTTATATTTTGATATACACGCTACTATCTCTTCGTAAATAACAAAATCTATAATAAAAAATAACAAACGGAATACGATTTTATGACAACGTTATTCAGCTTTGAATTTTGCCCAAAATCTCCACTGGTAACTCAAAATATGTATGAATCTTGACTTGACCCTTTTATTTTATCAAGAAGTATTCAATTTCATTCCGTCCTATATATCTAAATTCATTGAGGACTAAATTTATTACTAATTATTCAGGTAGAAATATAAGCTCATTGATAGATCCATTATACATTTGAATACATAAAAAGCCAATACTTCTCACGAAATTGATATCGCTATACAAAGAAAGCTTACGTCACACGTCTATTAAGATACAAAACTATTGAACAAATTATAAGTTAATTTGTTTGTTGTAAACTTGCTCTCTCTCGATAATAACAACACAAAGCTTCTGCTCAACATTATTGAAAGGTAAAGACAGTAGAGTATATCTTATTAAAGGAAACCTCGCAAGTAAGTGTTCAGTATAGTTAATATTATGATACTTGTACTGTATATATGACTGCACGTAGAAAATAATAATAATTAAGCCCTTGCATTAATTTCTATCACATTCCATTTTTTTTAAATGGAGTTATGAAATCAATTCTGCGTGTAATTATTTGCAATTTCCAATAGTATCTCAGATTTGTCTTGTCCAGTGGACCGGAACACGATGGAGCATCGTCCACCGCAAATTCTTATTTAATGATATCGGTTTTCTGTTGTCTACAATTTCATTCATGATTATTGAGTTGAAATTAGTTCAAAATTTGAATTATGAGATATATAAGAATAATTGGATTCAAAAATAAAAATCCTAAAAATTTATTATAAATTAGTAACAACTGAAGCAAAACATGTTAATGAAAATACTTACGTAAATATTTTCGTCTAAAAATGACAAATTATATTTGTATAGCATCTAAAACGTCATTTTAATATAGAAAAATCAGCAGATTAAAAAAAGACGTGTGTGCGAATAGAATACATGTGAAGAAAGTTTACTTTTTTATTTACTTTTGCGACATTAACCTCGATTTATAAGGATCGATATAGTAAGGGGTAAAATAGCAGAGAGAGAGGGGAGTAAAAACGAGATACCATTGTTATCTCTTTTTATATATCTAGCCATGTACACCTATTTTCATCGTTTTTCCGTCAGAAGAATTTTATTTTGAAACGTTACATATACAATAGAAATGTGGCAATCAAATTTGACCTTAAAATTTTACTCTCATGACATTCAAAGAAATTTCGCCTAAAAATATATTGAAATCGCCTGTAACAATTATTGATTTTTATAAAAGTATTATTTGGAGTCACCTGCTGCCGTATGCAACGCGTGTTAACGATCGCAATGTGAAAGTCGATCTCAAAATTCGATCTTTCATCGAGTCGTGATTGCCGTAATGCATAACTAGGGTTGCCGATCGACTAACATACACCGATATTTTTAAGTCTAAAAATTATTGTTTTATTCATAAGAGATAAAGAGCGTTATAGATTTTCCTTACTAATTATCCTAAACTGCATCAATATGTTATAATTGTACAAATAATTCAAAATCATTCGTTTTTTTTAAACCTTACACTCAAACTCATAATTTATAAAAACATTATTTTTAATAAAAGTACGTTTTTATATAAATAATATCATAAATTCTTGAAACAGGTATTACCATTGGTCAGATAGATACTCTCGTAATTGTTTATTCCTACAGCTGAAAACCCGTTTCCATAAATATATGCACTCTCATTCACATTTACGAGCGTAATTTCGCATTACAAGATTTCACCTAAAATAATCCACGAATTCCTCACGGCGTTGTCTTTGGCATGCAAATCATTTCCGTTCACTTATAGAAATCGATGTCCTTGATTAATAACACTAATAACAACCCTATCTATTACAGGTTTAATACAAACCGCCTGCTTTCACGAACCTAAAATATTTAGCTAAATATGTATTATATATAAGTGCTGCGTGTATTCATTCGCGGAAAATGAATCAGATGTTGGCGAGTGATCCAATTTGTTTATTGTCTGTATGCCAAATATGTTTTCCGACTAATTTTTTATGCACTTGTTAGATCCTTTAAATGAAATGTGCAGTGCTCTGCCTTAGCGTTGAAAAAGAAATACCTTTAAAATAATTGCTAACACCTCTAAAATAATATCTTTTTTTTATAATTATCTACATATTAGTCCAAATGTAGAGCACGAAAAATTTGATCGATTACTTTCGTACCCTGTAATTATAGAGAATTTGTTTGTCTGTCTGTTACCTATACAATTTGTCTCTAAATAAAATATCACTTGTTGATATATGTACCTTAAAAAACCTTACTCAATTAGTAAAAGTATTCGTACGTAAATATATTTGTCTATTTTAATCCTTGGCCAGTAAATTGCTATCTGTAAAAACTAAATGTTTTAAAACTAGGTTCTATACAGAATAGATTAGATGATTATGTGAACTATATAAAACAATTATTTTCAATATTATATCTACAAACTGAATATCCCCTAATTTATTATGTAAATTGTTGGTTTTATTTTATTTATATATTTTCTTAGCTTCTGTGTTACATGTTACATTTTACTTACAACAAAATCCTACTTATATTATTAACAAGTTAGACATGTTATTTTTGGGAGAAAATTGTAAAAGACGATATTTACTGGTGACCCTACGACCCTTTTTAAACTTATTAGGTAACAATGTAAGTGTATTATAAATCCTTTAGATAAATGTAAACGACGAAGGCTTCAGGCGTCGCTTACTAGCATTTATCAGTTTAGTTTATCACAAAAACCAGTTGTCAAAAAATAATATGTTGAGATAGTTCACTAAGAATACACTGAGATAATAAAGACGACGTATTATCAAGAAATGTAACTAATACCGTATTTAGCCAAACGTACATGAGAATCAGAACTTATCTCGTAATGACTAATGTGTAGTCACGAAGCTCTAAATCAATTCTTTCCTGTTTGTCACCGCGCTTCCTGTCGCTCGCCACTCGTCACCCGTTATGTGTAACGTACATGAACTCAGCATTAGCACAATACAACGCCATCCATCTTAACTGACGCGCATTTTAATAGCTCTTCTTATTTCTGAAAACTTTTTAAATGTCACTTTCTTGATACAATGGGCTTTTAATCAATAAATATAACAAACCTTTTTTTTTAACCTAATCATGGTAATAATTATGTCCACTTTTTCATTCTTAAACTTATTGACTTCAGTTTACTTTTACAAAATGACATGAACTACAAAATAGACTATGATGTTTTTCGTTTCGTCGACACATTAATTTTTTTATAACATAGAGAATTGCAAACAAGCACACAGCTCACCTGATGTTAAGTGATTACTGCGGCCCGTGACATCTAAATTAATCTTTGAGAAGGAATCATAATGCAAATGCGTTGTCACCCTTGAGGACTGACATCGAATGACTCGTCACCAGTAAGGTCTCCGGATCCCTTGACTCACCAGACGAAACACAGCAGCGTTATGCTGCTATTTCAAACCGGTATTCTTTGAGGGCATGGTCCTATCCCGGTCGAGCTGACCAATTGATTCTTCAGTTAGAAACATCTGCAGTGTAGCTCTACCACTGTTCATTTTTATATATATGTATATTTAAAATAGACTTATCGTATGATTACTTTTCTATTGTCGATATTTATTAAACACACTTATAATTAAAACGAAATATTTTCTTATAATACAGCCACCTATATTCGTACAACACAAATACATGCCAATTACCATACTTGACTCGTAAGCAAGTGGAAATAGAAAATCTATTTGTAAATAAGTTCACAGTAATGATGTAAAGCGTGGCGTGTTCATTGCTAGGCCGTTGGCTTATACTAGCTTTTAAATATTCACAGATTTTTACATAGAAATATCTAAAATGACACTAGCTGTTCAAGTGTACAGAAGTCATTTAAATATTCATGCAATAATGTCTTATTGGACTCATTATCAATATACGAATACTGTCTTTGATATGAAAAAAAAATACATGGCAATGGCGTTAGTAATTTTTAAGTCATATCGATCTTAAATAACAGTGTAGACAGGTTATTTATCTTAGGTTTTTCCATGAAACTAATGATTTGAATGCGACCCATAAACATCTACACAAACATACAAACAAAAACCCTGCACCTAAACAAATTTTAATGCCAATGACAGTGGTACGGCTACACTATAGTTTCATTCTGGCTGCAGAATGAATGGCTTGCTGGGCTTGACCGGGTAGACCACGTCCTCGCAGAATACCGACATGAAATAGTAGCACAATGCTGCTGTGTTTCGTCTGGTGAGTGTAGGGATCCGGAGACCTTTATTACTGGCGACGAGGCATTCCATCTCAATCCTCAAGGGTAACAACGCATCTGCATTATGATTCCTTGTCAAGGATGAATGTAGATGTCATTGACCGCAGGAATCGCTTATCATCAGGTGAACTGTGTGCTCGTTTGTTAATCTCAATGTCATAAAAAAAAAGAAAACAAAAGATGCACAAGTGTCGACTTTAAAATCGTTAAGTTAAAAAGTTATTAGGTATCGGCTTCCAACAGCGTATTGCTGTTATTTATGAAATGTTATGAACATGACTCTTCACCGGTATGAATAGTTAATTCATGTTGTAGTTAGAAACTAAAATGTGTCATGTCGCCTAAACTTTTTTCTTATCTTATCACACACGTGTTATGTAAGATTAGACAAATGACAGTTTTGAGCACACACGGCACTATAATATAACCTTTACAATTAACTTCTGTAAAAACCAACACGTATTATTAACGCCAATATCAAAATTATCCCTACCAATGATCTGCACGCACATATTAATCCCTTGATGCTGTTTCTGAAACTATAACTTATCATTTTTCTCAATGACAAAACCCTACGAGTTTCTCATATTGAAATAATCCATCATCTGATGTAACTCTTAGGAAAGGATGTCGGAAAATATTTACACTCTTCTCAATGTCCATTAAAATACTTCCACAGGTCGTCACTAGCAAGATCGTCAGTGTAATCTATCATAAACGTATTATAAATTAATTTTGCTTTGCTATTATAACATCGAGGAAGGAAATAATGATATCATTAAAAAAACTTACAAAACATATTTTTTTTATTTTATATTTTGTAAGTTTTCATTGTACTTAACTTACGAAAACTTATAGCGAAGGAAAATATGGATATTATATAAAAAAAAATTAGGTTTTTGTTAAGGTTTTTTGTATTTATCTACGGATAAATATTTATATTGTTATATTTTATTATTTCCAACCTTAGAACTCAAGTTGTAAGTTATTCTTTAAAAAAAAATACTTTACCTTCATATCTCATATGAAGTGTTGCGATTAATTTCAGGACGTTTAATCGTCTTGTTAAGACGAGAGTATATAAATAATCCACTCTCATAAATATCTACAAAACATTAACAAATGTAATAATAATATCTATAAAATCGTATTATAAACTTTATTTGCGACTTGGTTCGTTAAATAATCGATTACTTATAATTATGCACGGTTGTGAATAATGATTGAAAATAACGATTTGATACAAAATCATTAATAATAGAATAGTATGGTTACCGTCCATCTCAAGGACATTGCGGAAATAAGTCTGAATCAGTTGTGCGCTAGAATCATTCGGGTTATTTTGATCGCTGAGCACAAGGGAAACATCACGAATGAGCTTATAGCTTCAGCAATTCACAACGATATAAATAGGAAAAATATAATTTGTAATGAAATAACAAATTATATTTATTTATAATAAATAATTAGATATTACGAGTAACAACAACAGTGGTAGAGCTTCGCTGCAGTTTGGTTCTACCTGCAGAATGAATGGTCACCTTGACCGGGATAGGACCATGCCCAGACACAATACCAGCGTGAAATATCAGTATAATCCTGCTGTGTTTCGTATGGTGAGAGTTCCGCAGACATTTATTACTGGTGACGCGCAAAGTGACATCGCATCTGAATTATGATTCCTTGTCAAGGATGAATTTAGATGTCATGGACCGCAGGAATCACTTACCAAGGTGAACTGTGCGCTCGTTTGTTACTCTAAATTTAATTTGAAAAAAAAATGTTTTACGTATATATATTTATATCCATACATTGAAATAATAGATATTTCTTAGTCTAATAACATATGCGCATGTCACTTTAGACTCTCGATGTAAGTGGATAAAATAAGTGCCTGTGATATTGCGTGAATGCTTATTAATCTATAATATATTTTGCACAGCTATTTTTTATATGAAACGTGACGTCACGTGTCAAACGAACATAGTTCAGCTGATATTATTGGTGTATGCTTTCCATGAACACCTACATCCATCCTCAACCCTTTGTTCAAGATTTTGTCACCCCCTTATGACTGAGATGGAATACCTAACCACTATTAACTGATCCTATACTAACCTATGAGATACGGCAGGGTTATGTTGTTATTTCACGCTTGTATTCTGTGACGGTGTGATCCTTCCCCGGTCGAGTCGAACTATTCATAATACAGTACTGCTGTTGGTTACTGGTAACAACCAGAAGATATCTTCGTAGCGAAATCGTCCAAAAGGTAAATTATCATCATTATGTTTACGTAAACATGGTAAGAACTAGGAATGTCAGGGCGAGAAATAAAACTAAAAGTTTTGATGTTACTCTAAGTTAGTCGTCTTAGAAAAATTTAATATGATATTTTAACTTAATTATTTAACATGAGCACATAACCCACACGCAATATATCTCCCATTGTAATTATTTATCTCTAATTCACCTGTCGTCAAAATCGATTCTTATTTGCAACGAGAATATCAAACTATGAATCGTAATTTGTAATTTTACATTGCGCAAACGTTTTTAGTACCATAGACAGTGAGGTTGTTACGTAAGTTATTTGTCACAAAGTAATAAATAGCATTGTAATAGAGGGAAGATTAGTTTTATACCTTTATAATTCAAACTCGCCGCTGTCTGCAAGAAAACTGTTTATGTTTTTTGTTTGCACTCAAACGAGTTTCAGCTTCCCCACTAACAGCTGTGCAGTGAACTGGTTAGTGAAGAATACTATATAGAATATGTACTATGAATACTACTATAACATTCAAATGAAGTTGCATGTTATAGGAATATATCATAAATCGCAAAGCTTGCGTTTGCCCCGACCATTTATACATATACATTGTACAGAGAGATAACTAATTGGATAAGAGAAATTATATTATTTATCTTTTTTTTTTTTGTCGGGCAGATTTTTTTTTTTTCGGTCTGAATGCCACTGTTAGCCCGAGGGCTTTTACAGTTTCACTGGGTTGAGAGGTGACCGAGCGCTAATGGCACTCAGTCGAGACCTCTATAGGTAACCAGCACAAGGGCTCCCGAGAGGGAGCCTCGGCTTGGACCGTTACCTTGTTTCGCGTGCGCGTCTAACTCGAGGGTGCCGGAGAGGGCCCTTTTGGGCTGATGGCCGCTGTTAGTCCGAGAGCTTTTACAGTTTCGCCGGTTTGAATTATTTATCGTATTTATTATTAAATAGTCCTATTAGTTTGCTGCAATAAAGCAGACTTAATATTAACGTTGTCATTGCTATGTAGCTGTAATAAATGAATACATAATCAAATGACCTTGTACTAAAACAATGTCTATAATTTTATGTTTAAACGTTGAACTTAAACACAAAACACGTAACGTAACACAAAAATATAATCTAAGTTTTAACATATCTCTAGTGGTTATTAATAATAATATTATAACAAGCGATTAGTACTTAGGTAGCATAAAAAATATTGTCTCTAGGGAACTACTAGGAAAATGACCTTGGTTCGTAACGACCAGTCGTTTCTGTTTTTGCCAGCGTTTTAATGAAAACAACTCCGACCGATAACCGTTCGCCGTTGACGGTGACATGTCTTTTATCATATGTAAATAAAGGTGATGAACTCGCACACAGGTACCTTCTAACTAATGGTAGAAGTTAATATAATCCGTATTACACAAATAATTAAAAGCGATTGTTTTTAGTCCAATGATAATTTATTATTTTTATTATTTATTATTTTATTTTATTAGTAACAGAAGAGCACATAGTTCACCTGATGGTAAGTGATTCCTGCGGCACACGCCGTCCACATTCATCGTTGACAAGGAATCATTATGCAGATGCGTTTTAACCCTTGAGGACTGAGATGTAATGCCTCGCCATCAATAATAAAGGTCTCCGGATTCCTACACTCACCAAACGAAACACACTGTGCCGGTCTAGCCGACCTATTCATTCTGTAACCAGAAACAAACTGCAGCGTAGCTCTACCACTGTTAAATTTTAGATTTTTAGCGATCATTCGCCAAATAAAACGCAGAAACAATATCGGAATCTAATACTATATGCATTTGATTCATCAATTTGACATATTATAGTTGAGTTGAGAAAAGCAAGGCATAATACTCCCCACTAACAAGTCGCTATCTTTTTATTAATTTAAATTAAAACAATTTTATTTTAAAAACTTAAGTACAACTTAGCATGAAACGTAATAGATAAATTATTATTATTATTGTAAAATAAAATATTGACTAAATTTGTCAATAAAAAAATAAAAAAAAGTACTCCACACAGAAAAAAATATCATCTGGCATTCAAAATAACATTGGTTGCCTCTTTTAAACAATTGGTTGCCTCTTTTAAATAATTGGTTGCTTCTTTTCCGTCTAAAGATTCTAAATAGTCGTTTAAAGTTAGGGGCGCCTATTGAGTAAGGATACATTTTATTTACTGTTTTATACAAACTTTTGTTTTATTGTTAATTCATGAAAGCGTGACTCCCTTCGTGCCACCTGGAGTCGGACCGTTTTCAGACAAAAGCGATAATATACGTACGTCAATCAAGTTGGTAAAAATCAAAATGATTAAATTTATAATTAAGTAGCCATTTCGCATTGCCATATAATGTCTGTTGTAAAAATCTTTAACTCTCCTTCACTCTGTAGGAAGTCTGTATCTTATGGGTATATTTTCATGCTTCCTTTTTCAAAATAGTAAAGTCACAAAATTATTGTTTGTAATAAGGTTGAATTATTTTTTTATTTACCGAACTATTGGACACTGGCTTGATGATAGAAATATGTCATGTGTTAGTTATACTAATCACGTTACTTAGCCGAACGATAGTAATATTCGGTGTTTACTCAACTATCAATAAAGTTAGCCAAATCATTAATATTAATATTTATGATTATTTTAGGGAATCATCAGCCTGGTGTACTCCACTACTAGATACATATACATAACATACAGCATCCAAACAAAAAACAAACGTCACATTTAGTGTCAGATGCAAGGTTTCCTCCAGAGACCTATAAAATATAATATGTACACAAGAAGTAATTTCCTTTTCCCTTAACTTCGCTTAACCACGAACGTGTAAATTTGTTTTGATTTGATTTATACTTTATTAGCTTTCTGAAAAAAAAACTGGAAACAAACTTCCTGTACAGGAATTGAAAACAAGAGAAAATTCATTGTGTATATCGTTATTTTCGTGTATCCGCAGGTGCAGCTCCTACAGCAGCAAGTGACCTCCTTGGCTGATACACAGAGCACCGCCGACGACCGGTACGCGAGAGCGAAGGCCGACAACGCTGTACTACAGGCCAGGGTCCACATGCTCGACGAACAGATTAGAGAGGTTGGTACTGGATATTATTGTGAACTTGAGACTCGACTCATCTTTGAACATATTTGACATCGATTTGTTTAACAATATTTTGCCATAGTGAACTATTCAGATTCATGGCCCAATCTTGTTTTGTATAGTTTACTTAGTTTTTATATAAAGTATAAAGTATAGTTATACATCATAAAAACTTTACTTAAAACTTTATTTTTAAATTGTTACGAAAGACCTTATACGGATAATCTGAACCAAGAGTCATCTAAATTAAGGTACATTATACTTATACCGAACCATTGATACTGTGTAATACAATTGGAGAATCAATTTTAACTATATACTCGCAATGACCTCGATCCCACCTTAGGACAGTAAGTCTAGACAAATTGCTCTAGCTTCAGTATAAATAGAACAACAACATAGACAACCTACATGGTAGAAATATGTTTGACGACAGCGTGGACACTGAAAATATTTCATGCGTCCCGAATAAAATTCCTAGTTTAGGCTGAAATTTGTGAAAACCACAAATTAATACTTTTATGACGTAATCATTTCAGTGTCCTTGATATTACATTTGATTATATTTGGATCTAAGCTTAGGGCTTATCATATCAGGTACTGGAAGGCAAGGATAAATGAAAGATATATTGCAGTTATTTTTGGACTGGTAAATATCAATACCATATAACTACATAACAGACATAAATAGATAATTTTAAAATAAATGGTACAAAGATGCTTATCGCTATATTTCTTTTATGATTGAAAGTAAAATAATGTAATGTTTCATTTATCTAATCTCTTTCAATTAAAGAAATATGAATCAGAGTAGGTCATTTCTGGTACAAGTATGCAATATTTAAAATAGCCCGTAGAATCAATAACTATGGAAGAAGTGAGTTTCTTAGCGAGAACTCACTGTGAACATTCTATAAAAATGAGGTGGTTCAGGACCTTGTCTTGATAGTTTAGAGCATAAGCCTCGACACAGCAAAGAACTGGTGAAGTAAGACGACAATGATTTATTTAAAACAAAATAAACATTGCCACCAAGATCTTTACTTATTCAAAAATCGTAGATCAAATAAACTAAATTTCCGTATGAAATCTAATCTAATCTTGTCGATAATATAGAAGTTCATGCTGTATGATCGGTCGCGATGTTGATTGAATGAAGTGAATGACCACCGCCAGCCGGTCTCGGGTACGGCGCCGCTGGAAGAATAATAATTCAATCAATAACAATTGGCATTCGAAGTAAATTGTTTTGTTTTTCATGTATAAATGGATGGATACGTTTCTAATAATAAATAACTTCTAGTAATATCGATACAATGAAAGTTCCGCCGTTAAGCCGCGTTATCTTATTTTCTACACTAAAACTTTAATAATGTAATCAATAACAATTGGCATTCGAAGTAAATTGTTTTGTTTTTCCATGTATATATTGATGGATACGTTTCTAATAATAAATAATGTCTAGTAATATCGATACAATGAAAGTTCCGCCCTTAAGCCGCGTTGTCTTATTTTCTACACTAAAACTTTAATAATGTAATCAATAACAATTGGCATTCGAAGTAAATTGTTTTGTTTTTCATGTATAAATGGATGGATACGTTTCTAATAATAAATAACTTCTAGTAATATCGATACAATAAAAGTTCCGCCGTTAAGCCGCGTTGTCTTATTTTCTACACTAAAACTTTAATAATGTAATCAATAACAATTGGCATTCGAAGTAAATTGTTTTGTTTTTCCATGTATATATGGATAGATACGTTTCTAATAATAAATAATGTCTAGTAATATCGATACAATAAAAGTTCCGCCCTTAAGCCGCGTTGTCTTATTTTCTACACTAAAACTTTAATAAAATCTCGTAAATTCCATTGTTTTGTCGCTGTGAATAATTTACATTTATGAAAGTAATTAATCTATATTCGTAATTATAGCAACGATGGGGGCGTGCGTTGGTATACAAAGAATGCAACCCCTATTTCCGCTTATTAAGGGTAACAATATATTTAAAGTAAAGTCTAGATGGTTTTTGCAAAATATTTTAAACTTTTTTCTATTATAAAACTGTAGTCTAACATTTATACAAGAAAAAAATGGGCACAAAAACTTCTACATATCGAAATACACTATTCGTAATGTTATACAAATATTTTTTTGTAGTTTTTTATAGTCAATAAGAAGTTACGAAACCAGATGCATTAAACATTGCATCAACATTTTTAGTAATGTATTAAGAAATAAGTGGATGTTATTATTAAGAGATCGTGATATTCATTATATCATAGCCGGTCAATGTAAAGCTTTTGTGCACTTTTTTTATTAACGGACTATCTAAAAAAGAGAAAACAGATATTTCTCTATTGAGGTCAAAGTCAAAACTAGTTAATAGAAATATTTCTAAGACGTAGAAGAATATTTAATTAAAGAAATCATGACTTTTATCCGAATTATGGGAGACGTAAATAGCAAACTATCCACGTTACCTTTTAAAGTGATTGACATAAACCATCACATAAACATTGACATAAACCGGGTACAAATGTTACAAAGTATTTTGATTTCTTGTAGTATAGAAGAAATAAGTCTAATGCCCGAATAATTACGTCTCTGTAATTCTCAGTACTGGATTAGATATATAGAAAAAGAGGAGACTGCTAATGCCTCGCACTCTAGCTCAGGTCGCATGGGTAACCACGCATCTGCTTCATCTTTATGATTCCCTGTCAAGGATGAATATAGATGTCATGGGCCGCAGGAATCACTTACCATCGTTTGTTAATCTACATGTAATAAAAAAATAAATAAAAAAATATGTAATATTAAACGGCACACTAAAGGCCGCACCGCACGATAATGATAATAATTTTGTTATGCGCCCCGCTGTCTTCATACCAATTCTTCGTACGTAGCAAAGAAAATCGCATTGATATCATTAATATTACGATGTTATTCTATAAGAGCGAAGTATTTTCATATTCACATTACTTCATATATTATGATATATCGCTTTCTCCTTCGTCAGATCGAGAGTCGATGCGAGGAGCGTATAGCGGAGGAGCAGAGACGATGTCGCGAGGCCATCGCCCGCGTGGAGCGCGACCGGGACGCCCAGCTAGCAGCACTTAGTGACAGGCTTGCGGCGGCTGAAAGTGAAGCCTCTGATCTTAAGCAGGAGGTAAGATTTCGTGTGATCTCGGATTCAACAAAAAAAACTTTTTCTTTCACATTTATCCGTCAGCCAGAGGCAGAGATTATAGATTTTATTTTGGCACAATCCTGACATCTTTCTCTTCCACAACAATTTATCTACGCATTCATTCTTATCGGTTATGAGTACTATAAACAAGCCCTTCTACCGAAGAATGTCCTCTAGCTCGATCGATATTCTCGATACACGCTCATCCAAGGCGGCCCTTTACGAATATGGCCACTTACTTATGCACCTCACACCACATCTTGGATTAAACTGTAATAACTGCCAACAGGCATTAAAAGTGCCCTTGATATACATAAAAACAAACCTTAAAACACATTAATTGATGTCCTTGATAAATTTAACGATACTTTAATACGAAACACTCCCTGATTATGTGAAATGTATTGTAAAAAGTTATAGAAAAAGTCATCAAAGCAGCTCAAATCAACGGCAGGTATACAGTAATTATAAAGCCCTTGTATGAGTATCTCAGAGTGCGGACGCCTGTTTTTAATATCACGATATTATTATTATTATCATATGTATACTTTATTGTATACCATAGAAATAAAATAAAAACAAATTACAAAAAGGAAATAGAAAAAATAAAAAATATTACTATAGAGTAGTACAACAAGGCGGTCTTATCGCTAAAGAGCGATCTGTTCCAGACAACCTTTAGAATAGAATAATTGAGTTAAATATATAGTGTATATAAAATGGGTATTTTTATATAATATTAAATTAATAACTTAATGAGCAAAACCAATATATTATTATATAATAACAAAACACGAACAAATCTAGATTGATCCCCGGTGCCGCAAAACTGGATCAAATTTGATTTGTGATAAAAATAATAATTGCCATTTGAAGTAATTAGTACGTGGTCAATATAAACAACGCGAGGATGCCTATACGCTTACGAAATAAATAAATAATAATATATTTTGCAGACATTTTAAATTCGCCAATCCGTGTTCACATTTTGGGTATATAAACGGGTAACCAGCACAAGGGATCACGAGAGGGAGCCTCGGCTTAGACTGTTACCCTGCGCGCGAAAGTGACTGACTAGAGGGTAATTTAATAGCGGGTGGTTTGAAATGGAATCGTAAATGACGACACACAATCAGCGGATTTATGTTTAAGACGCCAGTGTCGAAATATAGGCGGGAAGCTGGATTCAGGTACTGACTGGCCCACAGTCGGGAGACTACATAGTAATTAACTTTTAAAGTTGTTGTTTACTAAGAAAGTTAATATCTATAAAATTAATTGCCCATATTTTTCATATAATCGGACATTATTTATAAGATTCCGAAGTAGAGTGAAGTAAATCATATAAACACATTTATTTTTAAATATGTAATTTCAAAAACGACTAACCGCTGCATTCGTATGTCGAGCTTTTCTCTTACCAGTCTTATCACTGTTTGACTTTTGTTTTTATTTCTATAAACTACTTTCCAATATTTAATGTACTCGTTAATATTTTACATAAGTGATTAATTTCGATAGTTTTAATACATCGGCAGACTCAAAGACCAACTGCAAGCACGTAACGCCATGTGTCATGAATTGAAAGCGCGGTCTGCCAAATTCTTAATTTTTTTACAATTACATCCTTCTTAAATAATCTTAATTGAATTAACATATCGGTGTTTATTTTGAAGTTAGGTAATAAAAATTGCAAAAATGCATTATTATTGCACAATGTCTTACAGTTCGCAACACGCCAAAAAACCATTCAAAGAACGATACGAAACAATATAATGGATGCCGTATTTTGAGCGTGGATCTAATAAAAGTAAATCCGTAGCGACAGTCAGTACAAGACAGATGCAGCATTACCCATCCTAGGAAAAAATACACCACTTGATGTATTTTTTCCTAGGATGGGTATCGTCCAAGATTTGGTCTATCTAGGAAAATAAACTTCATTTTAAAAAAAAGAGGCAGATTGAAATAAATGGAAGAATAGACACCAAACAATTAGAGTATCAAACAAAGAGAGTATCAAATCTCGGCATTCCATAAAAAAATAAAATGTTTATGGATCAAGCAATATTGCAATACTTCACCTACGGCTGCCAAACTTGAATATTTGGTCACAAACGAACAAGAAAACTCCAAATTACACAAAGAGCAATGGAGAGTAACTGATGTCAGACTTAAAGACAAATTGAAAATTGTAGATATACGCAACATAACAAACACGACAGCTTTCTTTTCTCACAGTGTATGAACAAGCTAAAGTAAAAACAAGCTGGACAGACTGATGATAGGTGGACTAAGGGAATGAAAGAGGAAGGGACCACGTGGCTTTTCAATGAATCATTTTTCATCTGGCTCTTGATCGACCTGAAAAGATTTATTGTATAATTAACTGATTAATATTAACTTACATTTTAAATAATGATTATTGGTATGTTTTAAATCATTAATATCAATTGATTCTTCGAAATTTGAGCCGTTTATTTGTTCAAAAAATATTTTTATTCTTAATTTATTTGTATGGAATTAATAAATGATTATAACAACATCGCAGACTGATTATATTATACTGTTCGTTAATGATAATTAGTATACAGTATCAAAAATTCAAATAATATAACACGGTATCGTTAATACTTGAAAGTAAATATAAAATTTCCTAAATACAAATATATTATATATTTATATATTTCTTGAATTACTAAATATGTGAAATAAAGGTTTCGACACAAATACGACAAAAATACACACTCCATATTACATCACTTAAATTCGATATATATTTTCTTTAATCCTTAGAACCGGAAGTGTGAATGATCGGAAATGTCTAAGTAACGTCTCTAGAATCTCTGACATAATACATGCATTCTTTAAACAAAATCAAAGTCAGAGTGTATTGATTAAATTCAGTCTTATTTTAAAATAACACCATAGTCTAAATCGTTAATCTATTCCAGGTGGGTCGTCTCCGCGGCGTGGCGGAAACGCTTCGCGCAAACGGCGAAATAGCAACACGTGCTCAAAGAGAAGCGCAAGAGGCTGTTGGGGAATTAACCGCTGCGTTAAACGCAACACGCGAGGCGGAACGACGCGAAAAAGCTTCGAGCGTAGCCCTACGAGCGCAGCTGGCGATAGCCGAACGCGAACTTAACGCGCGCGATACTACACCCCCGCCTCCCGATCCAAGGCTTGAAGAGTTGAGGGAGGAACTAGCCCTGCTGCGGACACAGAATCGATGTACGTTATACATTGCTTGTTTTGTTTTAACATCCATATTCACAAATTACACTTGGGTGCCAACCGATACTATGCCTTAATCAAATCGAATGCACAGGTAAGGGTAGCTTCCTTACGTTGGGCATACACTATATGCCATGTCATATTGTCCAATAGTAAATTTTAATATAAATAGTACAACTACACCTAGTACAATGGAGAAATAAAAACGTTTCTCAATAACAGTAATAAAATAAGATATAAATACGCTATAACGCATTTTACTTTTATAAAAATAATTGAAGTGTTAGTCTGCTGTGTCTAAACTCCGGACCATAGACAAAACAAATCAGAGAGCCGTATAGAACAAAGTGCGTTCGCACAGTAAACAGTCAGTAGCGTTGTTTATAAATTAAATAGATGGCTGTTGAGATAAAGATCCACTGAGAAATGTCTATCTGTACATAGCATTACAGCTATAAGTAAAGCACTACCATAAGTAATGTTTGTTAAGATGGGTGTGTATGTTTAATTTATCACTGCTTGTGACAAGTTTGAGTCATATCTCACATCCTGTCACTTTTAAAAATAAATAAGGTAACTGGGATAGCACTTGATGTCTTCACAGATTGTAATAAAGAACATGAGAATTATTCCATTCAAATGATTCAATTTCTATTTTCTCGCAGCATTATCAGAGGCCCAAGAGGAATTACAAGCGCAGATCCTGACACGTGGCGTGGAAGAAGGCCGCAGCCTCCTGCACGTCAGCGGCCCGCTGCTCGAGAACTCGCTCGCCCACGAACTGTCACAGATGAGTGAACACGAGGTAATAGATAAAAAGGTCTCTAGTGAAAGGCCTCCTTGGACCTTACAAAACTATTCTTGTAGACTTGCTCGCACGCAAGAGGTAACGAACGAGCTTCTTCCCAGCGCAGTCGTTGTTAAACATTCGGAGACCCGCTTTGCTAACAATAACGAGGTAACAGTCAATCTTGATCCTGTTGAACGTTACCATAAGGCTCCACATAATACTGCACAATTAGACAACATCTACAACGAGCGCCGATCTAACATCAGCGGCTTAATACTCGACTGCTTACTTGCTCGCTTTTGAATGAGCCCAAGAGCAAGCAGGTAGATGAGATTGATAGCGTAATCTTTTCCTGCAAGCACGGATACAGCTGTACGAGACACTGATTTGCTGGCGCACGATGTATAGCAGCGGATTCAGCATGAGGTAACATCACTAGTGACCCTTCTTCAAGCGCAAATTCTGATCTGAACGTTTGCAGCGGCTCGCTGTCCCCTCAACTCGTTCGCGTTACGAACTCTTCTGGGACAGATGAGCGAACGCGGGGTAACATCACTAGCTTTTTTATCGGGCAGATTTCGGCTATTAGCCTGAGAACTTTTACAGTTTCACGGGGTAGTGACCATACAGATAAAAGTGTCGCCGGAGTTTCTTGCGCCACTTCTTCTCCAGCGCCCACGCATTCCGAAATGGTGGTACAGATAGCTAATAATAGCGATATTAATTTAGATAATCCTTTGTCAGAAGAGCCGAAATTCGGACCTTTCGGGCACCCTCGAGCCAGACGCTCTCGCGAAACATGGTGACGGTCCAAGCCGAGCTTGAGCTGGTTTCCCATATATATCTCTCGCTGAGTGCCATAAGCGCTTGGTCACCTCTCAACCCGGTGAAACTGTAAAAGCCCTCGGGCTAAAAGCGGCCATCAGCCGGAAAAAGATAAAAAACCGGGCTGAGAGGTCGCCGAGCGCTCAAGGTGCTCCCGATAGGGAGCCGCGGCTTGGAGCGTTCACATCACTAGGGTGCCCACGATTTCGTCAGGGTTTCTTAGATATCTTAAAAGATATGAGGACCTAAAGTCTGTTTGACGTGTATAATTTGCAGCAGTTTTGTTCAATCAATTCGCTTTGTGTTTCGTAACATAGCATGTGAACTAATCAGTCTTCGGGCATATGCTATGTCGTCATAAGAAACTAGAACACTTATTTTTTATTCAGTTTGGTATATAAAAGTATACCTATTAATTAAACAAAACTATTATTGAATTTATAAGTGCTGCTTGGCGCATACAAATCTAAGAAGCCCTGAAATATTAAAAACAAAAGTTTATTTTATACTTAAAATCTTGCTTCATTGTTTAATCTAGCATTTTTATCATTTTGCCTTTATTAAATTAATTTTCTTAAATTTGTAATTTTACAATAACAATTCATCATAACTTTAATATAAAATATAATAGTTCGACATTGAAAAAATAAATCATTTATAATGCTTACTTTCATCAAAGCCTCATGAAAATTTCATTTGCAACATAATTATATATTTCTATATATGCATTTTTGCAGCCCGTTGGTAGCACACAAACCGATCTCAGCATAGAGTTGGAAAAGGTACGCATACAACAAATAACTGTGCATGTCTCGTATTATGTGTACACATGTCCTAATGCATGCTAGATACTATTGACTTTACTGCAACTGCCCTTGTACCTTTTTCATACTTTATGGCCGCTTGCTTCTAATTCACACTGCCCCATCAATTCAATAGATTTTAATTGCACTGTTTTAATGTTATTATTTATTCTTAACTTCACCTTCTCTTTTTATATTTATTTAGCATTTTGTAGCTGTAAGTTGTAGCACAAATAAAATGGTTTACGTATTGTTAACTGCTCCCGTGTATAAAAATATTTTTGTATACATTGTTTGATCGGTCTGATATCTGTGGTATCTTCTAAGCTTTATATATATATATATATATATATATATATATATATATATATATATATAAAGCTTAGAAGACACACGTACATTTTACCACTATAACTGCACAACTATCGCACTATCTTATACTATATCGGGATATTCACTAAAACAGATAAACATATTAGTAAAATAGGAAATTTAGGTTGTTTTTTCTATTTGTAGACAATAAGCATAGAAATACTATAATCATAAAAATATCTTTTAAATATACGAAAACAATATCAAAAGATAAAAGAGATGCTTGGCTGAAATGTTTAAGTAACAAAAGTCGAGATGATTATAGATCTTATTAATTAAATAATAAAGTACACGTTTGCCTGCATTATGATGTTTACTAATCAATACTAAACATATTGCAGTTTATCACCGTCATGTAATGTCATCTACGGGTCGCGTCTTATGAATAGTTTATACAATAAAGAACACATTTGTTTGTTTGAATCAACTTATTTAATATACTTTAAAAAGTGACCATTACATAAAGATGGAGAAGTCAACTTATTTTATATAAGCGATAATATTTTTGCGATATTATCTTTGGATTGTTATAGTATGTAATTAACAATTAGTTGAGATTTTCTCATATACAAAACTATTGCTTTTTACCTCAGTTCCCTTGATATATACTTTTTTAAACACCTGTAAATTATAAAAAACATAATATCAATACAATTTCCTCGTCTTAGTTACAGAAAGCTTTAAAGGAACAACAAGACGTGAATGTGCAACTAAGGACCTACATCGATGGAATCCTACTGGCGATAGTAGAAAACTACCCGCAACTACTCGAAGTCAAATATCAGAAGCCCGAGGCGAAATCATAACAAACAATTGTAATTATTATGCATGTTAAACACATTTCCGAACATTCAATTTTATTTTTGAAG
The DNA here is from genome assembly GCA_029286865.1 of Teinopalpus imperialis. NCBI lineage: Eukaryota > Metazoa > Arthropoda > Insecta > Lepidoptera > Papilionidae > Teinopalpus > Teinopalpus imperialis. The sequence continues at coordinate 1,220,750 of JAGSMU010000009.1, read as the reverse complement.
ATATATTTCATTTGATCATTTTATTTTCGTTAGACCTAATATTACTGTGATAATGTTATAAAATAAAATCATATCGCGAGATTTATCTCGAATGTTATAATTTTAGAATTGAATTCAACTATTAATCCAATACAATGTGTTATTTTTTTCAATTTCTTTCAATAAATTCATACATTTTGAATTACATTGAATTTAAAAATTTAATAAAATATAATTATATATAGGAATGAATCTTGCTTTATATACAGCAAAATAAAATATATATTTACAAACAATTATTTCAGTGCCTTTCCATCCATATAGGCATAAACTAATTAATCTACAATAAAACCAAATGTAAATAAAATACTGATAGTAAGTGTTAATCAAGTATATATTAAATAAACAGATAGTATCGTTCCTTATTATCTCAAAAGTATAATATTTAGAAATATTCGGAGACGTGTATCGTATTCGTCAGGTGAAATTGTATATATGTCACCCACCATACCATATCCACTTACCTCACACACTTACAAGTATGAATTATACATTGGAATTACAATACGCGCGACACATTACGACAACGTTAAGAATAATAATTATTGTAACAAATACGTCAATATATCGATATCACATCTTTGACACCACTAAAATTTATAAAAATAATTACACTATATAAACAGACTTACATAATTCCACTGAAAAAATATGTCTATATACATACATACTATGTATATACAGATATTAATTTGAACTGTCTGTCTGTTTACATGGAAATAGTTTTTTTTAAAGATTATCATATCGATACCAAATAATTATTAAAATTAGTTGTTATCCAGGACTGGATTCTGGTCATTAGTCAATTTTTTTAATGTATACAATTTCAACCTGTCAACAAAGAAAAATTTATACAAGATCTGATCAAGCAAAAAATTATAAGTGAGTAGGCCAGGCCGTCCATAAATTTGTAAAGCAATTTTAATGAAAGACTGGAAGTGTATTATGTGGGTGAACATTTAGATAGATTGCTATATTATAATAAATTGTAAATGAAATAATTTATATGAAGCCATTATATCATATATTCCGAAATTATATTTTCGGATACTAGATGCGTATGTTAGTACCTTATAACTAATTTGTATTAATATAAAAGAGATTGTGTACCTATATTTTTTACGTTGAGATATTTATTAAATAAGCTAGCATGTAAACTAAGCATTTGCGTACTTTTTTTAACGCTATGTAAAAAGTAAGGAATATTAATCCGTAACAGTCATGGAATGTAAATTAAATGAATGAGTTCTAATACTTTTATTCAGTCTTTTTCTTTTCTTAAGCAATCTAATACAAAGTTATTTCTTATTTATAGAAGTTCCCTTGTCTTCTAGGTTGTGTATGACTTTTTGTACATCTAGACGTAACATCATAAACTTTGGATCCATATAATCCTGAAAAACAAATATATTACATTTTATATATGTAAGGTAAATACAAAACACTTGCTAAAACTTGTGCCCGACTGGCGATAGGCTCAAGCTCCGTCAAGTGCAAGACTTAATAAGCTAACGTTACTGTGAAGTGAGTGAAGGGATCCGAGGATACAATAATATGTCCAACACCAGGCCTGCTGGAAAAGATTTTAATTGTAAAATAAGCTGTTGCGCCTTTGTACATATTTCTCCTATATTAATTCCTTTATATAAATGCTTTGAGTACATAAAAAATAAATAAAATGCAACTATCGGTGACGAGGCATTCCATTCTCAGTCATCAGGAAGAATATTGGTGTCATGGGCCACAGTATCCAATAATAAAATAAACCAACAGTAACGCCTGCTATAAATGTATAGAACTCGATTTAATGGTAATTAATATTTATATAATTTCAATATACCTTAAAACGTCCATTTTCATTTGGAATATTTTCCAAATGTTCACCAGCCACGTCATCTGAGGGCGGCACATCTTGTCTTCGTACACCAGCCAACCCAGCGTCGTGCCTCAAACCAAAGGTTTTGCCCATAAGATGTGCCATTTCCTGTTCTATTGAGTTTAGCGCAAGGCTCATGTTATGTTCGCCGTAATCTCTAGATGCAGGCACGTCATAACTCAGATCTGAGTTATACTCGTGCGTTCTTGGCATGGAGCGACATAAAGAACACTGCTGTGCACCATCCATTTTTTTCCAGTCATTATGTAGACTAATTCGCTCACGAGATAATGCGATTTTCTCCTTGGCAATCTGTTTCTCTCTAGCATTCAAAGATACCACGTGCTCTTGTATGCGACGTATCCTCTCCTCGTACTTTCTTTGTTCGTTCTCGGCATCCGTGTACTTTTTCTCCGCTTGTAACTGTTTTTCCATAGCGGTTTTAGTGAGCATTTGTATATCTTTACTCCTAAAACAAGTTACAATACTTACTTATATTGAAAAATTATCCCTTTTAATCAGAAACCAACACAATTCAAATGATAAATGAATTTGGTGTTAGTACTGGCCTTACTTAACTTACAATAAAAAAAATAAAGTAATTATGGATTTCGAAAATGTAGTTGGAACATTTTACTTTGTGGGACTGTTCTTTGCTTTTTAATTTTAACGTCCTTTAGAAAATTGTTTGTCGCTACTACAATGAATTTAACTCGTCATTTTTTTTAACAATTTTCGCTGTGTCAACAAGAGAGTTGCCAGAGACTTCGATTGGCATTTGGTGATGAAGCCCAATGTCGCAGCTCTGTGTATTCATGGTTCGGAGAATTTAGACGTAGACGTGAACATCTCCATGACAATGCACGTTAAGATCGGTCGGTGATTACAGAATCCAATGTTGATACCGTACAACAACTGATTCAAAGTGGAAAATTGCATTGCATGTGCATCTCCTTCAGATGCTTCGGGAAACTTTCGGGATACCGCATGATTCAACGGAAGACCAGGAACGACTGCGTATCGAGTTTTGACGTAAAATGATAAAAAAGTATGGTGTATCATTGGCTGTCTATAATATCGTGATAGGTGACGAAACCTGCTTTGAACCGGAAAGAACTGAAAAAAGAAGAAAAGAACAAGCCAGTCAGCAGTTAAGAAACGTCGGAGCGCCAGTAAGAAAATGGATGTTTCTTTTTCCGGAAATTCGAGACATTACATTAGAGTCGCCTAAAAGCCAAAGGACAGTGACAGACTGCAGATTATTACGTGAACAATTGTTTGTCCAGATTATTAGAAAAAGTCCACGAAAATCATCCTCGCAGCAATGTCCTTCCTTCACCACGATAACGCGTCCTCACATCCCGCTAAGATAACGAATGCGTCTCTGCAGGCCTCACATGTGGAACTGATGACGCACCCGCGATACAGCCCGGATATCCCACCTCTTCACCATTCTATTTATTTCCCACAATTAAAGATAAGCTTATAGTTTAACGATTTATAGTGGTAGAGCTGCAGTTTGTTTCTAGCTGCAGAATGAGTAGGTCAGCTCGACCGGGGTAGAATCACACCCTCACAGAAGACCAGCGTAATGCCTGCTTTGTTTCGTCTGATGGGTGTTGGGATTCGGAGACCTTTATTACTGGTAACGGGGCATATTACTGGTCATCCATCTCAATCCTCAAGTGTGACAATGCATCTGCATCATGATTCCTTGTCAAGTATGAATGTAGATGTCATGGGCCGCAGGAAACACCATAAGGTGAACTGTGTGCTCGTTTGTTACTTTCAATGTAATGAAAAAAAACGATTTACAAGCCCGGAAGCAGCGATGTTTGCGTTCTACGAAGTCATTGTAGAGGTCTCTACTGAAAACTGGATCATCGAATGAAGGCTTGACACAATGGGTACAATGAATGCAAAAAAATGTAGATATAATAATGAGAGTATACACTCTAAAAACAATCAATATATCATAAGTAAGTATCTCGTCTCATTTATCCAAATCCAAAAACTTTCAGTATGACCTAAATAAAGATTACGCAAACACATTTTTATGTACTCGATTACGAATAATTGTAAAATAGCTTTGCATAAATATGTCTGAGTAGGATCTCGCTTTTCAGAATACTTTTAACTTTTTAATTTTCCTTCTGGTGAAAGAATGAAACCGGAAACCTAACTAATTAAGTCAGTAGCAGTAATGAATCTGAATATTTTTATCGAATCTGTCCATATACAGATTCGATAATAATATTCGCGCATACAGATATATGGGCCATACCAATGAACCCTCACTTACCATCAGGTGAATTTTATTTGGTCGTTCATCCTTTTGTCATTAAAAAAATTAAATTGGCAAATCAGCCCTCGCAAAAAAAATACCGTTCATGTTTCCTAGTTTCTTTAAGAAGCGTGTCACCGTATGTAATAAGTAAATAATTATACCTAGTCCGGCCATAAGTTCTGTTACAAATGAAAATGCATTTTTTTAATGAAATAATGTAATATTATTAAAATTTATGCCTACATATTTATGAGTCTTAGCAAAAAAAAAAAAATATTCTATTCGAAATGGCCACCTTTGACTTTTATACAGGCTTTTAATCTGTTTGACTACGAATCTATGGATTTACGCACTGTTTCCAAGGGAAATTTCGCTCCAAAAATTTTTTATGAGACTCAATGTCGCCGTGTCGTTTAGAGCAGGCCATGTCCTCTAAAACTGACCATAATTTGAAGCCTAAAGGGTCAAGGTCTGGGCTAGATGAGGGCCAGTCTTCAGCTCTTATAAAGTCCGGAACGTTGGTTTCAAGCCAGGCTTGGTAGTTCGTGCCTTGTGACCAGGTGCAGAGTCCTGCTAGTCCACGGTATATTTTTAAAAAGTGTATTGCTGAGAGGTTTTCAAGTGTAACATGATCCAAGACTGTATCTTGTTACACTTTGGCTGCGATTTCTCGCTATAAGATTTTTTGCTTCCTAATGGGGTTTCGACGAATTCTGGCTTTAACAGCATTAACAATCTTTGTAGTTCTAAGAGCACGCGGCCGCCCCGATCTAGTCTGGTCTTCGAGGATGTGTAGTTGTATCTGTTGATAGGACGATATACGAACATACGGCTGATACCAAGCTTTTGAAGTGTCTGTAATATTACCAACGACTCCATACCCACTTTGTGCAGGGCGATCGCTGCAATCCTATTTTCTTTAACACTACATTCCATATTGTAATTTGATAATGAACACGAAAAAATATGTGAAATGGCGCAAAATCGAAAGAAGTTTTTAAAATAACACGTATATTACACACAAAATAATTAAAAAGTTGAAAAAAAGAAAAGATTTTATGTAACAGAATTCATGGCCAGACTAGTTATTAATACATTTACTTATTATTTCATTATTGTGTGTAGTACATACATAACGATCCACATTGAACAGTCTTTATTACAGCTTTCGTATTTTAGTACAGCTAATAAACGTCTTGGAGTTATGAGAATGGATCAAAACTTACTTCATTAATATTCGCTGTTCCTCTATATGCAATGCCTGCTTTTCTAGATTTAATTTTGACCGTTCCTCATTCATTTCTTCTAACTGCGCCTCAAGCTCACCTTTCATTTTCTATAAAAGTATTAAATGTAAAGCTAAGAGTTACTTTTTAAATGCTGCATAGCTTATAGATGCACCTAAATTTAATTAAATTATTAGAAACGTATGTATAACGTAGCTTTGTCCATGTCTAATAAATAAATAATCCTTAATAAAAAAAACATGCAATTCGTACTTCCTTGCTCATAGTAATTCAATGAAATAGCAAATGTAAAAGTATCATAACAACATATTTCAATCACGTTCTTATACCAAAGTTGAATATATCGAACCACAGATCGATTTACATGGGGTACAGGCGGATCCATCATTGTGAACTTTGAACTTTTGTTCACTCGTACGTATTTTACAGAGCGTTATTCTGACTGCGCAACACTGCAACTGACCGGGCCGGGCGAGGTTCGGCTCTCTCGGGCACCCTCGAGTGACAAGCTCTCGCAATACAGGGTAACAGTCCAAACCGAGGCTCCCTCTCGAGCCCTTGTGCTGATTACCCACTAATAGAGGTCTTGACTGAACTAATGTCTCGGTCACCTTTCAACCCGGTGAAACTGTAAAAACCCTCAGGCTAACAACGGCCATTAGCCCGAAAAAATAAAGCGCAACACTGGCCTAAAATAAGTCAAGAAAAACATTTTAAGTTGATAACTTTATGATAATTCAATAAATACGGAAGGCAGTGAGCAAGGAATATAATACATTTACTGGAATTAAAATGAGTATTGACGATATATTTGTCGATAAAAAAAAAAAGTATTGCCAAATATCCAGAAGTAAAAATTTGTAAATCTGCATTTTAAAGCTTAAGTATATGAGATTCAAATTTTAAAAAAGGAGAACGTAGTAAAAGTTTACCTCCAGTTCCATCTTCAGACTCTGTATAGAAGCTTTTTCTTTCGCAACGGTAGCAGTATCTTTTAATACTTTCGCCTTTTCCTCATTAATTATCCCATTTTTTTCTTGATATTCTTTTAGTATATCTTCCTTCAATATCTGCAAAGCTTTACAAGAATAATAACATCGAAACTATTCATCTCGTAAAAGCTTTAATTTTTGAATTGCACAAAAATCAATATATATTCGTATACCCAACAAGCAATGACCATGTAGAAAAGTTTATAAAATATACTTAATAATGACAAAATTAAATATAATAAGTGTACACATTTAATAATATTATATCAGAATATAATTGCCAGTAAAAAATTTACTAGTAAAAATACTATAATAGATAATTAGCTATGCATAGCGTATGCCGTGTATGGATTGAAATCAAGGCTGTCACAAAAAACAGCTCAACTAGCTTATCATTGCTATGTAAGTTCTGTATATAGATATGACATTATAATTTGGGATAATAGTGTAATCATACTTTATTAGAACCTAAAGACAAATAAATGCATTAGAACTTTATGCCCGTCATGTATTCTGTAAACCATTTTTCAAAAACCTTTTATATTTACACATATTGAAAGTTTCATCTTTGTACATACATATTTTTATTTATTCTTAGTTCAAATTCAGTTTATGTACGTAATGTGTTTGCTCGTAAATGCGACAACTAATAATTGTCCAATTCACATAAGGTAATTTTTTGCGGCGCAAATATTAAATGTCAAAATTTACTATTATCTGACTGCTGTCTTACATTCTCTAAAAAAATATATATTATTAATTATAAAATACATAAGAATCTTAATGGTTTTATATAAATATATATTTAACTATTAATTAATCAAAAAATATTGTTGCTCTTAGAGATACTCCCTAACGCTATAGTAACTATTAAGCAACCCGAGCTATAGAATACACTTAACAACTTTATTGATTCTACTCGTATGTTGAAAATAGCAGACATTATAAATCTTTACACCCATAGCATGGCAATTCTTATGGTTCAATGCCAATCTAGGAGTTTCATTGCTCACCAGGCGGTCAGGATTTCTTTCCAAAATTGTCTTTCTAAAAAAATCGTTTATTACGTTATCGTACATACAAGGAAAAAATATAAAAAAGAAAAAAAAAGGTGATAGGCAGAAAATTTAACAAGTTAATTAATCAAGTTTTTAATTATATATCAATTTGTAATATAAAATCAATTGTTATATTTTCATAGAGTGCTTATGTCGCTTGGAGTTTAAACGCAAAATTCGAAAGCGTTTGTTGGAAGTAGCGTCAGGGGATTCACTACATCGATAATAATTATGTATATATTTATATATATATTTACTTTTATATATGTTTGTATTTATAATATTTTAAATTTTAATTTTAATATTGTATTTAGTATTAACAATTCCAGTTAATATATATATATTTAACTATTAATTAATCAAAAATATTGTTGCTCTTAGAGACACTCCATAACGCTATAGTAACTATTAAGCACCCCGAGCTATAGAATACACTTAACAATTTTATTGATTCTACTCGTATGTTGAAAATAGCAGACATTATAAATCTTTACACCCATAGCATGGCAATTCTTATGGTTCAATGCCAATCTAGGAGTTTCATTACTCACCAGGCGGTCAGGATTTCTTTCCAAAATTGTCTTTCTAAAAAAATCGTTTATTACGTTATCGTACATACAAGGAAAAAATATAAAAAAGAAAAAAAAGTAGACAGGCAGAAAATTTAACAAGTTAATTAATCAAGTTTTTAATTATATATCAATTTGTAATATAAAATCAATTGTTATATTTTCATAAAGTACTTATGTCGCTTGGAGTTTAAACGCAAAATTCGAAAGCGTTTGTTGGAAGTAGCGTCAGGGGATTCACTACATCGATAATATTTATGTATATATTTATATATATATTTACTTTTAGATATGTTTGTATTTATAATATTTTAAATTTTAATTTTAATATTTTATTTAGTATTAACAATTCCAGTTAATATATAATGATATCCAGTTAATATATATGTATATATAATTGTATAAGTATTTAGATGTACTTTTGATGTTTCTTTTTTCTTTATTAATATATTTCATGTTATTAAGATGATTATTAGAATTCATAATTTTTGTTTACGTAAAATTTAATTGAAAATTGTTATTATTTAACTATATATTAACTATTCCACCTATACCATAGTATCATATGTACGTCACTCTACACGTCATACTCGAGTAATGTATATGAGATTTATAAGTATTTACTAGACAAATTCAGTAGTTTTACGGCAGAACTAAATTGTAAGCCACACTCAAATAATTTAAGTATTTACAATATAACTCTCTAAAAGAGATACATACATTCGTAAAACAAATGATTTCATAATTACTTTGCTTTTATCTCAATATTTGCTAGGGAGAGGCTGCTTAATCGCGGATTGATTCCCAAGTGTGGGCAATATTTGTATAACACTAATTAGAGTTTGATAGTATTTGTCTCTCCTCGTAATTCTCCTTCCCGAAAGGGCTGTGGCACTACGGGAGTCGCGGATGTCGGGAGCGTTTCATGGTCCTGTTGTTAAGTAACAACGTGGATTTTAATCGGTTAGGACCCGACCCGAATCACTGTGCGAAAAATAGTATCCAATTCTTCCTAAAATCTAATGGCATATACCATACATTGGAACAGGGAAGGCAAGACGAGGTATTTTTTCGTAAATACGTCGCTGTAATATATCCTGAGAAGTCGATATCATCTGTCGTTGTGATGGCAATTGAATTTTAAAATATGTGACCTTTATTTCTTCATTCTGCTTCTTTAAGACGTTCTTGGCAAATTCTGTTTGTTTACTAAACGTGGCTTTTTCGAATTCAAACTCCATTTTCGTTTTCCTCAACGATACCGAGTCTTCCTCAATCGTCTGTAAAATGTAGTTGAAAAAATAAGCTGCACCAACAACTAGAAACTAGCCATGAAATGTGTATACTAGTGAGATTTCGGTTCGAATAAAAATATGAATTTTAATTTGCACTTAAATTTTAGGTTTGGCATTATTCGACTTCGCATGTTTTTTAAATGTTAACATTTCTTACGATACATAAAAGACCAAGTAAATAAATGCGTTGAAATCCTTATAATCTTTCAGAAACACGTATTATTATTTCTACACATTCTACGTCTGTCAAAGGTGAGAGGAGTTCATATTTACTTACCGCTGTCATTTGCTTCAATCTCATTTCGAACATGTGGATCATATCTTTACTTTCGCTTTTCTCTTTTTCAAAACATTCTCGTTCCTTCTTTAATTGCTGAATCATATCTAAAACATATAAGTCAGCTATGTAAAATGTTACGTATTATATTATACGACAGTCATGCTACAATTCTGATCTAGATGCACATCTCACTTCTTTGCCTATGTCGCCAATTCTCATTCTCGTTTCTACATCTATCGTGGATAGAATAACTTAGCTCTATCATCTCTCTATAGTTCTCCATTTATAGGACATGACGGGCAACAAGTGCTGGAACTACTACGAAAGTAGATTGTCACTGCTTGAGGTACTGGAAAGTACCATTAACACAATTATACAAAAATTATAAACGCCAGACTTACATCGTATGTGGACCACCAAGTAACTAGCGGACAGTCCGGTTTTGTGACTGGAAAGGGTACACGTGAACAGATTTTGAATTTTCGTGAAAAATGTCGGGAACTTAACAAATCGCTACTTTAGTACTTCATAGAATAAGCCAAGGGCTTCGATTGCGTGCAGGATTTAGTGGAGGACGATGTTTAACGTGCTTGTGGAGATGGGCGTGCTTGAATATCTTACTTTCCTAATACAGAATCTGTATCTTGATGGCACAAGCTTCGTGAATCTGGAAAACCAGAAACCCAACCCTTTCCACACAGAACGAGGCGTACGCCAGGAATGGATATCTAACTCCTAATTTGTTCAATTTGTACGGAGAATATATCATGACGAAAGCGCTGGATTGCTGGAATGGCGGTGTTGCAGTGGATGGTCGCAGGGTCAGTAATATAAGATCATATGCAGATGATACGACGATAGTTGCGTAGAGTGAAGTGGATATGGCAAGAAAGTTGAAGTTGATAGTACTACACTCGGTCTTTAGACCAACCATTCTAAAACAAAAGTTATGGTGGTGAACAGAGCAGAAGTGCTTCCTGTAACCGACGTGCTTAAAGAATACAAAAAAGTCACCGAGTTTGCGTATCACAGCGACTGCACTAATGAAATTCGCCGCAGAGCTGGTTTGGCCAAAAGTGCTACGGTTGGCCTTGACAAGATTCACAAAATTCAAGAAAACAGAAATATTCGTCGAGCAACTAAAGTGCGCTTGGTTCGAGCCCTGTATTTTCGATTTTCGATATTATGTATGGTGCCGAGACTTGGACAGTGAAAGGCCGCGATAGCAATAAGATAAATGATTTCGAAATGCGGTGTTGGTGAAGGTTACTCCGAATACCTTGAACCGCCATGTGGACCAATGAGTCCATACTAAAAGAGCTTAAAATCACCATACGACTTCACAATCTGCCGACAAGAAGCCCTCAACTTCTTTGGACTCATCATGCGGTCTTCAAAGTGGACGGCAGACATGCTCACACGAGGGTGGCTACGAGATGGTCTGGCACGATAAGAAAGGCGGTGGGTCTCTGTCGTGATCCTCAACAGTGAGGGAACGAGAAAGAAGAAGAAGATCAGGCATCCCCAAACGCTTCCCGCGTATTCACGACTTCAATGATTAGAGGCAGTGGCTTGATAAAACATGGTGAAGCCAAGAGGACCACACACGGCCATGGCATAAATCCGCCGCTAAAGTATGTTTGACATTGCAGCCATAGATCCACTGCTAGGGCATGAGGCCTGACTATTCAATATACTCACTTGCCTAGCTCCCATGGCCTCTGGATGGTGGATGGTGGGAGGACCTCGGTTTCTTTGGCCTGATAATTACCACCATGTAGGAAGGCACACCATAGGTTCGGCGCGTGCTAGTGCTCGTGAGCACATCCAATGGCACGCCAGCAAGGTATATATAGCCACGTATAAAAAAGTTAACGGGCAGAGAATGCAACTAATACATTATTATTTACTAACTGAAACTTGTACTCCTCATAGTGTTATATTTACCGTTAATTTGGGTTTCTCTGGTAAGAAGACTTCTTTCAGTTTCATTCTGTGTTTTATCTGTTAACATTGAAACTTTTTCAACTAAATGATGACATTTTAATTTATTCTCCTTTACATCTGCTAATAATTCTTGAATATTCGTAGAGAAACTAGCCGAATCACGGATAAGAGCTTGCTCCTGTTTCACGGCGTTTCTAAAATCGCATAAAATATAATTTTAATAAGTGGATAATAAATTTATGAGTATGCTTAAAATATTTGTATTGTACTTGTATATGTTGTTTCGATATTTTTAAATAGGCCCAATAACTGGACATTGGCCACATATTCTTTTCGGCGCATTGGCCATAACACGGTTCTACTATATAATGGCACACAGAAAATTTTATACAGATTTTTTTTATATGCCCAGGTTTTTTTTACATATGCAGGTACCGTTTATTTAAATACTAAGAACGTGGGAAATATATAATAATAGACCCAAATAAATTTAATATTTTATGATAAGTAAAATGTATCTATACACCGAATATAACTTTTACCAGTACTAATACCTTCAATGAAGGAGGAATTCAATTCCTGAATTTGAATGAAAAAAGGGTACATATAGAAAAGAAAATAATATTAACTTACTTAATATTTTCCATGAGCTCCGAGTGATGTTCCTGCAATACTTTCACATTTTCCAAATGCTGCTGTCGTAGCATTTTCTTTTCATCGTTATGCCGTTCGTTAATAGAAATCGTGTTATCTTCCGTCCATTTCTTATACAGTTGATGATGCTCTTCCAGCCAATTTATTTTCTCCGTATAAAACTTAATCACTTTTTCACTCTCTTCTTTCATTCTTTCCTCTGTTTGATTTAAGGAAATTTCTAAAAATGCAAGTTGCCTCCTGCGTATATCAGAATAAATGAGACAAAATACTTGGTGTATGACATTTATTCCGTAAATTAGAATTGTGTAAATGATACAAATTATCCTATCACTAATCCACGGCTGGACATAGGCCACCTACATGACTAATTTACCACCTACATGCCCTAAGGACACGATCCTGAGCTACCTGCTCAATCCATCGACTTCCCACAGGTTTGCACTGCAGATTTGCTTGTCTAGTCGTCCAGCACTGCGATGGCCAATACGAGGTTGCCCCTTGGGAACATGCTCATCGAAATTAACCTTAATAGGTTTTATTTATTATCTATTCACTTATTTTATTGTTTATTAAATATTTTTACCTATAAGATGTTTCCATTAGATCAATTTCTTTGTCGTGGTTTTCTTGCAGGGACTGAATAAGTTGTAGTAATTGCTTCCGTTCTTTAGCACTAGGACTCTCTTTAATTTCGTTTGGAGTATTTTCATAACTATTGCCGTCGTTAACACCGTCTTGCTCTGCATCATCCGATGTTAGAAGTGCCTATAATTTTATTAACAAATACACAATAAAACAAGTATATCACCTAAATTAATAAATTAAATGAACTTAGTCTCCTCCAAATACTTGCATTTCTTTCTTCCCTGGCAGTTCTGCATCTTTGTTCTGCTACTTTATTGATATCATCTTCCCATCTTTTAACCTGTCACCCCTAATTTTTTGATGTATACCTAAGACTTTACTACTAATAACAAGACATTCAGAATTGTGAATCTACTCATCTGTTATTCTCACTTTAATACACATAAACGAAAAAAAAATTTAAAGTATACATAAAGGATTCAGGATTTGACGAATGCCTTTATAACCAAATAAACTCCATATAATATTATTGATTATATACTGATTGATAATTAATTAATATATTACACACAACAATCAACTAATATATCCATCCACACCAACTATATATATTCAAAAACAAGACAACGATATACCTTTATCCTCTTCGCGATTCGATCTTGATGTGCGTTTATAATTGCTTGCATCTGTATCCTATGATTTGCTTGCTTCTGCAACATGGCGTCTAGTTGTGAGTGCTGAGCAAGTGCTGCTTCATGCTGAACACGCTGACTTTCTTTCTGCCTCACTACAATTTTTTTCTTTATAAAAAAAATATAACTGTTTGGTCGCATTAATTCGTTCGTTTTCATTTTCACACTTCATACCACAGAGTAAATGCCTGTTGCGTTGCGAGTCCTAGGTTCGATTGCCTAAGTTGAATCGCCCGCGAACCCGAAGTACCCTCATATTCGCCATTTTTACGATATCACTATTCTAAAGTCCAGGACTACAGGATGATGAGTTCAATGCCTAGTTTAGCCCTTACACTATCGCTGCTTCTAAATCTAAGTTATATTGAAAATCTTACTTTGCAATGCAGCAAGTTTTTCATCTTGAGCCTTTAACTGCAAAGCTACCATTAACTGGGCTTCCTGCTGTTGCAAATAAAGAGTCGCCCCTTGTATTGTAACATCCTCTTTCTCCTTTTGTACTTCAACAGAGTCATGAAAGAAATTTAATGTTTGATCTGAACTTTCAGGTGGTTTTAATTCTTTATCTTTTTCTTTTTCTATAATTTCTTTGGTCTCTACTTCTAACTTATTTGCGAGAGGTGTTTTATGTGACGATGTTTCTTTTTCAACCTCTTTTTGACTTTGAGATTTAGTATCTCTTTCCAACGTTCTCGTTTTTAAACTATTGTTTCCTCCCAGCCATAGAGGCATTTCAACATTATCGTATTCTATATCCTCATTTTTATCCTGAAATACACCTAGCCAATCATCACTCGACTTTGTCTTTTTTTGCTGCGCTGATTCACTTTCATGCAGTATTACTGGTTGATTAATATGTTTTTTCGTAGATGTTTCCTTTCGATCATGTTTTTCTAGTAGGCTATCAAAATTATATGATTGATTTTTTGCTGTTGTTGGTTTCGTTACCTCACCAACCTTTCTTGAAGGTTTGCCTAAAATATCGTCTAAAAAAGACTGTGATCCTTTTCCTTTTTCTAACGGTTCTGCATGCTCTTTCTTTGGCCCCATTAATTTATCTAAAATTTCTATTTTTCCGTTACTCGTCCCAACTTTAGATGCAAAAGGAGACTTTTTAACATCCGATTTTTCATTTAATGGCAAACCTTGCGAAACAGCAACAGCATTTTTTTTAGAGTCATCGTTTATTGAGTATTTGAATGATGTTGAAGAATTAAGCTGTTGACTGTCCAGTTTGAATATTTCAGAACCATCTGGTTTCTTACGAGGCTTATTAACAGATTCATCGGGTTGAACTTTATCAATTGAGACAATATCGTTAAGATTTTCTTTCTTACTAACATTATCTAAATCGAATAAAGTGGTTTTCTTTTCAACTATTGAAATATCTTTTTTCTTTGCTGGTTTCTTTTTTCCTAATATATCATCATCAAAAAAACTGTCATCACTTCCATCACTCAAAATTCCTGCAAGGGGGTCGTCAATATTAAAACTCATACTGTGGGCTAGAACTCACTCCGATTTAAATTCACTACAAATTCTTTATAATTACAAAGAGTAATAAATATATAATATACACATTACGCTGTATCAACTTTGTTTTCGTGCCGAATGCCATGGAGACGAAATTAAGAATGAACCACAGATGCCAGAAATAGTAAAAAATATTAAATATAGTTCCAAAACAAAATAAATAAAAAAAATTAAAATCGCAAATAATAATAAAGTAGGGACATAGAGTGTAATAATTTTCGTTTATATAACATTGTTAAAAATTTAGCTCCATCAATAATTTTATTTCTGAACGCATCAGTTACCGGTGACGATTGACGAAAAATTTGTTGCTTCACGTCAGCCAGTCTGTATTTTTAATTATTTTTTCAAAACAACGGAATTTTTTATCGGTCTTTACTTATTTATTAAACAGAAATTTTAAATCGTATGAAAATATGGATTATACCGGTAAGTTTATCATAATATTCGTAATTAATTTCCGTCGCCGCACTCGTTTTGACGTCTTTGTGGTCCAGTATACCGAGATCTTTTGTTCTAGAATTTTGCAAACTCACGTTTCATTTTTAGCTTCAGGGAAAGGTGATACAACGGAAAATTGTGATCCAAACTCTTTATCAAATGGTACTCCTAAGACTGCTATAGACAACAAACAAAATACTGATAGTGAAGAAACACTCGAGGAAGCTCCCCCAGAGAGCACGGCATGTACCTCGGAGTCGACCGAGGACTCTATTGTTTGTGAAATTCCAGAACAAGTCGAATTTACAGTAGTTTTTAACAAAGGTAAACATGATATAACATTTGCTTATGATGCAACTGTGTTAGAATTAAAAGCTCATCTGGAAAGAATATGCGGAGTGCCACAATCTGCACAGAAATTAATAATAAAGGGCATGGCCCGCGACACCATGACGCTCAGGAAAGCTGGAATAATCAAAGGTGGTAAAGTCATGCTTGTTGGCTCTAAAATGGATGATATATTAGCTGTAAAGAGTGCACCAAAGGTATGTAAACAAAACATAATTTGTTATAATATTTATACATCAGTCAGTGTAAAATGGAAAGTTAAAATGTAATTCTAATAATTTAAATGATTTTTTGTTTTGCATGCACAATAAAATGAATTATATGCAATGAAAGCCCTATCACAAACCATAATGTTTCTAATTGTGTGCATTTGTATAAATCTAAAATAATATTACAGGAAATTACAGAAGAAAAATCAATTAGCCTGTCAAATAAGGAACCACTTTACATGCAGAAGAATCACAGAAAAGTCCTTGATAAGGGTATTCCACCAGATGTCATGCCTGGGATAAAAGGAGTTAAGGTATAAGTTTCTTTTGCTTTTAAATTTTGCAAATGAATCAGTCAAAAGATATTTATATCTTTTGACTATAATAACTTTAAAATTTGTCTTTGTAGGAATCTTTGCCTCCAATCCCACTAAGTGGAATGTTAAATAAACATGGAGGTAAAGTAAGGCTAACATTTAAGCCTGAACAAGACCAACTTTGGGTTGGTACAAAAGAACGCACCGAAAAGCTTGCCATGACATCGATCAAAAGCAAGTATACAATTTTACAATATTTTTGACATAGTGACTTCATTACTCTCTATTTTACACATGAATTAATTTTTAAATTTTAAACAATTTATAGGTATAACTTCAGAACCCATCAAAGACCATGAAGAATACCACATAATGGTAAGTAACTCTATAGTTTATATAATATCAATGGTTTGTAGTTTAATTTTTAATTCCGCTTATATCATAATTTTTGTATTATTTGCAATGTTGATTATGACAAATTGTAATAGGATTTAGGGATGCTTTAAGAAAAATAAGCATTGCAATTTGTCTGTAATTCAGCTTAAATTAAAAATCAAGGAGCATATGCATAGTATACAAGTGACATATGTTATGGAGTCAATATACTCATGAGCAAAAAAATTGACATAAGTGTCATGCACAAGGTTGAATGTCTTAAGAAAATAACTGAATGAATAATAATTTTTCTTTTGAATTATTAAAGCTGTGTGTTTTGGCAGATAAATAATGTAAACAAATTTATCTTTTCTAAGAATACAACCCAAAAACATCCCATCATTCCATCACCATTTTTGCAGCTGTTTACAATAGGGATTGTCATGCGCTATAAAAGGTCATTTACCCAACCTATCCTATCCTATCCTATCCTATCAGTTAGTTGTCAACCAGTACACATATCCCTTATTACTAAAAAATATTCAAACATAAAAATGGACACATTCAAGCCTTTGCCCTATCGGAACAAGGCCAGAGTCAATGAGAAGTGGCTTGTGCGTTAAACATGAGCCAGTCCATATGCTATGTCCATAATTTACCGACTATACCAGGATACTGATAGCTTTAACCGAAGAAGCTGATTGCATATTACAAAAGGATGATCAATTCACCACTTAGCTTAGAAATCAGACCCTCTGGAGTTCAAGTTCAACAGGAGCTCACAGAAACGTGAGGAGTACCTGGTAGCGGTTGGATGGTCAGAAGACTAAAAGCTCCACCTTGCACCCTACTCCAAAAAGGCCAGCTACTGGCCCCAAGTTGACCCCAACTCATCAAGCAGCCCGACTATTTTCTGGCAAGACAACACATGAACTGGATGGACGATCAGTGGAGCTCTGTTCTTTTCTCAGATGAAAGCAGTGTCTCCATGGCAGCGATGGACGACAACAAGTCGAAGACCTGGTGGAAGAAGTGATTCGCCCAGTGCTGCATAAGTGAAAATGTGGCGCAAATGGCGGGCATTTCAACGGAGACAAAAACCGAATTGGTTGGTTTTCATCGAAACTAGCAGCAGTTTTAGACGTCAAACTGATATATTGTAGAGATATTAGGGGACCATATCATTCCTTATGCAGGCATTCTTTATGGTAGAAAACTTTGTGCTAATGCAAGACAATGCCCATCGACTTACTGCACAGCTTATGTTTGGCGGTACCTGTAGAAAGTCAAAATTGAGTGCATGGAGTGGCCATCATGTAGTCTGGGCTTAAATCCTATTGAGCACTTATGGGACGAGCTTAAAAGAAAAGTTCGGGCTATAAATCCTGCAAGAAACTGTGAAAATTCTTATCCAGTCATATATAAATTTATGATTGTTTTGTCTTTTTATTTTTAGCATACATGATTTCATTTTAGAGTTTAAGACGAATCTTGTATAAATATGTTTTTTTAATCATGAAAAAGAATTTATTAATATGAATGTCATCTAATTTTAAAGCTAAAACCTTTTACCTTTGATCTACTATATAATGACCGAAAGCGTATGGCATGAGTCGATATTTTTGCTTATGAGTGTAGCAATTAACCATTGTGAATTTTGTTACAAATAATGAATTAGAAGTATAATATTATATAATAAGTCTAACCTTTTTTTTCCTAGGGCCTACAGTTAGGAACAACAGAAGCTTCAAGGTATTGGGTGTACTGGGTGCCAGCTCAATATGTTGAAGCCATAAAGGATGCAGTACTTGGTGTTTGGCAATTCTTCTAATTAAATTAATTGCCCAACTTACTGCCCAGTTATTATATGTATTTCTATGAATGCTACTTGGGTAGATGCAATATTATAGAAATGTTAAACAGAGCCCTAACATGCGCATGCCTAAGTTTTGTGTATTGGTAACAAAATTTGATAATTTGAGCTGGATTTGACAATGTTTATTTATCTAATTTTGTAGCACTGGGGTTTCTACTATCATTTAACAGATATATAAGCAACACTTAAGAACATACCTTGTTATTGAGTATTGCTTATATACTGTGTGTACTGTTTCTTTTGTGATATTATGCCATGTCAATTAAAATTGTCCATTGAAATACTGGCATCTGTCTGGTCAAATGAGAAATTATTTATTGCTATTGTAAATCTGCATTTTATGCATATTTGGATTTTTTGAGCTGTACAATTTTGCTGATTATGATAATACTTATTGGAAACATATGTAGTATCAGTAAGCATTTGTAATAACTGAGCTTATTGTCTTCTCAAGTTTTAAACCTGATCTCTATGTGAACTTTACAATATTTGGTTATTTAAATGAAGAATTAGCTGGAATTAAGTTACCAAGATACAGATTTATTATGTGGTATCCACAATCATATATGTCCACAACTTACAGTTGTTCCAGCCAAGTCTTCATGAAATGACACTGATCATAGAAATAGATAAAAAAAAAGTTTTAATCTATATTTGTTTTTATTAAACCCCATCATTGTAATAATTAAATAAATATGCATGACATTAAAATCAACTTTATTGAAAATCTTTTTAAATACAATATAAAAATACAAAGTATAAAAAACTGTAGTTACACTACATAAAATGGCACCTTATAATTACGATTAAATAAAAATAATCTAAACAAAAATTGTATAATATTTGGCATTTCGATATGTATATAATACTTTAGTACTTGTCATACTTAAAAAAATTACTTAACCATATTCAGATTGCACTGTCATAGAAAACTGCCCCTTGGGAATACTTGTTGCATGATACCAGACTCTAGTATCTAATAACACTGAAATCATAAAATAGAAATTATTTATACAATAGTTTAATTGATCATTTTTTTTTATTCACATTAATCTTGCTAGGCAGTGTTGGCCCAGTGATTGTACTTGGTAGTAAATTGGAATCAATGATTCTGATTGGGTTAAAAAGATTTTACATCTTTATTTAAATATTTTGATAGTGATATTAAAGCAATAACAAAAATAAATATAAAACAACAAAAAGCTAAAGTTGAATATTTTATATTTGGGTTTTTTTATAACTAGTGTAAGTACTTATACAACATATTGCAATTTACATTCTAGTTAGCTGAGTACTCATTTGCAACCCCTTAATGATGAAAAAAATTACAATATTGAACTTACCAACATCACCTGGCTCAACATAATACTGAAACTTGTGACAAATATGTTCACATTCTGGGACAGGGACTATAGACCAATTCTTGCGACCTTTAATTTGCCCTTGCCACATAAGACGAGGAATATAATCCAACTGAAAAAGAGAATCAATTTTAAAATATTGATCTTTATTTGACTGTATATTGTTATTATCAACATACTGAACAATAGATTTATATTTACATGCATAACTGCCCCAATCTCATATCCAAAGAATATATTTTCAGTTTCAGGAAATTCTGCATCTTCTGGTAAAAAATCAGGAATACTGTAGTATTGCCTCACTATAGCCCTTATATCAGAATGACAATTGGCCCTGAAAATGAATTATGGTGAGGAGGAATTAAATATGTTCAATATTTCTTTACTATTTGTTCTAGAGAATGATTTAATATCAAAATAACTTAAATACTTTAATTTGTTGCTATATAATATTTATATGACTTACCATCCAACATACCATGGTTTTTGCCCTGGTTCATTTCTTACTCTTTCATCGGGCATATTAAATACTTCTTTTAAAGAGAAAAGGTCAGATTTGAAATTTAGAAATTGACAACCTTCATCAAATGTTTCATAACTACCCATAGTCTGTTCATAAAGTCTCTTTAACACATGATAATTAAGCCATTTAACTGCTTTCCAGTGGCTAATAATGTTTTTGACTATAATAGGTTTAGATGTGTAGGCATATATCTGAAAATAATTTTAATATGCAATATACTAAGAAATAAAAAAAATTCTACTA